>JAWWEW010000112.1:7279161-7410928 GCA_035583185.1 Anabacerthia variegaticeps | reverse complement strand
CGGGCGGGCCCCGCTTTGTTCGGCGCGGCCGCGCCGGGCCCTGCGCCGGGATAGGCCGCCGAGGGGCGGTGCGGCGCGGCCCCTCCCTCCTTCCCTGCCTTCCCTCCCTTCCCCCGCGGCCGAGGCGCCGCGCCAGGCCCGGGCCCGCGGCGCGGGCGGGGCGGGGCCCGGGGGGCCGGGCCTTCCCCGGCACGTGGGCCCTTCCTGTCACAGCGCCCCGGAGCCCGCCCGGGCCCTGTGCCGGCAGCGCGGGCTACTCCCGCGTCCCCTCCGCTCCCCTTCCCCGCCTCGCGAAAGGGCAGAGCCTCCTCTCCCAGCCCCAGGGATAGTGGGTGGTTATGTTGGCCTGGAGGCTTATGTGCGCTTGTTCGTAGTGGTGACGCCTATTTGGGTTGCACAGGGGTAGGCGCCTCAGACTCTGCCGTCTGAAGAGCTAGAAGTGTGGAGAGTGTAGTGGTGATGCTGAAAAGGCCGGCACAGCTCAGCCTTCCTGATGAATTGAGTAGCAACTTTCCATGTAGGCTGTGGCGTGTTAGTCTTGACTGTTAGTGTTCCCTTTATTTTCCCGCATTTTTTCTTGCATTCAAATTGCTCCTTCCTCAGACATCGCGAATGTTATCTACCAGTGGTGAAATGTCAGAACTTGTAAGTGGAATCACTGAATATGTATGAACTTTGCTCTTTGAAAAGGAAACACTTGTCTAGTGTTTATGTATTCTTAAAACTCTGTACTCAACCTCTGATGATGGGGTATGGTCTTCCAGTGGCTACAAGTTAGTAAGTGTTACCTTCTCCACAGTGAAATCTCTTTCCACATCTCTAGTGAGAGAGTCATTAAGAAAGACCAGAACTGGTGCTGGGGCAGTGTGATTCTCAGCCGTGTTTCTCTTTAATTATTTTGTTCTCGGTTGAGTCAGCAGTAATTTTTCTTCCTGGCCAACTTTTAACCTCCAGGGAGTTTTGTGTTAATTATTTTGCTTGGTACAGGATACAAAACTTTTTTGGTCCATTTCCTTCAAGTCTTTCTAAAGGAAAATAATAATGTTGCAGAAAACACAAGTTTCATCTTGTAACTATACTTGTGATCAGGTACACTGTGTGTACTGTGTCTGTACAGTATAGGGTTTATTGTATGAAATAATTTTCTTTGGATACGTATTTTGAAGCCCTGTGAATTCAAAACCTTATGTAGGACTACAGTCAACATTAAGCAGATGTCAACTGGTACCCTGCAAATTATCAGGGGTGTGTGGAGAGCTTGAAAGAGCACTAAATTAAAAATGTAATCTCTGAGCTGTACTTTTTTCCCCGACTTACTGTCTTTATTTTTCTTGATGCCAGTGATTGTGTTTGTTATCTGAACAGATGAAGGCTGCCTTTAAAAGATGTAGCTTTTTGAAGTGGGGTGTAAGGAATGAGGATTGCAAACCTCCCTCACAGGAGGCCCTGGGGTGCAGAAAGAGGCAGTTAGTTACTCTTGATAGAGTAAGAAGTTATATTTACTTCTTCTAGTGTTTAAAGTTTGAGCTTATTATTAAGCTTCACTATTTAAGGAAAAATATATAGGTTTTCCCATTAATAAGATTGTTCATTACTTTGGAGTCAGAGGATAATATTTCTGCTTGCTTAAATTTATTTATTATTCAGGAATTTCATATCAATGATATCTACCTCAGACTGAATTACATAATACTGGTTTAGCTACAGGTCCTCCAACCACATTATCCAGCTTCTTAAAACTTATCTATCTCCTTTTAAGAACCAAGTTGGAGGAGGGGAAAAATCTTCCAGCCTTTCACAAGAATTAAATCATCAGGTTACGTTTTCTTTGGGCTGTCTTTGTGTTTGCATACAAAATTGCTGGATTTTGAAGTATAGCAGAGAATTGTATTTCATTAACGCTGTGAAAGGATATCTATATGTTGAAATGGTTGTTAAAAATTGTGAAAATCAGTGTACATGTTCTTAACAACTTCTGAAAAAAATCTTTCCCCTTTGCAAGAAGAACTTAACCCTCCAAATATTCTGTATTTCACACCTTTGTCCAAAGATCTGCCAGGTTTGTCCTGGTCAGGCTCTAAATTTACAAATGCTGGCTGAGGTGCTCCAGGCCAAGAGAAGAAACAGTTGGCTGGAGTGTAGGAAGTACAACAGCAGAGGGGAAATGAAGTCATACATGAGGTTATGATATCTGGTGAACTCTCTGACTGGACTCAGTGGAGGATAGGTGTTTAGACTATTTAAGGAAGAGGAGGAAGAAGCTGTCACTGAGAGAGGCTAGGGAAAGAGCAGGAGTAGACATGGGTCTGCTGAAGTACTGTCTTTTGGGTAAAAAAACTGGACAAGGAGACAGAGATGGGGATTGAGTCCAGACTTGAGCCCAGAGGTGGCAAAGAGGAACTGGAACTAGTTGGACCGAACAAGGGCAGAAAAGGCAGAAAATCACAAGAGAATTAAAGAGGACGGTGATAAGGAGAGAGTGAAGAATTTGAAATGAAAATGTGGAAGTTGTATTTCATGGAGTTGTGAGAAACAAGGCTATGAATTTGAGTGGGTTAAACTGACTGGGATAAAATATAGTTGGGGGAGCGGGAATTCAGAAAGAATAAGACATTAAAAAGAAACTGGGACAAGAAACACTAGTTAGAAGGCCGAGGAACTGGAAGAGCATATGCGTAGAAGCATAGACTACAACTCTGATAACTTTTCTAACTGGTGAATGTCAGTGAAACCAAATTATAAGACCTACCCTTTTTTCCCCCCCTAAGCTATTATGCAGCAAAGGGGGTGGCCAGGTGTTTCTGTTCTGAAGCAGTTAGGAATATTAGCAGTAAAATCCATATGAGGAAGTTTTGCTGAGTTTTTTGTTTCTTTGACTTGGAGAGCTGCACAGTTGTAAAATCTTAACAGCAGCAGCTTCAGAAAGTGCCAAAATGATTGTTGATTGAAAAACCTCACTGACCCCCATCCCCCAATGTGTGATGAAGGTCTGTGATTGAATATTAACAGTACTTTTTTCCCAAGAATCTAACTTTTCCCTGCAGGTTAGTTAATGTGTAATGAGTGAGTATCTAGTTAAATACTTGTTTTAACCTCAATTTATGTGGCTTCACATCTTATTTATAGCAAGCAAGTTAAAATGCTTTGACACAAAAATATTTCCTGGTTTGTTTGTGTCCCGGCCCTTTCCCCGCATCCATTCTAGCACCTGGTATGGTAAACCAAGGGTAGTAGTCACACCGTGTTTTGCTAATATCAAGTAAAAACCTTATGGTGCAGACAGTTTTTCAGGTAGCTGTGTGATTGCTCTAATGCTGTACTTTGGCTTACTGTGGGCCCTTGCAAAAGACATTTCAAATCTTGTGCCAGATATATAGAAAAGAGAAAATACTGAGCCTAGACAGGAGCCTCAATTCTGAAGTTTCTTAACTCTTGAGTGCTTGGCATAATAAATTGGAAGAAAATATGTGATATGCCTGGAAGTGTTGAAGAGATTGGGGATGTTTAAATTTAATGTTTAGAAATCACTGCTTCTGTAGTTTCTGTAGAACCGCAGAAAAAAAGGGTTAGAGGACACCTAAATACCATCTAATTTGCATTTCCCCCTCTAGATAAGATGAGCTGCATTGTGTAATTTTGGTCAAATATGTGCTTTGCCTGATGATGGAGATTGTAGTTGAGTACTAGTCTAATACATTTGAACTTTTTCCAGAACATGTATCTTCAATCTCCACTCTATTTTAAGACTGTTTCTTCTCTCTGCTATTGCTTTGCAAAGTAGATCATTGCTGTTTTCCTATCACAGCCTTTTCCCTCTTTAAGATGGGGAGTTGTTTAAAGTTTCCCCTTTCCAGCCTAGATGATATGGAAAGAGAGTAGGGGGAAATTAAGCCTAATGTTCAGCTGTCATATGTACTGATTTATTTATTTTCTAGGGATTCTTTTTGGAAAATGCCAAGCCGGAAGTATGCGGATGGTGAGATGGTGATGGGCCGTTGGCCAGGCAGTGTCCTGTACTATGAAGTACAAGTGGCTAGTTATGATGATGCTACTCATCTTTATACTGTTAAGTACAAAGATGGAACTGAACTTGCACTGAAAGAAAGTGATATAAAGGTGAGTATGTGTATATGTAAGTATCAATACTGCTAAGGGAAGATTACTACTGAGTTTGTGATGTAGCTAAAGTACAACTTAAAATTGGATAGTCATTTTGGAAGGTTTTGTTAACTGTGTCTTCAAGGAATCTCAAGTAGAAGTTCGGAAACCTCATCTTTAGAGAGATTATGTTAGAAAACCAGTGATACATTTGGGGAAAAACAAGTGTGATCATTTAGGAGCTCTATTAGCATGATTGTTATAAAGGTAGTAGTCAGAGGGTGATTACTAATTTGATGTTTTTCCATCTCTAAATAAGAAAATTTGAAAACAAACGGAAACATGTCGTTATGTATCACTGTAAATATAAGTATGTCCTTAAAGGGCACGTGCTATTTAAAAGCATCTGTGAATAGGTTGTGCTGTTTTAGGTCCTCAAAGGCTTCATAAGGTATTTTGCTCTATTTGTGACAATTAGGGGCTCTTGAGAAATGTTCATGTCATATGCATGTGAGCACATTCCTCCCTCTTTTCGTATCTTTTTATTAGTAACAAAAAATGAAATAATAGACCTTAAAAACATTGCTCAAGTTTCAGTTGAAAATACATAATGCTTGAGAAAAAAAATGTTTGAAAACCTGTTGAATGTTCTCTGTAGTTGGGTTTTATGGCCTGTTCTGAAACCTGCATAAGTTCAAGGCCAACTTGCATGTCTTTATGTGCGCTGCAGTTTCACTTCTTGGTGGCAGTGTACATACCTAGTAACTGGCCTTTTCTTTTGGGACCAAAATGTTTCTGCCTTTAGGTAGGCAATCGTTTTTACTGCTTCCGGGCTTTCTAACTTGTTACTTCCTGCTTACAGGTTAGCAAACTCAAGCTGAGAAAGCGCCTTTCTTTGTCATGAAACATTGGTACATTATAAAAGTTGCATTTTAGAAATTTTCCATGGGAAACAGAAATCAAACGATACTTTTGTAGAAAACTGTTAATGAAATTATCACATCTAATTAAATGATTTAGCTGACTTGGGTTTTTTTTAGTGTTGGTTTGATCTGTGGTGCCTTAAACAGATAATGACATCTTGCTATATCAAATGCATTAATAAAGCTGAGTAATGGAAATATGGAAATGAGAGCAGTCTCTTGGGGCTTAAGAGACATCTGTCAATTCATTTCCTTGTGCAAAAAGTTGAGAGGGTAGTATGCTTAAAAGCTTGGTCCTCACGTTAGTAGTATACATCCATAGCCTGATTTCTGTAGCTTTGACAAGAATTGTCAGAAGCAGTTGGACTTGGGACAGGATTGTTTGGGAGCTCCCAGCAAAATAAGTATGCTACAGTTGCTTTTTCTTAACAGCCTTTGTGCAGCATCAGTAAAGGAAGTAAGAGACAAATCTGTAGAACTGCTGCCAGAGTCCTCATCACAGAATCTCCTCTCTCATTTCTAAAATTGTTCTTTGGAACATAAATAAGATTTTGCTTTCTTTTCTTCCCTTTAGTCACAGTCATCATTCAAGCACAGGAAGAGCCAGTCTTCTTCAAGTTCTCCGTCCAGAAGAAGTACCAGCAGGTCTCGATCTAGATCCCCTGGTCGGTCAGGGAAGGGCAGACGTCGTTCTTCTTCCCAAAGCAGAGAGCATAGAAACGACAAAAAGAAAGCCATTCAGGAAACCAGCATAGCTCTACCACCGGTATTGGTTTTGTTTGTTTGTTCTTTGTGTGTGGGGTTTTTTGCTGGTTTTTTTTTTTTTTTCTTTTAGAAGCAAATATTTTGCTATTTGTGAAAGATTGGTTTCATGCATACAGGGTTTACCATTGTAAAAGCCAACTGTAGTTTGTGTTCCTTGAACAACATAATTACACAAAAGTGTATCTCAGAACTGCCTCTTTTTTTCCTTTGGGAATAGGCTGGCTTGCAGAGTTTGAGGAAGTTCTTGAAGTATAAACTCAGGTTATAAAGTTCCATTTGAATTTACTGATACTGTGAAGCTCTCAGAATCTAAATGCACACAAATTCTTTTCTCTTTTAATTTTAAATCATTGTTAGCCATATGCTTCCACTTGTAAAATGGGGCAAAGGAAGTTAGACTGTTTTTAAGATGTTTTGGTCAATACATAGCAGATAGGTGTTAGAATTTTCAGTGAAATTAGTTCTGTTTGTCATATACAGTGCATTACAATAGTAATGAAAAACATGCAGCTTCTGTGTGAGAATTGTTGCAGAATTCAAGTGTGGAATGTATAAATGTGGCCTTGCTGATTGATACTATTGCAGAACTGTTTTCATTATAAAAACTGTCCTGTAAGGATTTCTAAGTTTATCAGGTATCTGGTGTTTAGCTGAAACTTAACTTGTTTGTTCTTGGCATTTTTGGGAAGATTATAATGAGTGGTAAAAATGGTTCTGGTGATCTGCAGGTGAAGAATACTAGAAGTAATGTTTCTCTGTTAAGAAAAAGAAACAGCATTTCTTTTGCCTCTTGGTCCCTGAGGTAGTTTCTCACTTGTCCAAGACACAGTCCCTTGAACTGGAAATCGTTTCTGTTGACCTATTGAAAATGGAGAGGTTTATTTAGTTGAGTTTCAACTAAAATAAACCAGATCAATCTAAACTAAATAGATAGATTTAGTAAATTGCTACTACGGAAAGTGCTCTTTGGCACTGAAATTGCTGTGGTTTCTGTTTTGCAGTAAACTGCTTTGAGCTGTGTGACCCAGTGCATGGCCTGTGGACCATATGCTTGTTTTTAAGTAGTTTGTAGCCAGCAGCTACACTTTATTTTTTGTACTTCTTGTAGCTCTTAGGACAAAAAGGTTAAAATATCTTTGGTCTTTTTCTCATGGCTTCTAATCGAGGAGTAGGATTGATCTCTTGGTTGTTGTACAACTGGGATGACCTGGTCCTTTTCGACAAAGTTTAGGGTGAAATGAAAGAAAACATGAGTCATGTCTTCCTGGAGTTGTGTAAGCTAGACTCATTAAAAGAATTTTTGTAAGACGATCTATTTCTTCAACAATATGTAGTGGAAAACCAAACTTTATGTCCTGCAGAGCAGTGCCATGTATTGGACGCTGAGATTTCCTCTGCTTGCCACTAGCATTACTAAATAGACATGAACTTTGTACTTGGCAGTTCTCGATGAATTAAAAAACTTGGAAGCTGTATTCCCTCTGAAAGTCACAGTTTATTAAAAACAGAAAAACCAATAGCTTTTTCTTAAACTAGTTTAATTTTGTTCATGAACTGAAGCTGTCTGTACCTTAGATATTGAATTGACTTGTTTTCCTGTGAGAGAAACCAGAGCAGTTGCAGTTGACAAAAAACTAGTGTTCTTAATTATTCATTCTATGCTCACGTTTAATGCAGCTTTTATTTTCCGAGAGCTAAAACTATATTTCATCTTTTAAACAGAAACCAAGTGAGAATAACACCAAAAGATACAATGGTGAACCTGAAAGTACGGAAAAAAACGACACATCCTGCATAATCTTGGAGGTATGAACATTGTATTTACTCTGAGTTTTATGTCACATTCTAGCTTAGCTCTCTCAGAAATTCCTTGACAAAGGCACTACAATGATTGAACAGAAATAGAATGCAGCATAAAACTTTGAGGTCAGTTAAGTTTGCTGTCCAGCCAACTAATTCCAGGGGAGAGGGAGATGAAGTTGTGAGAAGGGACAAATATTAGAGGTGCTTAGTGTTCATTTTTCTTGTTTGTGTTTTGCATCAAACCCTCTCTGGTTACTTGTGTTCATTCCGATGCTTTTACAGTGTGAATATTTGACCGTAGAAAGTGATGTTTTAATTTAGTTTTTCAAGAGCCAAATCAGCTCTTTAATTCTTACTGTTAGTTGATGCACACAGTTATTGCAGAAGGGAAAGGAGAGTGGGAATGGATGACCTGTACTGGAACTGCTGCTGATAAGGACATCACAGCCTGGGTGATCACAATGACTCTGGCTTTAGCGGTCTCTTCATGTGAATGCATAAACTTAAGTACTGTCTAGAAGTAGAATATGTTGTCCACTGGTGTTTTATAGTGAATGTCTTCTGAAATATAAAATACTGAAGTAAAATAAAGTAAAATCACCGGGAATCTCTTTAGTAAATTATTTTTGTTCATTAACAGCACAAGTTAAAACCAGACCTGGAAGTAAAGCGTGTGCTTGAACAGTACAGCTTGCGTTCAAGAAAAGATGAGAAGAAAAAAGAAGAGATATATTCGGAGAAAAAGATTTTTGCCACAGTAAAAACAATTGAGAAAGCACCAACAAAAACAAAGGAGCTAGAGTTCGGGGGAAGAATTGGTATGTGTGCAAACTGCCTTAATATTTGAAAATTAATACAATTTTGTTTCTTTTTTTTTTTTTCCACTTAACTGACCATACTGTCATGTCAGGAACTGTTTATCCTGACATTTACCTGACAGTTTTTGGACCCTGGTTTTAGAATTGAGACTGATACCATAGTCCTTCATTTGGTATGATGGCAGTCAAAACCCGTTATTATGTTGGTTCTCATGTGTAACACTGTGAAGGTCCTATGCCATCTCTTGTACAATGAGATCCAAATATTTCTAAATTAAATTTAAAAAGTAACTAAAAAAGGTGTTGCATTTTTAAAATGTGCGTACTTTGAGCTTGACAGTATTTTTTATACACTTTTTCAGTCAGTTTTAAAGGATTGCGGTGGGTGTGATCCTTCAGGACGTAACCTTGTATGGAAGTGAGAAGAATATCTCTGTGTCCATTGTGTGACTAGGGATTGCTGCTGTGTTTCTTCAGGAATAAATAGTGACAACCTTTTCTTTGTTACTGAAGTTAATATTGGCCTTTTTTTTTAAAGTGGGATTGAAACTTTTTTTTTTTTAAATTTTCTGTGTTTGTCTTCTAATATGCCATGATGTCTGTTTACAGGGACCTTCATGCTGGTACTTTTTCTGCCTGCTACTGTACTGTACTTGCTGTTGATGTGTAAACAAGAAGACCCCAGTCTTATGAATTTCCCTGCTCTCCCAGCACTTGAAAGTCTTTGGGAGACGAGGGTGTTTGGTATTTTTCTTCTGTGGTTTTTCCTTCAGGCTCTGTTTTACATGCTGCCAATTGGAAAGGTAGGCTGTTCAGTAGCAGTTGGGGTTTTATGGGCAGCTGGTCTGTTTGTTGGGCTGGAAGATGGGGTGTGTTCTTAACACAGTGAATTTGAAAACAGTCAGTTTTCCATAATAAGCTGGAATATGGCTACTTCAGATTTCTGTAAGCTTAAAACAGCACAGTTTTTTAAGAATTTGTGCATTTCAGAGTGTTTCAGTAGAAGAGGCAGAAAGCATTTTACAGTCATTCAGATCAAAGCATGAATGAAATTTACTTGATACCTGAAATACTTCTGTAATTCTACATTCACAAACTGATACTCAGTTTCTTATGGATAGCTAATGTTTTGGAATATAGTCTTCAGTTCCATGAAGCTATAAAACGTTCTAGCCGTATGTATATCAGGCAAATGCTCTCTTGCCCACCTTTGTGACTTGAGGGCTACTGGCAGATTCTGAAGGGACATTAATTAAAGTAGATAATTCAGTCTGCTGCTCTACAAGCTTACAAAAATTGAAGCAATTCTGCTACCTTGAGGTTAGTTAGGAAGAGATGTGTTTTTTAAAATGTTTTTAATTGAAACTGTTAACATTTTGATATCCAAAGTATGTTTTTTAGAACAATGTGTGATCTTTAGTTTTGGTTGTTTCCATCTGATTACTTTGATTTGAATGTCTTTCTGGCAGAGGTGTACTTGGTTTCCCTCCCCCGCCAGTGCCCCCAGAAAGTACTTTGTTGAACACTAGTATTTCACTCTCCTTAGGTTGTAGAAGGCCTGCCTCTTTCAACTGGAAAGAAACTACAGTACCGGATAAATGGTAAGCAGGTTGCAGTTGCTTATTCTGAAACTGGTACCATTATGTGACTTGCAGTGCTCAGCACCATAAAATACACATGATGAAAGATGCAGTTTGACCATAGAATGTATCTGTTGTAAATATTTCATAAAGTAGGATGAACCTTTTCTTGAAAGAAGATGGAGCAGTTAGTTCCTGATAATTACTAACCAAGAGCAAGGCATTGCACTGTACAGGGCACCTGGTCTGCATCCGGTTGTGACTGGTGACTCCTGTCATATTCCTTGCATAATTGCTAAACAAGGCATTGTCTGTTGTGAAGTGTTAGGGATGCCATGTAACAAGGACATGTTCAGGAGGAGTGATCTGAAGAGATCTCATCAGAGTCTTGGATGACTCTGATTTTGCAGACTAATAAGAAGTATGTTGTAATTGATTTAGATGTTCTTACTCCTGCCTGTCAAAGAACAGTTTGGAACCTTTAATTAGAATTGATTTAACTTCCTATGAACAAGGCAAGTTTCTCACCTACATAGTTGTAGGGTATGGTTTAACATACTTCTGCAGTGCTGCTTTTTCTGGCTTAAATAGGGCAGTGTACTTTGATGCTTTACAGGTATTCCAGACTACCTATTTGATTGATTAGTCAGTTCAAGGACACTGTCTGGTGGTAGTGGAATCTAAGTGTTAAATTAAAAAATGTAGTTTTAACATAGTCTGGTAAGATGCACCATTTTAAAGTCAGAATAGGGCTGTAAGTTACAGAAACAGGATGAATTACGTTCTGCAGAAGTGAGTCATACTGAGATTATCTCATACCTTTTACGGGAGATGACCAGTGACAGGCAGTGGGCACAAACTGAAATAGAGGAGTTTTCATCTGAACATCAGGAAGTGGTAGACCAAATGAGCTCTGGAGGTTCCTTCTAACCTCAACCACTGTGACCCTGTGAAAAAAGGGTTCATAGAATGTTCCATGTTCATAGAATTGCCTGATCACATATGGGTATCAATCCATTCTATGTGGTTTGATGTTCTCAGTGTATAAACATTTTGTGGTCAAGTTTTGACTTGACAATTATTTAATACTTTATTTGCTGCTATCTGTATCAAGGTATGTATATATGAAAAATTGAAGATTAAAGTGTGGTTATCTGAGCTATGCCACAGATAAGATTTTGTGACCTGCTGTTATCAGTTAGTAGTGTCAGTGTCCATTTTTCCACTGTAATCTGAAATTAGATCCTATGTTATAAAAAATGTAGGAGTTCTCAGAGTGTTCTTGCCTCTTGTCTTTTTGAAGAGGAGCACAGTAAATTTCAAGGCTTAAGAGTCTCTTATGTATATTGCTGTGCCACAGAAGTTTGGACTTAGAGCATGGGATGTGTAAGACATTACTGGAACATGGCCAAATCTTGGAAGAAGTGAAAATGCAGAAAGGTTAGACTAGGTAGGTTCTGCTAGAATGATTTTTTTTTTTTTTTTTTATTCTGACTAATATGTCTTTCTTTTATGTCCTTTAGGGTTTTATGCTTTTATTTTCACTGCTGCAGCTATTGGAATTTTATTATACTTTCAGTTTGACCTTCATTATCTGTATGATCACTTCATGCAGTTTGCAGTGTCAGCTGCAGCTTTTTCTTTGGCCTTGAGCATTTATCTGTATGTTCGGTCCCTGAAAGCACCTGAAGAAGAACTAGCACCAGGTGGAAATTCTGGTGAGTTATAAAATATTTTGGATAACTTCTTTACAGTTGTTTGCTACAGTTTCATTTTTATGAATTAGGATTTAGGGCTTGTAATTATAATACTTTTACTTTCATCCAATATGAAGATAATAAAAATTAACTGGCAAATTTTTGTTTTCACTTGGATACTGTATAATGCTTAACATTTTAGTCAGGTTATCTTGAATAGCTTATGCAATAATATCTTGGCTGGTCTAGTTCCCTATGCTGATAGGACAGTTCCTTCCTTTCAATTTTCAGCATTTTTTTTGTTGAGAGAGGCTTGTGTAGTTTGCTTCATTGTGCCCCTGCCTTTTCTTGAAACGTGAGAATGGAAAATAAAAATGAAAAATGTAAATGTTTTGGCAGTCAGGTACAGGCAGATATTCTGGGAAGTCAGGTACAGGACTTGAAACTAGTGTGTTTCTAGACTTCTATTTTGCCATGTGCTTTTAAATCTAGTTAGCTGAAAGGAGTTTTCAAAAGAGATTTTGATTCAGTCATGAGACTGCCTGCCTAGAAAGTATCAGTTATATGCATATGTTTTTGTAGGACAAAGATAGATTGAGGAGTCTGTTAGCATTAAATATCAAACTCTTTAAAAATGTCCATAGGGTGACTAAGAAAGGATGCTTATTGAGAGAACATTTAATGTATTAAAATGAGGTATTCAGATATCCTTAGTTCTGTTGTCAGTGCAGCATGTTCCATGTGTGAAGGGACATAAATGATCATAATTGTTTTTTTCTTCAAAAAGTGCACTTCTAGACTCTGTAAGTAGCATAGGAGCATTCTGTAATTGTTCTGCAAAGTGCTTGTTTTTTGCACTCTCGAACTTGGGGTATCTTGAAGTCAGGTTCCTTCTTGTCCATCTCTTTTGAGAGACATGCAATCATAGCTAAAGGAATTCTTTTTTCCCCTGAAAAAAGGTGGTGAAATAGGAGGGAATGTAGAATTAATATTATAAGCTCATGTTCATGGAGACTGTGATGTGAGTCTCAGGATAAGGCTGAAAATAAAGAAGGAAGAAGTGTCAGGGAGAAATAAGTCAACAGTCGTGTTTAGTCCTCATAATAAATAAAGTATGTGGGCATCTTAAAATATAAAGCATATGAATTTTGCTTTGTATTTTGCCCATACTGTTCAATTTTTTTTTTCAATCTAAAGGCTTTTGAGAATTGATAGTAAGTGCATGTTAGTGGAAAGTAGAGTCTTATTTATGGGGAGGAGTGTAGTGGCAGATAAAAGGAAGACTATTGCTAACAGAGGCTGTGTCTTATCTGCAGGATATTTTATTTATGATTTTTTTACTGGACATGAATTAAACCCTCGTATTGGCAGTTTTGACCTCAAATACTTCTGTGAGTTGCGTCCAGGATTAATTGGCTGGGTGAGTCGGTAATCTGAGTTATTTGCTTTAATGTTACACAGAGGGATTATTTTATATCTATATAAAATTGGTATTAAAGATACTATATATATTTGTAAACGGGAAAAAAAGCACTGCAAACCAGTTCCACATTGCCAGATTTTTAATGACCATTTTTATTCATTTTAGGGAGGTTTCTAGCTTCTTTGCTTTGTGGGACGTGATAAACCTCCTTAAAGTATTCATACGTTCGGGTTAGATGGCTTCAGAAACGTAGTTAGTTGCAAACTGTGGCTTTTTGTTATTTTTTTAAACTTCAACATTGGGCAAAAATACCTGTATTAAAGTGTCCTATAGTGTAATTGAAAAGACCACTTCTACATGAAAATTTTAAAATAAAATGTTTTCTAAACTAGGTGGTTGTAAACTTGGCAATGCTCCTGGCTGAGATGAAGATATACAATCTAAGTATGCCATCCTTGTCAATGATGCTTGTGAACAGCTTTCAGCTTTTGTATGTGGTGGATGCTCTTTGGAACGAGGTAAAGACAGTCTTGCTAAATGTTACCATTTCTAATTACAATGTTAAATGAAAGTGGCTTTGTAAATTCTAAATTCCTTCCTGCTTGTTTCTAGGAAGCCGTGTTGACTACAATGGATATTACCCATGATGGATTTGGATTCATGCTAGCATTTGGAGATTTGGTGTGGGTTCCATTTGTCTACAGTCTGCAGGCCTTCTATTTAGTGGGTCATCCTACTGTGATTTCTTGGCCTGTTGCTGCAGCAATTACTCTTGTGAACTGTAAGTTACACTGAATGTTACTGTTACTGTTAGTTACAACCTGGTACCGATTTTGTTTCTTTGAAGTGAAGCTTGGGTGCAAGGATCATGTTTGCTCTTTTAGAGCTGGTGGAAGCATGGCTACTCTTTAATGCAAAGAATATAGTAAATTCTTGTTTTATTAAATGAAGAGTAGATGAGAATCTGAACACCTTGTTGTTCTGTTGAGAGACATCTTTAGGTGGATACTATCTGGAGTTAAGTGATTTTAAAATGTTTTGAATTTGATTTCAAAACATATCTTTTCATCTGTATGACTATAAGTGACTCATAAAAAAGAAGTCTTGTTGCTTATGCTTTACTGAACCTAGGGAAAAAGTATTTGCATCTCCTTCCTGATGCCCTTTAACAGGCATGTTAAAGACAACCATCTTTTCTAGCTGACTGCTTTGGGAAAGCATCTCTCATCTCATTTTTAGGCAAGCTTAAGTTTACACCAATGCAGCCTTGTAGTTTGTCCCTTTTATTTGAACAGTAAACCTAAAGAAACCGGGTCTTTTTTTGTAGTTGTGCCAAAAATTTTAACACTTGTAAAAAATAGGAAGGCACATATGTGCAATACTGAGAAATACAACAGCATTTTTTAATGTTCAGTTAATGTGTTTTCTTGGGTTTTTGTTTAGTTTTTGAGGAACATCTTTATTCGAAATCTATTGTGATCATCTCTTTTCAATATAGCCTTGCAAAAAGCAAATTTAAGCTGCTCTGTGAAATCGATGGAGGAAATTAATTTCAAAATCAGATAATTCTTTTATTATTGTGAACTTGTAAATAGTTGGTCAGTTTATGGAGTAGGCACTGTAGCAAAATACTGGGCTGCTAATAGAGGTGTTATTTTACAATGTGCAGCACATCACCTTATGTGAATTTCACACTCAATGTTACATTAATAAACTAACTCAGATATAAATTTAAAAATAGATGTGAAAATAAAGCTTCTCTGAAATCTAATAAAGTTTGTCAGTAATGTGGAAGAGCATATGGAATGCAGGTTTCCAATGCCATTTCTATCTTGTTAGAGTTCTGTAAACCAGAAAATATCAGTCACATTTCTGAGGAAAAGACTGAAATAGTAAGAGTGGTAAAGAGCATGTGAGTGCTTTTGCTGAAGGAAGTAAAACTGGAAAATACTGAAAACGCAAAATAAATCTTATTTATTTTCAGGTATTGGGTATTATATATTCCGTAGTGCAAATTCTCAGAAAAATAACTTCCGAAGGAATCCAGCAGATCCCAAATTGGCTGGTAAGTACATTTTTTATTCAGTTGCTATACAATATGTTTCTTTGTGGTATTTAAATATATATTTAATTTGTCTCATTGACTACAATACTCTGTTCACAGATCTGAAATTTATACCCACTGCAACTGGAAAAGGACTACTTGTCACGGGTTGGTGGGGCTTTGTTCGTCACCCTAATTATCTCGGTGACATCATCATGGCTCTAGCATGGTCCCTGCCCTGTGGTAAGTTTCTGAAACTAAAGTGGATTTTATCAGAAATGCTTATATGTTTTGTCATCTGACTGGATTTGAAATGCAAAGTGATAATTATTTGGGATATTAAACCCTATAACCAACTGAATGGCCGATTTCTGTGTCATAAGTTTAATGCAACAGCTCTTTGCTCTTTCATTGTACTCTGTCTTGCTGTACATTTGACATACTATAGATTTTACTCATCTTTTTGGCACTTTATCATTCAGTAACGATGGGACTTGCTTCCTAGTTAGTTGTTCCTTAAATTTTTTAGGCTAGTGTGTGTGCTATAACGTTTTCATATAAAGTTCCCCAAAAGTGGGAGTTTGCTTGGAGACCAGGGCCTACCACATAAAAGGATGACTTTAAGCAAAATATAATTTAAAAAAAAAAAAAAGAAAGAAAAAAGAAAAAAAAAGAGTCATCAAACAGAAAGGAGTGAAATTCTGCTTCAAAGCTTTTGTTAATGAGTACAGTCTTCCTTGTACTGAGGACCCCAGAGCTGGGCACAGCACTCCAGGTGAGGTCTCAGGAGAGCAGAGTAATGGGGCAGAATCCGCTCCATTGACTTGCTGGCCACACTTGATGCAGTCCAGAGTATGGTTGGTCTTCTGGGCTGCCATCACGCATTTTGGGATGATGTCCATTTTTTTCATCCACAGCAAATACTCTGCTCTGAGCAAAGCTGGACTCACGTCTACTGCCAAATTAGAGAAAACTCTGTGCCTTGTGTAGGGCACTTTGGTAGCTCAAGAACTTAAAATACCTGCCAGTTTGGCATGCATTGTGAGAGCGATTGGGAGGTTTGGGGACTTTAAGGATTATTTTCTATGCGTTTGTGGGTCTTTTCCTATCTGCATGTAAATATGTCACACAACTGTCCCGTTGAGTGTTTGATGCTTTGTGAGTATAAGATATCTTTAACAAGTGTGTGTCACAAGCTTAGTACATTGTTAATACTAACATCTCCATACTTTTTTTTTCCTTTATCTAAATTGACCTTCTTACTTTACAGGTTTTAACCACATTTTACCGTATTTCTACGTGATTTATTTCATCTGCTTGCTTGTTCATCGAGAAGCTCGTGATGAACATCATTGTAAGCAAAAATATGGCTTGGCATGGGAAAGGTATTGTCAGCGTGTACCATACCGCATATTTCCTTATATCTACTAGAGCACTCCAGATGCCTGATTGGAAAATTACTGCTAGTTTCCATGCAGATAAAAATATACCTCTTACCTTTGCACTTGGTCATTTGTCATTTAGGCTTTTTAAAAAAAAGGAAAAGGCCAAACATTGGAGTGCATCAAGGGTATTTACAAGTAAACTTAAATACATGAGTGATGTGAACTGACTGGCTGTGACTTCAATTTTTAAAAAATTGTGAATTTAAAAAACTCTTGGAGCCCTAATTTTTCAAGCTAAATTTTATCTAGGATTCTGAGTTTACATTTTTTATTGCGTTTAATTAAGCACTGTGATGTATGTTATTAATACAATAAATGCAGAAATTCCATCCAGTTCATTTTTTTGGTGTTACTTGTACCATCTAACTTCAGATGTCCAATTTAGTTGCCTGAATTGGAGGAGCAGCAGGGTCTTTTTGATCAGTGAGCTGGCAGCAGAGGATTTGACCACGTGAGAGGCCTGCAATCCCAGGCCTGGAGCTGGCACAACTCATCTATGTGGTTGTGTCCCGCCTGGCTTTTCATTAATGAGATTTTTTTTTTGGTCAGGGAGTCTCAGGTGGCCACTCCTGCCCTGCACCTGCAGGAGAGACTAAGGGATAGAACTAGGAGATGTGAAGCCTAGCCGGCCCCTCCTCCCACCCCCACCTTCCTGAGGCAGTTTGAGCACAGACCAGGGGGAGCTCTGAGCTGCTGCCTGGCAGTGCCCCTGGCCCTGGGTGAAACCTGCTTCTGGCTCAGACTCCTGAAGGTAGATGATCCAAGCACTTCCTTTGGCTGTGGGCAGAGCTGTGGAAGTGAGTAGTAGATCCTGCTTCTAATATGGAACATGGGGTAGCAAAAGTGTGCAGTGTATGCACATGGGACAGAAAAGGATCAAATGACCACAGTTGGCTTATTCTGATCTTTGTAAATTATGTCTTAATGTACCATAGCATTTACCAAGTGTGTATAATAAAGCCTCCACGTTTTTTCTGTACAGTGTTTGAGTTTGAAAATGCAACAGCTTTTTTAGAAACAGAACAAATCAGTAACTAAACCACTTTTCAGAAATTTTAAAAATTTCATTAAAAAGGTTTTTGTAAATTAATGTAGTAGTTTTTGAAACAATTGAAGTGTTCATTTAAATATTTGTGTTGGCAGATATGCTATGAAAATATAGGAAATGCTCCTCAATCCAAAGTTGTTGGTTTTGTTGGTTTTTTTAATTTGGCATTGCTACCTCATATGTAGGTGTTGCCTTTTGTACTGTTGCAGATAGAGAAATAGCTATTTTTTTGCTATTGCTATTTAAAACAACATTTTTTACATGAGCCTGTGGTTAAACTCAACCACTTTCTAATATATTTTTGTATATATTTGACTTTTTAACTAATGTATGTGTTCTGGTCGTTAGTTGTGTTCTTTGTCTAACTGGCTGTAAATGAGATGCCCTTGGGGTATTTACTTCATAAGTAGAATAATTTTGCTGAAATACTCTTGCATTAATTAAGTAGCTTCTCTTCTGTTGCCACAAGTTAAGAGCTTTTCATATACTTCGCACATGAGGTTTATAGCACAAATTGCCCTAAAAATCTTATTAGAATATTAAATATAGTGCAGATACCTCTGCACTTGCTTGCAGGATTGTTCCTAATGAATTGGAATGTTATTTATCAATTTCTTTCACTTCTTTAAAAATGTTGATGAAATCTAGCATGTGATTTTTTTTTTAAATAAAATAACCCTCTATTTTGTACACGGGCATTTTTTAAAGATAATTGTACAATTGAAGTGTATATAATGTAGCTTGATTGTTGGTGGTGTAAGGAAAATGTTTTAAGACAAGTACCTTGATTGCTGTCAGAAAGTAGTAGTGCCTGTAACAAGACTCAAGAGAATTTTTACTCCTGTGAAGTAGCAGATTAAACTGGGATACTTTTTTCAATTGTTGCTGAGTGAATTTATGGGAAATAGAGAAATCATTAAATGACACTGGTTTGCAGATGGTGTTTTAAAATGTACCAAATGGGGTGGGGGCAGTTTAACTCCTCAGTCTGTAAAACTGAGAGATGCTCCTGCTGTCCCAGTTTAATCTGTGCCACTCAAGGTTGTTAAAATGTCATTTGGAGCCCTTGTCTTTCAGAAATGGATGTTGACCAATGACAACTTCAGTTTATTTACATGCTGAATTTTATGTGAATTTGATTTTGAAGTAACTGTTTTTAATACAAACAAGCCTTTGAACTAAAATAAAGGTTTTTGTTAAAATTAAGCGGTGCATTTCTTTTTGCAATTCATGGTGATTTCTGATAAAAATAACATCTTACTAAGTACAGATGCGAGTTTGCTCAAGTTCCTTTTGTACCTGTGGTTGTGGGCTGAGTGTTACAAGCTCATGCATGGTGCTTCTTAGCCTGTCTAAGGAAAGGTCTCTTCATTTTTTCCCTTCTGCTTCTCTTTATGCAAAAGCTGACAGATCCATCCTCAGCCTGAGAACACATTTGTTCTTTGAATCAGCCCTGTCTTACAGCATCTCTTTTGATCGTCTGTCCAGCAAGATGGGCAAGGCTGATACGTCACCTCTTTTTGTTCCCCCTTTCTCCTACTCCAGAAATTAATTTCAGCTGTAAAAATACAGAATTAACGCTCAATTTGCCTGTCTTATTGCCCCCCACAGCTTCTATTAGAAGTCAAAACCAAGCAATAGTTTAATGTAATTGTGGGATGCCCTTAGCCGTGAGCCGAAGGGCTCGTGCACAGGAATTAAATGTTATGTTAGTTTGACCTAATGTGAACAAGCCTGTAGTGGAAATAAGATACAGGACTAAAGGAACAGAAATGATAGTTCTGCTTACAGAAAGTTACTGACCACAAGTAATAAAAACATTTGCTTCAATTACAGTTACCATGGCTCATTAAAATGTTACCAAAAGCACAGTTCTTCCCTCTTGTGGAGTGAAAGCTGTTTTGAAGAGTGGGTGTGTGGATGGAGAACATATGCACTGTCTGTGCAGAACTGTTCTCTGCTGGGAAAGTTCCCTAAAATTAGAAGAAAGTACGTTGATAGAGCTTTTGCATTTTTGATATTTAAAATAAAATTTTAATTTTCACAAAAAAAAAATCTGTCTACCTTTTTGTATATAGAAATTGGAGCATTAATGATATTATGAAATTTCATGAGAAAAGTATTTTGTGCCCCATGCTGGAAATGGAAAAACCTTTTGAATTGAAAACTTAAGTTGCCAAACTGGAGTGATACTCCTGCTGTTTTTTTGAGGGGGAGTGTGTGTGTGGTTGTCATATTCCCATCATGTCAGCATACCATCCGTCTTTCTCCTCAGAACACACGACCCCGTGCTGCAGCCAAATGTTTCAAGTAATTTTCCTTTTGACCCTCGAGGCAGTTTGCTCCCCTGCCATCTGAACAGGGATCAGGAATGATAATCCGTTTGCGGTCACAGGCAGATGGATTTCAGCAAAACCTTTTTATGCCCTTCCCAGAGCTGCATATCAAGTTGCTGACGCTTGGTGGAGCAGGTTATTTACTTGTTGCTACACACTGGGCTCTGCATGTTCACAAGGAACAGCACCTGCCTTGCTGCTGGAAGAGCAGATTTTTCCACTGCAACCATTGGTTTCTATGCTTGCCTTCTGCTTAAAGGATTGTAAGGGGGCAATGGCTCCATGAGTCCACGTGCTCTTCAGTTCCCTCCTCACCTTTCTGCCAAAGAAGG
Organism: Anabacerthia variegaticeps; assembly: GCA_035583185.1. Classification (NCBI taxonomy): domain Eukaryota; kingdom Metazoa; phylum Chordata; class Aves; order Passeriformes; family Furnariidae; genus Anabacerthia; species Anabacerthia variegaticeps. The sequence goes on along the minus strand of JAWWEW010000112.1, from coordinate 7,390,616 downwards.
AAAGCTGCACGTGCAGCACTAGTGCCGTAAGGAACAGCTGCTGCCTGGTAAGCCAAGCCCGGGGACCTGTGTGAAATGCAAATGGAGATGACTTGCAATGGAAGATTTTGAAGGTGGAATTTTGAGGCAGTAATATTTCCCCTGTTAAATGCTTCACGTGGAAGATGCAGATGCTGAGAAAATTTCACTCAGTCTTCACATGAGCCGTACAAAATGTCTTTGCAGATGTTCAGGAAAAATCTTCAGCAGTGATCCTAAGGGTGAGTAACACGACTGATCACATACTGATCAGTGGAAATGTGCTCCAACATGCAATTGGAGAGGTACACACAGTGCCTTGCTCCTGCTACCTGACCAGATGTTCATGTGACCTGTGTGTCTGGAGGTCCCTGAGGCTTGTACTGTGCACACCTAAGCTTTTCTGCCCTTCCCAGGAGTCTTTCTTAGGCTGCTTGTATTCCCTGTTGGAGCCGTGTATCGCTGGGTGTAGTCAGCCCCACTAAGGGCCTTGCTGCTGTATTTCAAACTGCGCAAACTCATAAGTATTACTAAACTGACCAGAAAGAGGATCCACCTAAAGCTTAAAATTAGATAAGTGAATTCTGGTGAAAAGTATTGTAATACATGGTAGATCTCTAGGAATAGAAGTGGAAATTACCAAGCAGAGAAAGGGAAAATAGTTGAATTCAAAGCCACATAAAAATTCAAACCATTTGCTTCTTGCAACAGCTTTAAAAAACCCCCATACTGTAACTATTAGTAGAAAAGCCTGGCAAGAGAGATGATGCTCATGAAAAATGTTCAAATAGAATGATGATGTAAAGAACCAAAGCAGAACTATTTCACACTCTTTTCTACTTACGTTTTTATAATCCTATCAAAACTCTGAAAGCAAACTGATACTGGAGACAAAAGGTGGACATTGGACTCATACAGCAGTTTGCATGTTTATATCTGCTTATTGCAGCCTGTAGGGAATGTAGTTTTGCTAGGGTAAAAATTCTCATTTTCCACCAATATGAACCTTTGAGAAGTTCTTGTGTTGAATTGAGAGCTTATTGAAGTGTACTGTGCAAAATCAAGGGCTTGGTAACCAGTACTTGTGGAAGTATATTGTACAAATTTAAGGCCCTGTCAGCCAACACTTTTTGGGTCTCGATAGCAGGTTGGTTGCTGGAGTTAAGGTAACTACACAGTAAAACACAAAAGTTCCCTGACCTGTGGTCTGGTGTCTTTTGTTCAACCAGATGAGAATTTATGGCAAACATCGCAGCCAAACCGATGGGTGGGGACATATGTCTCTCCCTCCGCCCCCTTGCTTAGTTAAACAAGTTAAAGAAGAAAAATATTTGTTGTGCAGCTGATTCCCTGTACTATATGAAGTTTTCCTCCCTCTCAAACACTCCCTGGTGCCTTTCCCCAGGAAAAGTCTTGCCTAGGAGAGCCCCTCCTTTTCCAGGACAAGGGTTGTTAAGAGAAATGGAGACACATGGCAAGTGTATTCCAGGATAACCACAGTTGTTCAAAGCCTTCTGTGTCCTGGATGGGTGATTTCCAGGACCAGTTCCTGGGCCCACTGGCACTGAGGTTCCTGACAGCTGTATTTCTGGGAGGTGACCCAGGTTGACTCCTGTGTGCCCTGAGCACCCCCACAAGCCCAGCAGCACACAAAGGGCCGCTGGGCTGTATTTGGGCAGCTGCTCCCCTGGGCTGGGGGCAAAGGCTGTGGCTGCATCCCTGCCCTTCTCCCTTTAGGGCCCTGCTCAGTGTCATGAGCTCTTCGCCCTGGACATGAGCATGGGGGCTGAAGACGGAGTTGTCTTGGTGTACACCAATTAAACTGTGGGAATGTCTCTGGCACACCTGCTGTGGCAGCTTTCAATTCCCAAGGTGCTGGAATTAAGGCAGGTCCAAAAGGAAGAAGAGCTTTGGATGTTCTGTGTCTGCTTTAATTGCTGATGCTGAGCAATGCCGTGACTAAAGGAGAAGTGATTAAGAATCTGAGGTTGCATCTGTGGAAATGCCAATCTGAAAATGCTCCAGAAGGTCACTATACCTTCAGCAACCCTTGTTGGTACAGTTGTGATTTCTTCATCTAATTTCGTAAGTGTCCAAATATTTTCGTAGTTACTGGGTCTCTCTGCAGCTTCTACTTCTGTCTCCTGCTGCAAGAAAAAACCTTTTGGTAAGAATGAAGTTTCTGGACAGGAAAATATGACAAAGTTACCAGGGCCTGACATGTCTGAAATGAGCCATGAAGGACTGTCAGTGGATTTCACTGTGGCTGAATCTGTTGCATGGTGTTCACACAGAGAGATGGAGAGAGTGCATGTCAGATCAAACCAAGAAGGCTGAACAAATGTAGAGGCTTGTGTATGCTCCTGGTTCTTTAGCCATGGAGTAATGGGGGGGAAAAAGAAGGGTTTCAGTTCTAAATTTAAAAGCAAGCCACACAGTTATGTATAGGAAGTAGATTTTGAAGTGAAATGATGCAAGATGACACTAAAGATATAGAAAGATACTGAATAAAAACAACAATGTATTTTGAACTGCCACTGAGGGGTTCTTTTCTATTTGAAGACCATGGACATGCATCCTTCATTTTTGCTTCAGAAATTGTTGCTTCTGAGTTTGGTTAAACAATCATGAAAATTAAAATTGTAATGTGCATTTCACAGTTGCAATCTTTAAAGTTTGCTCTTAGAAATAACAGCCCAGATTCAGCTCAGTGTTTTGCCTGTCCTTAATCCTGAATGACATCTGTTGATGGGATGAAAGCTAAGATTCTGTGACAGCAGAAAATTGGCAAAATATCCCCTCCATCGTCGCAGAGAACGTCCTGACCAGCTGCACACATGTAGAGGTTACCAAGGGCATCCACCTGCTAGCAGGAAGTCAGAGCCAGAAATAATTGTGTGGCCCTCCCCTTGTTCAGTTATAGGGAGTTACAATTTATAATTGACACAGACTTGGCTCTTTCTACCCAACAAATGCACTTTGCCTGTTTTTAATATCATTTGAGGATAACCCTGAACGCAGAGCTGAAAAAAATGATTAAATAAAAGGTGAGGATTTAGGTGCTTTAAGGAACACATAGACATTGAACTTGTGACCATGGAGGTACTGATATTCCATAGCTACCTGCACTAAACTTGAGACCTCTCCTCCCTGCCACACAGGGCTGGGATACATGTGCTGGCAGGTTTCAAGGAAAAATGGTGGATTACATTGATACCCACATCGGGGCTGCTGATTTAAATGGTGCTGTAAGAGGAAGAATTCCCCAGCATTTCATACGTCCAGGTTTTCTTTTAGGTAAGGTCAATAATGCATAGTCAGAGTGCAGGAACAACAGATTTTTTAAATGGCTAATAAATAAACACTAATAAAAAGTGGTAAGTTTAGCATTGAATGCCAATGAAAAGCTCTTGCTGGTGTAAAAGGGTTGAAGGGCAGAACTGGAGAGTCTGTGGGATTATTACCCCCATCTAAGGGAGAAAGATAGGACAGTGAACATTCCTAATTCCCACCATTCCTTAGCAACAGATGGAAGCATCTAGACGTGGTATGAGGACAACCACACTGGCTGGGCAGAGAACACTTAAGGGTCCTTGGACATCCTGGAAAGCTGTTCTCTCTGGGGGGTGGGAGAACAACAAACCCAGCAGTTTTTATGATCTTTTGTCAACTGACCTTTTCAACATGACACAGAAAACCAGAAAATAGTCAAGACTTAATGAGCATCTTGGCAATATCCACATTCAACATGATCCAAAAATTAAGTGTGGGTTTTTTGATGGGTCACTAACTGCATGACACTCTGTAGCACAGGCATAGGGAAGTCTCACAGTACTCCTGGGTTACCAGAGACACAAAGAAGGCATTTTTTGTGATAAACATAAGAATAAAAGCCAAGCAATGATTGAATGACACATCCAATAAAAGACAACTTAGATGGGCCAAGGAGTTTTCTGATGGTTCTTTCCCTCCAAACGATTACTTAATTTTTCATGAAGCAGCATCATCCAGCCTTAATAACTAGACTTGACAAACATTTTTGCCTTCTGGGGTTCTCCAGGGATTACTTCGACCACTAATAAATCCTGTAGCATTATGAACTGGAGTTACATTGAATGAAATATCCAAGATGTACAAACAGTCCTGCTCGCCAGGATGAACTGTCGTTTAGATAGAGTGTCATGCACATAGTGTTACTGTCATTCATTCACTGACCCTCAATGAAATACAGGAAAGATGAGATATTAACCTGTTAAGGCATCAAAACAATTCATAGTGTCTTTATTTTGTGTAGTGAGAACTCCCCTGTTAAACATGGGCACTGAGGCAGTGTTGCCCACTCGTTGTACCTGCCTGGCAGAGGGCTCTGATATATTCAACTTTATTCAAAGGCAGCTTCCAGCAAACCTAGAAATCACAGCTGGAGCTGCTGCTCCTCAACCCAAGCTGCTTTCTTCAGTCAGTGCTTTCTTGTGCAATGTGGCAAGTGACACCAGCCTGTGGTTTTTAAATCCCCGGGGAATGTCCATGGAGGTCCAGGGCCTGTACCTGGGTTCAGGTGCACATACCTGGGAAGTCAATCAGTGTGCCTGTCTGTGGTTCAAAAGTGGGATAGGATGGGATGAGACAACACACTTTTCTTAGACACAGGATTTGCTCAAGGAGGATCCAATTATTCAAGCCTGGAAAAATTGCCTTTAAATAACAATATATCTCTTTTGGCAGAAGTGTCAACTGATGTATTTTTGTTCTTGCAGATGAAGAAAACATGAATTATTTTCCTCTTTATAATTACAATGTCATTAGTGATGTTCTAGTTCCACTATATTCCACTTTTGCCAGTATGGCCCTTAAATCCACGAAAATAAAAGTTACATAGAATTGACTTTGCTAATATACCGTGACATAAACCACATGCTGATAAAAGGCATCAGACCCATCATATGGGAATAGGTATGTTAAATGTTTGTGATCACTTTGACACAGGCTGGACTTGACTAGAGAGCAAAAGCTTCAGCTATGGTACTTTTTGGCTGAGACTGAAATTGGATCCTCATAGAGTCCTTTGGTTGGAAGGGACTTTAAAGATCACCTTATTCCAACCCTTCCCCACCACAGGCAGGGACATTGTTGGCTCAGGTCTTTTCATGCTTCCCTACAGACAGGGTACCAGCAGCATTTCTTTTCTAGGACTCTGAGCTAGAACCCTTATGGTGATAGGCAAGGTTATTCCCACTAATCCATGTGCTCACTGGGACCTCGACAGGGAAGGACCTTACATCTGCAGCCTTCCTGTCCTCTGCTTTGCTTTTGCATTCAGTAACACATTTGGAACAGCCTTGACAATTGTGGAAGTAAAATTATTGACTTCTGGTTTTTTTCCCTCTTTAGTCTGCACACAATCCAAAGTATTCTCACATTGCTCTTGAATGTGTACAGTGATAAAGCACATCTTGAAGGGATCTTGTTGATTAAATGTATGATAGCACTGAGCTGGTGCTGCGAGCCTTTGTGGCACACACTGCCAGATACAAATGTGGATGGACACTGACCTATCCTTACCTCTCTGAACCTCAGGTAAAAACCTGTTGTTATAAAGGTATGTTCCCACATTTACCTAAAGAAATGTAGGCATTTTTCTTGAAAATCTTTATTGAAACTAAACAAAAATTGTAATTCTCATTTTAACTTTAATAGCAAACCCACGAATTTCCAGTCTCACTCTTTACCTCCCTGCTTAACCGCATATTTTTACCTCAGTTCCTTTGATGCCTTTAGTATTTTATAAAGCACAAGCAAACAAAGGAAATTACTCAATGTCCTCTTAATTTTCACCAGCAATCTAAACTGTAGTTTACTACAAACCTCATTAACTTTTGAAGTAAGGGCTTGATTATATAATTTGAGCCACATTAGCTGTGCCTTATGAAGTCCTATGCTTTTTGGTTGCTCTGCTTCCCCATTTGCTATTTCATGGTCCAGACAATTTACAGCAACTTTTGCCTATAATGAGCCATTATCTGAGCTGTAAAAATACACTAAACAAGCACACTCCCTCTGAAATTGTCTGCTATGTGCAACCATAATGCAAATATCCCCATTTGTCTACATGACTCCAATAGTTTATATATGTAAAGTACATAATCTATTACAGTCATTAATATTTCTGATAACATGCCTGCTTTCAGAGATGTAATTATAAGAAAGCAATGTAAAAATGCAATCTATTCCATTATAATCTTTGTTTTATTAAAGGTATCTAGTATTTTATGGCATGTAAAAGATGGAACTAAATGAAACAAAACAAAGTATTTCTTCATGACATTATGAATACTTATTATTAATATTGAAATAGTAATAATACTATGGGTAACATTACTTACTGAATTACAGTAGTGGAACATTTTCAATACTATACTTAAGACTGCATCAGTCTCTCCATTATACATTTCTATTTTGAGAAGGTACAGAATATTAGATGAGGGATACATAAGCTCCTCCATGAATATGCTTGCCTAAAATTTCTTCCATCAAATTAGTCATGTGTTGTGCCTGTGTATGCTATTACAGAAATACAAAATCTTCACAGCTTCTTCTAAGTGAGATGTTAAGTGAGAAAATAAGAAAACACCATTTAAAACCCTGCATCAACAAAACCAGCTTCTAAGTAGTAATGGATTAAAATAGCAACGGGCAGAGAACATGTGAAATAGATGCTGAACTCATATCCGCCTAGTTCTCCCAATCTGCCTCTTCCCATGAAAGTCTTTGTGCTTCACACCTAATTTGTGCAACTGGCTCATTCGCAGATGCTCTGCGAGGGGGGCCCGAAGCCTTCCTCCCACTGCAGGAAAGTATCATCAGTCATCACAGGTCAGGACTGGGGTTTGTGCTCATGAAAGACAAACCGAAGTTGGTCTCTCCTCAGCCTGACTAGAGGCACATTTGTCCCTGGGTTTGTATAACTATAATAGCTGAAGGTCTCATCGTGCTGGGAGAATATGCATTTAATAGAAACTTCAAAGTCTACAAGATTTTGTAATCTAAAATAAACAACGGATGACAGAAATTTTCATCCCTTTTTTACAGAAAACGAACATAAAGACCAGAAATATGCTGTCAGTGTCTGGATGATGAAGACGTGTTTTTCATCTAGACATGCACTCCAAATATCTTTAGTGGAAACAGCTCAGCAATGGCTCCTGCTGAAAGCTTTTTTACTTCCTAAATTGAATTATTAGGAATGTATGGCATTGAGGAACTTAAATTAAACTGGAGCTGTCAATTATAAGACCCAGAAAAGACCACCAGTAAGTTAATTCCTGACTAAGATAAAAGTCACAGTCCACTGTAGGGAGAAACTGAGGAATAACCTTATCCCAAAAGACCAGAACAGCAGGAGGACCCTCAATTTTTTCTTGCTGCTTTGAAAGAGGTGACATCAAGAAAGGATGCTGGCAAGTGAAGTAAGGATAAAGGGCTTCTCCATGCTGACTAGAAGAAGTGAATTTGAATTTCCTGAGAACAGATCTTTAACCAGTGTGCCTTGGCTGGGCAAGCCTCCAGGGGATCTCACTGCACTCAGATCAGGAGTGTCGCTTTCCATCTTCAGGCAGGTTCTGAGCAGATGTGGCTGTGAGATGTACAGTAGCGTGGCTAATGAATAATTGCCCCAATTTTAAATTGCTGAAAGAAGCCTCAAGAAGAGAAGAAACCTTCCCCACACTGCCAAAAAAATGCTGCATGGTCATTTAACTCTACTTCTGGTCTGCCTTCCTAGCGTTATACAGAATTTGATATCACTAAAGAGAGGCAGAGTGGTTCAACGTTGAGAATAAGCCAGGATCCAGACAGGCACCAAAGCAATGGGCAAAACCCTAGTCCTGATTTCTGGGAGTTCAGGTTTGGCTTGGTAAAGCTCAGCAGGAGCACGCTGCAAATTAAAAATTAAGTGGAGTTTCAAATGGCTGCTTTGCCATATGCAGTCTCACTCCATGAATAAAAAGAATAAATCCCATTTTGCCTGAGCTCTTACTGAATGAGGCCTGACTGGTGCACAGGGCTCCCTTTTAAGTGATCTTGTAACACGTTTGCAGAAGCCAGTTATGCCAGGGATGAATTCTTTTTCAATGAAATGTGTAAATCTTAGGATTTCCCAGCATCTGACACTTAAAGATAAGGAATGCCTTTAAAGGATTTTGTCCTGTGGTCTCAAAAATAAAGCACAACTAATACTCAGCATATGAGAGCAAGCTCCTGCAGTGGGTTCACTTGGGTCTGGAAGAAATCAGGTACTAACTAATTTTGTGACTTATTTGGAATAGAGACACATGCAAGGTACTTGCCGGAGTTATTTCATCCTGAAAAAAAAAACCAGTGTAAAGAAAATCAGCTATCAGAGATTTGATTTTTTCCTTTTCTAACAAATATAATTGCTCTCAGAAAGAATAATGAAGACGGGAAAATTTTGCCAGGGATATAAAGACATTCCTGTTAAGTAAACAGGATTTCCCATAACATTAAAATTTTGTTGGTGGACTGGATTAGAGAAAAACTAAGATCAAACTTCTCAGAAATGTATCATGAGAAAAAAGGAATAGTCTTCAATCTGATCAGAGAATCAGAGAATGGTTTGGGTTGGAAGGGACCTTAAAAGATCACCTAGTCCCAACCCCAAACCCCAAATATAGAGATATAAGGCCGAAAAAGCTGCAAAATAAGAGAGACAAGGTATTTTCAGGTTTGGGAGATACTCTCAGTTCTAAGAGAGTTCAGTAGAAGACATGAATAGTAGCAAAGAAGAATGTGATCTGGTTATAAACATAAAACATAAACCAGCCAATTTGACAAAAAAGAATTTCCTAACCCCTGGTGGTGTCCTACATCCGTCCCAGAAGGAGGAGAAAATAGATTCTGATGTTTAAGTTGATCTAAATGTACAAAGAAAAGCAAAATGTCTCTGAGGCTCTTGAACTCACGAACCTGTGAGTCCTGGAGCAAAACCAACCCGTCCCAGGCAGTGACCAGGATCAGCAGTTTGCTTTGTTTTTCTTTTTTCTCCCAGTGAGAAGCAGAGAAATTTGAAAAAAAACTTTCCTCCCATGAAAGCAGGAAGAGATCTAGAGAAGGGAGTGTGTTTTGTATTTCTCCTGGTGACCTCTGAATTTAAAAGCGTGATCCTGGAAGACCTCTGCTTTTAATTAATAGTTGCTGAAAGCTCATCACAAATTTCTGTCCATGGCGTGGCAAATTGTTGGCCAGAAACTTTAGGCCTCTGAGAATTTGATTTGATTAAATCGATTCTCTTGGTTTCACGTCCTACTAATTTGGGAATGTTGTGTCACTGGAAGCTGGTCATTAAGACAGGCTTGGCCAAGGGGTCAGCAATAAACGCCACCCAAGAGTTCAGCGCATTTCCCCAGCCCTTCCATTCCCAGCTCCGCTCTCTCGGTTGAGTTTCTCGCGCCCCACGAGGGACTCCTCTGTTGGACAAGCCCCGAGGGGCTCTGTGACATTTATGCACGGGTGCCACTGGTTGTTTTACCAACGTCAGGGCACAAATCCAGCCTGGAATTAGGCGTGAGTCCATCTAAATTTCTTCTAGGTGACAGTCTAAATGGTGTGGGGCATTTGGCTTTGTGAAATGGATGTGACCAGGCAGAGCTGCAGCCACTAAACAGAACACAGCATATGCCACTTCAATCTTTTCTATCGGCATTTTGACTTAAGGAGTAACTAGTTCAGAAATGCAAATAAAACCAGTCCTTTTTTAGAACAACAGGTTCTCAGACTTCAGGCACCTTCTCAGACTCACTGAAAGAGAAATGAAAGAACTTCTAGTTTTTTCTGTTGAAGTTATTTTCAGACTTTAAAATCTTTCTCAGTGCCGAAGGGCAATTTGGTCACTGTCTTGTATCAGAAAATGTTCTCATAACTGAGAAATCTCAATCTGTTTTGGGTGGATACTTGAATGCCTCCCTGCATTTTATCCTCTAAAGCTGATTTTTTAGTATCTCTAAGCTCTCCCTCCTTATTGTATAATTAGTTCATACAACTTCAGAGTCCAATATGAAAAAGAAAAGTACTTTTGGTCAAAATATTAGAGAGCACTCATTCCTTTTTATGTATCCATCTGATGTGCTGATTCGTCCAAAATATCTGCCCTGTGGCTGGAAAAACTTGTTACAAGGATGGTAAAAAAGGTGGAGCGAGAACTAACGTGCAAAAATATGAGAGAAAATTGTAAGTGATCTGATTTCCTCCACTGCTTAGAGGGGCTCAGTCTGGACTCAAGGAAACCTTATAAGCTTTCTATGGATAAGGAAACGAGAAAAAAGAGAGATAAATTTAAGCACCTGGGCTAATATTTCAAAATAAAATCAAATTTTAGAATGCAAAATGCAATTACAGCTACTTCATTTCTCCTTTTCAATCTTCTTGCTCCATCTGGAATAAATGCAAGTTTATTTCTGAGATAAGATCAGACAACAGCTTTAAAGTATTACCTAAAATTATCTGAAATTATTAGATAGTGGAAAGAAAGAAAAGTGTTTGGGCATAATAAAACTGTTCAGTAATAACTAAATAATCTCACTTGAAACTATTTTGCAGAGTAATTAAATACTTCTAACCTAATTCTGAATGCACAAACGCATTGACACAAATATTTGTGTTTTGCTTACAAGGTAGGATTGAAAATAAAGGATCTCTGTGGTCTAAAGGTAACTAACTTCACTTGTCAAAACATCCATGTAGGCAGCTTCATTCTGACTTCTATGCCACATGCAAAGCTGAAAGTTAAAATAAAGCTGATAACTCATAGATCTTACATTCCTTGTTGCTATATTATATCCATAGTATTCCACTATCATTATTTCTCTAACTGGAGAAAATTCGAGATGTCAAAGTTTGTTTATGGTTTCCCTGACAACAAGATCTTTTCCCACTACTTTTAACAGTAAACACTTCCAATGTGTTCCTTTTCAAAATTGCACTAAAGTAGGAAAAGTGAGATTTTAAATAATGACTTGCACTACTATTTGCATTGTCACCTACATTAACTTATCTCAACCATAAAGAAATATTTCTTAAGATTTCCAATTGATATATGCTTAAAAAAAGCCAAACTGTAAAATCAGCTGGCTGCCAGAAAGAGAAATTCTAGTGATACCAACCCCCATTGTAGACAACAGTTGTATTTTTCTGTACGTAGGTAAGAATTGCTTCATGTCAACCTGTCATCCTCATTTCTCACACTTATTTAAGCTGTGCAGAAAATTAGAGGTAGAGAATTCACAAAACCCAAAAAGCCATTATTTCAGTTGATATTTTCCCTCTAGCATTGAACAAACGCAGAAGATTAGGCATTAGTTCTCTCTTTCAGCAGCCCTTGAAATTGAAGGTCATAGCACTTCATTGCTTTGTCTGTGTCTTATGGTTAGGTCAGAGAACTAGTCTTTATGCCTTTGCTCTCTTTCATCTCATGGAGACAGGCAGGAGAAGGACATGGTTTAATCTCCCAGCTAACCCTGGATTTCTCAAACGCACAGGTGTTAGAGGGTTCCTATGAATAAATATGAAAAGCTGCTTATGATGAGGAACAAGCAGAATACAGAGGATGTGTGCTTTATAATTTAAATAACTTTGACCGTGGTGCCATCGCCACAGCCCTTTGCCAGCCACGCCTGGTACAGAATTAAATGTCCAAGATGTTTAGCTGTGTGCCACAAAAGCTTTTTGTGCTAAGCCTCTGCAGAAGCTACTCAGTCTGTTAGTGATTGTGCACAGTTTTACATTTTGTAATAAAGATATGGCCAAGTCTTACATAACAACACATTCTCATATGATCATTTTTGGATTTAAGAATCAAATACTTATAAGAAGTGAAGTAATTGATAAACCCGTGATTTTACATACAAATTTAGATGCAAATGTGAAAGCAGCAGCTGTAATTCTTATTGAAAATCTGATTTAGAATCCAAGGGTTTTTCACAGCTTCCAGCACCAGTATTTTTTTCATTTGGGCACATTGGACTATAGGAGTTGCTAAACCCAACTTACAGCAATAGTTATTAGAATTTGATCTACTGCTTTGTGAAGGATGTTCATCAAGTCATAAAAAATATCAATCAAAGGAGAAACCATGGCTGATATAACCTAATTCTCTACCTTTTCTCAATCATGCTATTCATTTGAATATGACTGTGTCTAATCTTTATAATGACAGACATGATTGTGGGAGAGGATTTGACACTGCATCTGAAAACAGAGAGAGAATCACTTATTGTATTTTCTTCTTGAATGTATGAAATCATATTCAAATAGGAGGCTTTTAAAACTAATCGTGCATATTAATTGAAGGTTTTGGTCTTGAAAAAATTAATAGCATAGCAGAAATACAGTAATATTGATGAATGACTTGTAGGATGTTTCATATATAAGACAATAGGAAGGTATAGTTCTCCTTCAAATATATCATGCATGAAATTATTGAAACTAAATTTTATTCCTGGGATTTTTTCCATAAGATCTTCATACAGGGTGTTTATGCTAAGCAGAGAATCATCTTCATGCTCTTCCTCTCATCCCAAAACACCTCTAGTTGCTAAAGTAAATGCCAGTGAAGTTTTCTTTAGCTCTTTGCTGTGCTGTGCTGGACAGAACCTCCAGCCCAAGGTGTATCTTCATCTTGCTGAGGTCAGGACAGTGGCAGTAAGGATCCTTGAGGGAAAGGTAATCAATTTTGTAATGAGAAGGATATATTTTCTTACATGATTTCAATGCAAACCAGGGAACAGAGAGTGTTAAAACAAAAACATTGCTTCCATCTAATATTAAATGTTACACACAGCTCCATCTATAGGGACGAACTAGAAGGCTAATTAATTCCAAACAGCAGAAATCTGTCTGTGTCCACAGAAAATCATTTCATGCTGTCAGCAAAACTAGAACGGAAGAGAAATCCATCAAAGTCTGATTTCTTCTTTAATATGGGACAAAATTTAGGTCTTTATATTCTTAAATTGGGAGCAGCTACAGTCAATTACCTGACTTCATTTAATATTTGTTTGCACACTCAGCACGTTGCAGCAACCCATGTAATCTTTGAGAAAGCTCAGGACACGGTACGGGGGAGATAGGGAGATAAAGCTCAGCATCTCGGGAAATTTGGAACTAGACAGTAGAAAATCAGAGGCTTCTCTTGAAAGCCAGAGCAGGGACTTCATAAGCCATTATCCAAAATGCCAGGCAGGTCTTTCTCTGAGGAGTGCTGGCACCCTACATGCCATAGAACACACCAGTAAGAAATTCAATGCAGAAACTAAACTTCGTCTATTTTAATGGCACTGATATAACATTAATGAATTGTCTTTATCCTTCAGTGTTGAGAGTTCACTGCAACAACAGGAATTTCCCTAAAGAACCTTGTCATGGACACACAATCTTAAAAATGCAAGGCAACTCTGGATCACCACTGTTGGAAGGAATGTACGTGTTTACTATTTACTTAGCCTGTCCAACACCACCATCAGAGATATTTCACGTCTGCAAATTTTTTGTGCTTATATAAAAAGTTTTGTCTTTTTCCAAACTTCTTTGAAATAAGTTCTTTAGTCTGTGTAACTATTCTTGGAACTTTTAATAATAAAGGGTTCCCACTGTTCACTGTTTTGGTAGTATTGGTGAACAAGACACTCTATTTTTTATTGTGTCTCTGACTGTATTTATAGTCTGTATGAATATATACATATAGCTAAGCTTTGAAGTAAATGCTGACTGTTGTCAGAGATTCCAAAAAGACTACAAAAACCCACAAATTAGTAGTTAGATATTAGTTACTCAAAGTCACTGCACTAATATTTACTCCTTAGTTTCAACTAGTAATTAGAAAAAAAACTTGGAAGGGGAAGAGCTTTAATCATGCTACCCCTTTGCCACACTGAACTGTCCCTTAGGGCAGAGTAGATTGCTTTTTACAGAGAGTAAACAATGAAATTGCTGCATCATTACACAGGAAAGCAAAAGCAAGATGAGAACTGCAACGCAGACATGTGTCCTTGAGAGTTCATGTTTTCTGGTGATACTTCTGAGGTGGCAGATTTTATCTTCCTTCCTCATGACCTTGGTTATAGTTTTGCTCAATCCAGCAATGTGATCACAGAAATCCTCAAGTGTAAAATTGTAGTAGAAAAAGAGATTGTTCAATAAAAAAACCCAAAACAAACAAACCAGATGAATGTACTTGACAGAGCAAAACAGTGCACATCAATCTTGCACAGAAAGAACAAACCCCTGAAAATCCCATAAAGTTACGAGTTTACCTGGGACCAAAATTTTGGCATCTCTCACCATCCCAGTGTTTTGTCTGCCTTTTACCTTTAAAATAATGAACTATTGTTTAAAACACACACACATATATCACAAATACATGGGATAGACACAAGGAGCTCACATCTGTCTGTAAGGTAACAGTCTTCTGGGTATTGCAAGTAAGATACAAATCATTCCCTGTTACTAAAAATTATTGTTCTACCAATCATCAATTTGATAGCTAAAAGAACACACGGAAAAACATGATTTTATAATGCTGTTTGCAGAGAAAAACATGCTTTTAGAATAATTCTGTTACAGAAAAACTTTTTTTTCTAGCGCTGCTTTTAATTGAATGTCATGTCTTAAGAGAGATGAGACACATCATAAAATAGAGATGTCATATTTGCCTCTGTCAAAAGAAAAATCATGCATTTTAACAGTTTAGGTATTTTAATTTAAACATACATTTGTCAGGAAAAACTTTTAAAAAGCAAATTAAATCCTTCTGCTGGGTTTCCAGCCTGGCAAGGGAATTTAAGCTTTATTTTTAGTATATGTGATATTTCAGTCACAAACAGACCTTTTCAGCTTTGCTTCTCTATTGTCTATAGAAGATTGCTGTTTGTGACACACAAAGTCTATTAACATATTTGCTGAAACACTTGTTTCATTCTAACTTCATTATTTTTACTAGTAGTAAGTTTACAACACATTCAGTACTAAATTTTCTTAATTTTGGACACAGTAACTGAATTAAGCTGGGGGAAAAAAAAAGAAAAAGGAAACTAAATCAAGTCTGTCCTAGACTTGGAAATGAGTAATTTTAACACCGTCGTCACTGACAAGAAGGACATAATTATTCTCAAAATCGTAGTAGGTGGAAGGGGCCCTAGAAGATTGTGTGATTTGTTCTTCAGGTAGAAGCACATCAATCTATAATTTTAAAAGGTATTATCTTCTCAAGAGTATTCTCTGTAAGTAAGGTTTCTAAAATACCTGAGAATGAGGGTTGTAGATTATAGTAGTGCCCAAGAATAGTTACGTGTTCCTTGTAACAAGTTCTTGTTTTCATAACCAACCATCAGCTGCTGTTAAATTTCTCCCAAGTCCAAGAAAATCAGAGTTTTCCACAATTTAATAGTGTGCATCCATCTGTGGAGTAAGTTTCCAATACATATATGGTAATGTCATGTATATATTATTATAGCATAGTATAGCACAATATTATTTCTTATCTTTCATATATTTATTCTATATTTAGGTGATGCCAAAAGACGTAAAGTCAAAATAAAGTAGAGGAAGGTCTTGGAACTCTTTATACAAACACAAACCATGACACCTTTTTGCCCAAAACAGCACTGACCCTGGATGACAAACTGATTACTTCAGGGGAGCCAAAATCCAGATGGTTTCTCTGGATGGTACACTTAGGAAGGAATGAACTTCCAGCCCACCAGAGACTGTAATCAGCATTTATCACAGCCTGAAAGGAAGGCTGAAGAGCGAGCTAAGAGAGCTGTCTCTGGAGCTCAATGATACAGCCTTCAAATGTCATGACATTAAATTCAGATCTGACAAAAAGCTTTTGATAACGTGCGAGTCTGAATTTAAGAAATCAGAATAATAAACCTAGTATTTGGTTGCCTGAGTTGTTCTCAGGTGACTGTGACCTTTTCTTCACTGTAATTCTTAATCAAAATGAGGGGAAAGCACAGGAAAGAAAAATCAGTAATTTTAACACAGACCCAATACCTGCCATCCGGTGGCTTGGCACAAAGCTACTGTAGGCAACCTGTCAAATTGGGTGCACACTTTACAAGACAGCCCGATTTATGCTCTCAAGAAATGCTAAAATCATCCTCTTCTGGAGGAGGGATACTATTTTCAAAGCCAGAGCATATCAGCAGGCAAACTCCCGACAGATGGCTGTGAGCGCTAAAGGAAGGACCAATGCATGGATGGCGTGGGATCAAGAGCTCTCTTATCCAATTTGCTGCTGGGTAGTCCAAGTTTGGAACAAGCCTTCTCCCTGGTGCAGTCTCAGGTACTGACAGAGCTGCTGGAGCTCACCAGCCACACACTGCAGAGACTTGAGAAAACTGAGTCTCCGACACTACCAAGGCACCTGCAGAAGACACCCTACAACTTGAAGGTAGAAGGGTTTTACTCCATCCCACTTAACCATATTGCTATCAAGCACCCTGTGTCCAATTCAGAATATGCAAATATAATTTAGGATAACTGCTTGCAAAGTCTAACTTTTCCGAATACCTAATTTTAGCACTTTTTGCCAGAAGTGTTTTCCATCACTTTGTGGGCTACAGCTGTCAAATGGCAAAGGAAAATAACTGCTGGAGATGGAAAAGGTTATATCACATGACTAGGACTGCTAATTTTGGCCTGTATGTAGACTTTTTAATAGAAAAAACCCAAGCAAACCAAACCATAACAATGTAGACTCTGTTAGTCTTAGCAATTGAATTGTTAATTATAGTTAGACAATGTTTCCTCTTCCCATACAACTTGAATTAGCTCTAGAATATTTATATCAAGTCATCATACACTCACAACTGCATGGCCAAAGAATCAATTTTCAAATGAGCAAGATGCAAATGAAGGTTTCTTTACATTGCTTAATAGCAGTTTGATTATTTTTTTTCCCTCCACGTGCATTACTTTAACAATCTGATTTTCAAAAAATAAGCACAAGAATTGGTAATGGCAAAACACAACTCCAACATCCCTGCTTGGGTTCCCATTCCTTACTAGCATCATAGCAGAAGATGTGCATAGTTCTCATGGTCAGATATTTCAAGGCTTTCTTTCCACTGCATAAGATATTAGCTAAGGATTTTGGACCCTTTCTGGAGGTTTCCTTGAACACAGCAAGAAGCTGGAAAGTACTTCCTAGTGCTGAAGTGTCCAAATGATTACACATTCTCATATTATTCTCATTCCAGTCCTTTACACCAGACAAAATAGCTGTGGCAAGCAAAGGATTCAAGTTCTTGACCTCAGCTGAGGCTGGGAAAATCCTCTGGGATAGAAATAGTACAGCCAGTAAACTTTTATTTGAATTGCATTTTTTACAAGTTTTGGCAAAGTTGACCTGCTGGAGCAAAACAGGATTATCTGGAGTATGACCGCAGATCCTGGGATTTTAAGGTCCCAAAAAACCACGGCTGAGTTTGGAGAGGCTGATAATTAAATTATTAGGGGCCTTAATTAAAATAAGTTCTTAAGTCTGAGCAAGTAGCACTGAGATCCGGCAAGCAAGCAAGATAAAATCTTACAGCCAATTTTAACACTCCTCATAAGAAAGTAGAAACATTTCTGTGTTCATTTTGTGTAAGAAAGGAGCTGTTCAAATGTCTATACTGTTACACTATGCCTAGAAATGTATAATACAAGTACCTGCTGCATTCTGAAGATGAAATATTGATTCTATTCTAATAAATAATAGAAATGCAATAGATCTTAGGTGACACAGTAGGTCAATTTATTAGATTAACTTTTTATTTGGAAGAGCAAGTTCCACAACTGTCTCTCCTGAAAGCTGAAAATGGATTTAAATCGATCAAGCTGTAAAATTTCTATAGCTAATCCAGTGAACAAGTCAACATTAAGTTATGCAGGACTCAAACACTGAACACCTCACTTGGGAAATTGTGCTCATTCCACTAGAGGAGAATCTCTGCATTGCAACAAATTGTGTTTGATATATGTATATATAAATTTTTTTTATATATGTATATATACATATACACAAACACAGGCACACACACAAAACCTCTTTTTGACTCACTTCCAGTAAGTGCTTGCAGATTATCCACAAGGTCACTTCCAGGATGTCCTGAGGATGTCACACACTGCTCATTCTCTTCCCATTCACTCTTGTATTTAATCTACTTTCCTAATCACAGCCATCATAGTTTATGGAATTGATTTATATTTATATGGGCCAATGCATTCATGAGAAATCAAACCAGAAAGAGATACCAATGTGTTATTTCTAGCATTGTTTTTTAGTGTAAAATTCAAATAATTCTGCATAAACTAGAAATTTGGGGGTTTTTTTCTTCAAGGTCATCCTATTGAAACTAAACTATAAGCAGGAAAAAATCCCTAAATTCTACGTGCAAAGCAAGCTCAGCATTTTAAAAAAATCTCTAGTATATAAAAGTACCAAAGATTTTTTCCTATTCATTGAATTTTTCATTCAGTTTCTAGTCTTCCCTCATCCTCTAAGGCCAAGGCAATATTATACCAACACAAGCCTGCAAACAGACTGACAATATTAGTTAGGGTGGTATTGAAAGAACATCCAACACAAGTTTTCTTTCTGTTTTATTGAAACCAGTGTCTTGAAACAACTCTGAAATTAGTCATGTAAGAGCATGCAGCACTCCCTTCGAGTTCCCTTTTGGGAAAAACACCCAACCCACCAACAGACAAAAATTGGAAAAAAAAAATAAAATCAGATGCATTGCATGTTAGTAACTCAAATCATGGGTATGACAGGCTCATATCTGCATCCAAAACACTAGGTAGATTTACCAAAAAAATATTGCTAATTGCAAACAGAAATTGCTTAGCTTTAAAATGCAGTGGAACAAGCAAAACAATTCTTTCATTACACGTCTCAGTATATAAATACCTGCAGCTTTTAGACCTCCCGTCTAGTCTGGAGTCTTCTCTGTGCCTACATTGTTAGGAAAAAAATCCTGATACACATTTTTCTGGGGCACAAAAATTATTTCTAGGACTAAAAAAAATGTATTCGGTTAATTATATAGTGATATTTCAAAAATACCTAAAACTGGAAAGCAAGACATTGCATTTTACTCACATCTTATTGAAGAGCCTTTATAAAGAGGCAACGATTTCAAACTATAGATCATATTTTTAAAAAACACCCCAGGAATCACACCATGTCCCTGAGAGTGTTGTCCGGATGCTTCGTGAGCTCTGCCAGGCTTGGTGCTGTGACCGCTTCCCTGGGGAGCCTGTTCCAGTGCCCAACCACCCTCTGGGGGAAGAACCTTTTCCTGATATCCAGCCTAAACCTCCCCTGACACAGCTTCAGGCCATTCCCTCAGGTCCTCTCACTGGTCACCACAGAGAAGAGATCAGTGCCTGGCCCTCCTCTTCCCCTCATGAGGAAGTTGTAACCGCAATGAGCTCTCACCCCTCTCTCCTCTTCTCCAAGGTGAAAAAACCAAGTGACCAGCTGCTGCTCGCGTGGCTTCCCCTCTACACCCTTCACCATCTTCATAACCCTCCTTTGGACACTCTCGGGTATCTTTATATCTTTCTTATATTGTGGCACCCACTCCAAAAAAGTGGTTGGATTGTGCAACAATCCAAGCATTTTGTTAGTGTTTTTGCATTTAGAATCACACAAATCTGTAGTTTTTAGCTCTACATGGGCTTTCATTTACCTAGCCGTGCTAAAGATTATAGCGGAAATATTCCCTAATTTTTTAACTGAAGAGAGAATTCCAAAATCAGTGAAGATCAATGACCTGCAATGGAGCAAAACATATCTTGCTTCCAAGCTTATAACTTCTCCTCTGCTTTTTTTTATATATATATACATATAACTTTTTTGATCAAAACAAGTTACTTTTTACTTGTGTAAGTTTTTGAGCTTACAGAGTTCAGTATTTCAGGATAGGTAAGGTCTCTGGAATATCGTGAGTGCTTCAAGCCTGTTCCAGGGTAAGGACTGCTCAAGTCCTAAGTGCAAGAAAATATTTTCACAACAGCTCCCAGTGAGCTCACTTCATCTTAATTTGAAAGCTGGACAAGCAATTCTCTCAATCCACACAGCTCTCATTCCTCAGAATATCACCCAGGAGAGAAATAAAGATTCTACAATATTTAAATCTTTCTGTATATTTGCTACAAAATGAGCAAAACAATGCTGTAGAAAACCCAGACACGGAGGGACTGTTGAAAAAGCGAGTAAGCAGAAATCTCAGGAAAAGGCAGGCAATGTGAGGCATTCTGAAAGATAAATTTATGGCACACTGTGGCAACTTGTGATGATAATGAAAGTGGAAAATGGAATTCAGTGTTTTTATCGCTTGCAATTGCTGAGATTTCCCCTTGAAGTATCATAGAACAGGGATTCATACACCATCCTCTCTTGTGGAATTCACGAGAACATGCAGTGTCATTTCACTCTTAGCACACACAGAACTACAAATACATCAGAGGTACTCTGAGGTTACAGGAGGAGGAGAAGAGCAGGGAATGCAGACTTATCAACTTCAAAAAAACAAAGTTACTGGGCACAATTTCCTTGAGTGACATGCATTTGCATGATGGATGATTCCAAAATAAGCCTTTAGACCATTGTGCTGGGCTGCTGATTCTGGAATCCTTCACAGAAATAACTGTGGGACCACTCTGTTTAGTCCTGTACCTGTGCTGGCTGGCTCAGAAATAGTCTGCTGTTTAAAGAAAACATGTAGCCCCAGGTGGGTAAATAATGTGAAAACCAGAGACAAGTGACATAGGCCATGACTGTGTAACTGAAAGGAACTGGAATGAATCTGTCTGATTGCTGCTCTATTAAATGAAAAAAAAGCAAAGAATTTGTGTGCCCATCATAGACCATCACAATAAAAAGTCTTCACAGAGCAGACACTTGCATGTTCACTTTATGAATGTGATGCAGGCTATTGTACACATCTCTTTGAGACAGAACCTTGCACAGCATGCAGTTCAGAGTGCCAAGCAGACATTAGAAATGTCTAATGACAGCGCTGTCAAGAAGCCACATTTGATTTCAAAGTATCGCTGAATTTTAAATATGAAATGCAATCACATAACATATTCTCATTTATCTCCATCAGTGTTTGTGTCTTACCAGCTATAAATCCACTTAACTGACAGAGATGTGAACTAATTTCTTCAACTTTATTATTCATAGACAAATCGAAGGCTGTGAAAATACAGAAGGCAGTCTTCTGATTGTTAAAGCTTTTGACTTTGATCATGCAGATATGCTCTTCAGTAACCATTTCTACAACTTACTGCAGAGCATTTGTGTACTT
This sequence comes from Anabacerthia variegaticeps, assembly GCA_035583185.1. NCBI lineage: Eukaryota > Metazoa > Chordata > Aves > Passeriformes > Furnariidae > Anabacerthia > Anabacerthia variegaticeps. Next base: position 7,369,221 of record JAWWEW010000112.1, on the reverse strand, counting down.
ACCTAGAAGGCTCTTGAAATCTTCTGAAGATACTTCCTTTTGCAGTGTTGATTTTGATGTTTGCAATTATTCACCATGCTAAGATAATAATACGAAGTGTCTGCTGAAGGATTCCACTTGTGCCATTGAAATACTAAGAGACAGAAGAATTGCCAACTGCAGATTTAACACTGCAATAAAAAAGACTGTAGGTTTTATTCTGTGCATTAAAAATGTCTAATTCTTAACTGAGCCAATCGTCTACTGATAATTGGTAGGACTTTTTTAGGGTAAGGACTACCTTAATATATTCTCCTTGCAATTGCAATGTTCTTGAAGCGTGCACAGTCATACGTGAGATGAGATAGCACAAGCAACTCAATTTCAAGTAATTACTTAAACACACTCTAAGCTACCACAGTTCTGAGAAACAGAGTTGTCAGAGAGGCAAAGTGCTATAAAGAGCACACAAATGTATTTTCTTACTTTTCCTACTTGTTATTCTGTGCAATCATTTTAAACTATTTCAAAGCCTGCCTAAAGAGTCTTTGTTTATGATATCAAGATTTTCAGTATTGCTTCCCTCTTGGAGTTGGTGCCTAAGGATGTTTCCCTCAATGTTTTGTCATTATAATGTTAACTTTTCAGGATAGATATTGTTTCATTTTATATAACAGTGCACAGACTTCTGGGACCTAAAAATGACTTTCTGAAATTAACTTCTACAGTTCAAATACCAACACCACTTAAGCCACATTTCTTGATCTTGTGCCACACGCATTGTTTTGGTAGAATAATTCTGTTCCTAGAGGTAGTTCCCAGTCTGGCCATGGTTTTAGACAACTTTCACTGTTTGTCATTACAGCCTTCATAGTAAAGAATCATGACACAGGTTCCTGCAGAGTTACTCAAACCAGATGGAGAAGGTTCACACAGCAAAACTTCAGCCTTGCCTCTTGGGAAATTTTCTCAAGGAATTGCAGTTAGTGTACAGTGAGTATCTTTTGTCTTACATGCTTTTCCATTCTATTTTTTGTGCATCTTCTCCATGTAAAATGAACATCTGGAGCATCTTTTAGGGTAGTGGCTGTACTGTGAATAACCCTGAACCTTCAGCAAAATATGTGAAAAGCATGTCTTCTTCCTTCACTGATCAGTGCCTTCCCCATAAAATAAGGGTGGTTGACATGGGTTGCACAGAGGTCTGTTGCTGAAGCTGTATCACAAGATCAGTGTGTTTGCATAAGAGATTTTAAATAATTTAAATATTTCATTGTGAAGGGGGAACTGAGTTTAAAAAAACACACTCCAGAATGTCATAGTAAGCAGGGATTGTACATACCTGATTCATATGCCTTAAAAGAACACCCCAAAAAGAAAATTGTAATTTCAAAAGTCAAACTAACCAAGACCTCTACACTTGAGACAGTGGAAGCTCTAAATAAGGACAAAGAATGACGATGGAAGTGGAGGAGGTAGAGCAGCTGAATGACTGTTCCTGAAACATTTTACCCAAAAAAGAAGTGACACAGGAAAATCCATACCGTTTGTCAACCGGAATGGCAAAATTAACTGTCTTGAAGTTGTTAGAAGTGATACCTGGTAATAAAATGGAGCACAAACAGAGAAGGAGAAAACTTGTAAAAAAATTTGCATTTATTCCTTGATCTGGCTCTTGTTAGAGGGGTAAAAGAATTGCCTCTAGTAAGGCTGCAGCTGGTGTTATATTTATTTTAGACTATGTCAAAAATCTTAGAAGTCTTAAACTTGTTTAGAAGTGTGCAATATTCCTATGACTTCAAAATGGAGGAACTGTGGCTACTTTCATCTTTCTTGACTTTCCAGCAAAATTGTATCAAAAATATCCAAGCAACAGAAATGTCAGAAGGTTTTGGTTTTCCCATGCAGTGTTTCTTCCTGTACTATTTTTGACAGAAGTTAACTTTCTCTGTGGTAACAGAGAAGGTAAAACTCGCAATTTTACCTTCAAATATTATGTAATAGTATGTAAAGTTTTAAAGTGAAAACTTAGGAGAGTCCCTATTAACAAAACCACATCTTGTTTGAGAGGAAATAATTTGATATTTCTTTTTATACTGATTATTTTCTTATTAGCAATTATTAAAGAACTCCTTTTACTATTTGAGTTTTTATTTTTACTTGTAGGACTTTACTCTATTTCAGCTCTTTCTGAAATCAGAGAGCAGCTTTCCTCTATTTCTGAAGAAGGGGGTTTGTTATAGTAATGTGACTGTGCCTGGTTAAGTTCCCCTCAATAGATGACCTGGTTGACCTTAACCAGAAGTGAGAGTAATATCCACTGCTTAAAGATTTTATCCACAGCCCACACCTTCAGAGCAGGTGTTCTTCTGGCAGCCTTGAAGGTATGCAGACACTGTTTGGCAGAAAGCAGATAGCTTTCTTGTGTTTACTCATCTGAATTACCTTCCTTCTGGACCAATCCCTCTCGGTTTACAAGGAAGGAGAACATGGTCAGCAAAATAGAGCTTAGTACTGGCATCCTAAAAAAGCAAAAATGCTGATGCTCTCTAGTGAGTCCTGAGATCAGGCAGAACGTGGTTGATTGTGGTACTACAGGGGAACAGTGATAAATTATGGACTGTGCACGACAAATTATGGACTGTATATGACAAATTAAGTACTATAAACTGCAGCAGCATTCTAGTAATCAGCAATGGAATTAGCAAGGCTTAAACCACTCTCACCACATTTGCAACAACAGCAGCCAGTGACAAGTGAGCTCTGAGGTACCAAATGATGTCCTGGTAGTTTTTATCACCAGCTGCTAATGGGTCCTTGCTGAGCTGCCCTTCAGATCAGTCAGCCTATAGAAGATTTATGGACCTTGAATATAAAAGGCATCAAGGGACATGTCTACAAAACCAGTGCTGCTTTGCCTTTGACATTCCAAATTTCCTTTGTTGTCTAAGGAATTATTAAAAAATAAACCCACAAGTGAAGGACAGGTTTTTAACATTATGAAAATCCTTATGCAATTAGATACATTAGTTTTTCCAAGAGGCATAGATTTATGTTCTAACCTAGCAAGTCCAGAGGGCTGCTAAGTTTTTGGTCTTTCCTAAAATATTTGTGATTCCTTTTAATGCTCTTTACTCTTAGAAAATAATTTATGTAAATCTTAGACAATTTTGTCTGGATTGATACAACCAATTGTTCAATGGCATAAATAACTGAAGCCACGAGTAACCCAAACTCTGAGAATTTAGGACAACTGAAATGATACCATACATTCCTCTGTTTTACAGATAAATCCTTTATAATAACACCATTAAAATATGCCACACTAAGCAGCAGAAAAGACCAGTAAGGTGATGGGAAGCAGCATTGAGTTTTATGCCTTTGTCTAGTAGCACTGGGGTATCCAGAGGCTCCTGATAACAAAATCTCCAGCTGCAGTTCTGTGGGGGAACACACACCATAAAGGACTGCTGGAATGGGTAGAATAAATACATAAGTGGGCTAAGACCACAACCACTTGTTTTTTATAACAAAGCCATTGTGTGCTCTCCGAATCAAAACGCAGGCTTTGCTCTCAGGTTTCTTTTGGGTTTGTGATTCGTGTGAAGCCACGTGTGCACCTTTGTGTGGAAGACAGAAAAGACAGCAAACTGCCTTTCATTGTCTGTGTTTGAAGTATTCTTGTCAATGACTTTAAAATAAGGAATGGCATAACAAAACGTATTTATTGCATGAATTGACTTCAAAGAGCTTGCCTCAACATGACATTTAGGAAATGTAAAGAATTTGAACACATCCAACAAAATAATTTTTAAATTGTTTTCCTTAACACATAGAGATCTAAACAATTTTAGGAAGAGTCAGTTGAATAAACGGGCTGTGTAGTCAAAATAGCATTAGAAGTCCTTCTGTGATTTCCTTTTGAAAATGTATCCTGCCCTGACTTAGCTGTATGAAGGTCCTATCATTTTCTGTGAGCAGCAACATACTGAGGAATGAAACCAAACCCAAAAAACTCCACAAATTTATGCCTCTACAGTGACTATGCTCTCTCATCATCTTTGTTTACAGGAACACCTTATCTACAGATTTGTTTGAAGGCTCAAGTGTGGAGAGCATCAGGACTCCTTTCAGTTTACAGAAGGGTTACAATCTAAGGCCATGTGATATCAGGACATTGAAACATTTCCCAAGACAGATCTGATTTTGATAGAACATGCTAAAAATATTCTGTAGTCAGGTCATTTAAAGTGCCCCAACTGAATTTTGATGAACCTGCCACCTACAAAAAATCTGTTTTTAGGGAAAGCGCTATGTATCTGTTAAGCACTAATGTATGAATTAATAAAAATGTCTCTGACTAATGCCAAGCAAAGAGAAAAAAATCACTTTTTTTCTCTGAAGCTGACTCATCATAAATTATTTTTAATGATACATTCTGTAAATGTCAGTTTTCAGACTTCATGCAATTAGAAACTCTGTTTACTCAAATACTTTTCCTATTTCAGCAACTTTAAAATTAGACAAAGGACTGCCTGATTGTTTATGAGTTTTCCACTGGAATGTTCAAGTGGAAGAACAAGGCCATCAACCTTTCCGAGTTCCTTACCCCTAGGTACAAGTGAAAGATCTAATCCATATACTTTTAGCACAAGGCAGACCTCTAGAAAGAAGTCTCTTCTTAACACTAGGGCTAATTAAAAAACTATAAGAATTATTCTAACTATTGTATACATTTGCATTAAAGGGGAAATCAATCTTTTGTGAAGAGTTAACAATGTCTTTGACGTCATCAAACCTACACAATACAAATATTATTTGCATGCCAATAAAGGATGGTCCCAAGGAGAATGAATAGATGAAGTTGATGGGATTCTGTTTACTTACCTCAACATGCGGACTGAATTTCATCTTCTCATTCAGCCCATATTCAACCTAGATTTTGTCCAACCACTCTCATTTTACAATATAACACTGTATTAATTACTATTTTCATCCCATTTGTAGCAAAAATCTCCAGTCATGAAGCAAAATTCTACCGTGCTTGGCACCAGACAAACATCAAAATAAAGCTCAAGTTTCCCCAGATTAAAATTCCAGGCTCCTACACAGCAAGATGACAGAACCATAAATATTTTATCAGAGTAAGTCTTCCATGCTGTGATCAACAGGCACTCTGGCATTTGGATAATAGTCTTTGTTGATTTATAAAAGAAAATAAGATAAAAATTGGTAAAGGGTACAGCAGGAGATCAAGTTATCTTTAATTCTTTTCCCATGAAAAATCTACATTCAAACTGACCCAGTCATGCTCATCTTGGTTCTTCTAACATTGATTTTCCCCTCTAGAAAGTATTTCTTCATTCCAGGAGTAACAACTGTTGTCACAACAGCTCATTAACAGCACTTGGGTTACTAGGAGACAGATGAATATCTATTTAGGCAATTCCCTCTTTCAAAACGTGCTCCCAAACATTGCCTCCACAACCCTTCATCTGTCTTGACAGACTCATGAGAAGCTCAGTTTAGACAGAGGCCTGTTGTGCCCACAAACATTATTGTACTGACCACGTCACTACACAAAGGAAGGGCTAGGGATGTCATCCCTCTGGATTTCTGTAAGGCCTTTGACATGGTCCCCCACAACATCCTTCTCTTTAAACTGGAGAGACGTGGGTTTGATGGGTGGACTGTTTGGTGCGTGAGGAATTAGTTGGGCAGTCACGTTCTGAGGGTCGTGGTCAATGGCTCAGTGTCCTGATGGACACCAGTGACCAGTGGTGTCCCCTGGGGGGTCCCTATTGAGTTCAGTGCTACTTAATGTCCCCACCAATGGTATAGATAAATGGGTTGGGTGCTGCATCCTCAGCAAGTTTGCAGATGACACAAGCTGAGTGGTACAGCTGACACACCTGAAGGATGGGATTCCATCCAGAGGGACCTGGACAAGCTCAAGAACTGGACCTATGGGAACCTCATGAAGTTCAGCAAAGCCAAGTGCAGGGTCCCACTTTAAAGTTAACTCTGCCTTATGCTAAGTGCATCAAGGCCTGATTTGGCTGGTTAGATTTGTTACCAACTTGTTGCTTGTTGGGCAGTGATAAAACACAACTCCCAAAGATGGGCAAATAGTACTTTCACTTTAAGAAAAGAGACAGCAGCTAACTAAGGAAAGCCAAAAAATAAAAACCCAGCCCAATTACAGGACAATGCACTTGCAGCAGCCTGGGAAATACTCACTAAGTTTTTGCAAAAATAACTCAGAAACCTTATAAACACAATACATTTATAAATGGGCAGGATCAGAAGTGGTGTAGCACTCTCATTATTGTTTCAGCTTCCCTTGGTAGACAGACTTTGAGTCTTGTTTGCTGAACCTCAGTGAAGGACTGTGTTATACCCCACACCAGCTCCGTGCTACTGCACAACCTCAGAGAGGGATTGGGAAGGACTGTGGAGTGACAACGACTGATGGTGGATATGAACCAAGCATTAGCATCGAGTGCATAGTTAAAGAATGCCAGTCCAATACAATTTTGCTTAGAAGTTTAAAATTGGCTTATCTGCCTCCTAAACATTCCTATCACGGCAATCATTAATTCTCTATTTGACACATGTACACACATATTCAATAACAAACAAACAAATGTCACCAGAGTTTTGTGCAGCAATGTAATGAAACAAGATCATGATTTCTTTGGTTAATTTTTCTATGTCCATTGTGTAACTGGCAAACATAAAGCACAGTTTCAAAGTTTCACAGTGTGAAATTTGTGATTCAAACCAGATGCAACCAGAAACAAGCATTTCTCACTAAAAAATAATGGAACAAGTGTGTAGGAGTTTAATGTTGTATATTTGTCTAAGCAAGAGGTCAAAATTCAGCTATCAAGTTTTTACTGATGTTGCCAAAGCAGACAGACAGAGAAATGTGATAATTTTACCGCTGAGTACTTTGTTCTGGTTTAACACTACATAATTTTCTTGAATGCATTCTATGTAATGAGAACAGTACTAGCTACTTTGTATAGTCTATATAATATGAAAGAGAAAAAATGGAAGAATTAACTTGCCTTCCTGAAATTCAGTGCATAGGACAATATTGCTAGAGATAGTCTTACTTTTTCTAAGATTATATAAGGAAGAAGAAACAAAAAATACCAAAAGAGTAAAGAGGATCCTTAGTTCCCTTAATAATTTAAATGTAAGAACCAAAAAGATTTTGAGTAGTCTTTAGATATTGTAAGTCTTGAAATTCCTGAGTGCCTCTTTGAATTAATACGATAATAAGATGGCATTTTATCAGATAAAGATATTGACAAATTATTACTGTAATTAGTTGATTTCAATTTATTTTTCATTTCCTTGCATAAAATTGGAAAAGAAATTAAGACTGAGTAACTTATAATGCAGCTGTCTTTCATGCAGCCATTTTGGCACCAGTGTTATTTCCATTTCTCCTAAATTATAGCTTGCAGAAAACTAATGAAAGAATCAAGAAAAAAAAATTATAGAAATACTTTTCAAAAAGAGTTTGACAAGAGTTTCCTAGTCTTCATTACCAAAGACAAAAATTATGAATACTGATGGCCTCGGTGGTGGCAAAAAGTCACCATGTTTTATTTAGTCTACCAATGCAGTTTTTGTTTCACTTTGAACAATCTTACAGTTGCTACAACCACAGGGCAGTCACCATAATCCCTTCTGGCAGCAATTTCCAAAAATCCTTCTCTCGAAGCTCTGCCACGTCTTTCAGGTGGGAAAACAACACCTTAGAACCAAGCCAACAACAGGGTAAGCAAATAGTTTAATTCTCCAAAGAGAATGTTCACACCTGTGTGAAAGCAGATTAAAGTTACAAACTGTAATGCAGCGCAATTTTCAAATTATGGACTGAAGTCTGACTGGCAAGAATCCAGTGAAGTGGCAATGGGTAGATAGACTTTTGTAGAAATCTTTCTTATCACTCATAGCAGTATGAGAGAAGACTGGCTACTAAGCAGTAATTAATTGTTTCAAATTTATTGTTCTGTGGTTTAACCAAAACAAATAGTAGATATTTTATTATAGATGTTTAGGAACAAATCACTTTGTTTTTAAATCAAGGCTGTACTTAAAATTTTTGTACTACAGCAAGCATTCTGAAGGCAAAGGAACAAGGATGTATCATCTTTTTTCCCCAGTCACATTCCCAACATTTATTCTTCTCTTGCAATTTAGTTTTATAAAAGCTTAATACCTCCACTGGTGGAAAATTTATTTTCTCTATTTTAACCACAGTAATTGCATCAGTTTCTAAGCTATTTCTGTGATTTTCTGACATTCAAATGAAGTATCTCATACATACAACAAGAAGTTTAGCATCCAGCAACAATATAGTTATGCAAATTATGCAATTATCACTTAATCCAGGCAAGTTTAGAGTCATACAAGTTCTAAAACTTACTGATGCTAAAGACAAAAAGAGCTTCAAAGATGAGTGGGCTTCAAAGTTGGGTTGTCTTCAAAGACACATAAGAACTGATAAAATATCATGCAATGTGGTGCTCATATTCTTAAAAGTCACTATTTTTAGTGATGCTTTTAGCACTATCAGTACTCTGCTTCTGGTGAGATGGCTTAGCTCTCTAATCTGACTGAAAATTGACCAGGCAAGGAGATAAATACACATTTTAATTGATTTTTGGCTAAATTAGTGAGGTGATCTTACATACTGCTCATGAAATCCCAAGTACCAATGTGATGGAGAGGGTGCCTTAGAGCCTGTTGTGTTGAGGGCTCAGGAATTTGTCAGACAACAAACCCCACCGTGCTCCAGCTGGTCCTCAGTGATCAGTGGGCTGGGTGTGCCTGGGCTTAGTTTCTCACAGTTCAGCACTGTGGGTTTGGTCAGGGTCAATAAGTGCTTTGAGAAGCACAGATTCACAACCAGCACGATTTACCAGTTTGGTACTATAGGTCTGACTGTGTTCAGTGAGGATTTGCACAATCCAAATTCATCAACAGTGTGGTTTATCGAAGAAACAAAAAAGCCTGTTCAGAATTGGTGGTGATAAATGCACCAATCACACTGTGTTAATGAGTGTTGGGACAGAAAGTGTAGTAACAGAGATCTCTCAATGATGTATATAAAAAATTAATATTTTCACATCTGTTTTAACACAGTTGGAGGTGCAAAATTCATCTACAGGTGTCCCTTCAGGAGAGGAGGAGAGACTCAGACTGATCAACAGATCCCTGCTGTCCTTTTTGCCCCAAAGCCCCCCTTTTATACTATAAATTTTGACTCTTCCCAATGGGATGGAACAATCACATCTTATGTTTGGGATTTTGGTGACTTTGGTCATACATATATTACACATCCTCTTTTCTCTTCATTTGCATTCTTAGTGGTGTCCAAATTCATATGTAAATGGGGTTTATTAAGGGTCTTGGTTACTTTATGTCAGAATTTAGAGTTGACACGAAAGGTAGAATAAACACTTTGGTTCTCCTGCACAGATTGAGGTGGCAGTAAAGGCTGTCTGAACTTCACCAGAGAGTGTTTGTGCTGTGCATATCCTTATCTCCTTATGGCACCACATTTAGAGCAAGGCTGGTTCCACACAGTGGAGGGGGAGTGAGGACAGAGGTGCAGATGCTCTTCTGTGCCTCACTGAAACATCAGTCTGTGAGACCTCTCCTTCATTCCAGACAGCCTTCAGTTCTTAGCCCTTGTTCAAGCCCCATGCAAGACAAGTGAGGGGCTCAACTCAAGTTTTCCTCAACCAGCCTCTTCAGTTCTTCACTGACATAAAGCAACACTGTGCAATTCTGACCGTTTTTACCACACCAGGAAGGGCTGAATGTCCTCATGCAGCCTCTGTCACCTGCAGCTATCCATCCATCCTCCTTGCACACTGATTTTGGGCAGTTTCTTCAGAGCTGCCTAACCCGTGGCAATGGGAGAGACTAACTTCTACGCTGGGTAGTAGAAATGTCTTGTCTCACCCAAAAAGCTTTTGAAACAGCTCCAAGAGCAGCCAGACTGCTCAGGCTTTTGTGCACCCCAGTGGGATTCAGGGGATGCTCACACACTGGTGAGGAGGAAGAAAGGATGAGCGTTTTCACTGCTGACAGGTAACTGTTTTGCTCACTGGTGCATGAGTTCCAAACCATGAGCTGAGAGTTATGGACTGAAAAACTTATCAGTTAAAGACCGCACAAATTATGTGATGAATTCATGTGCAAAGTGGATTGTGCCTTTGTTTGTTGTGTTTGTTTTCTTTCCCAGGGAGCTGATGAGATAAAGCTTAATTTACAGAGTATCTTGTCCTGCGAATTTGAGAGGTCGAAACAAACCATGACCTACGTGCCGTACATCGTGTCTGTGGAAAGACTTCATTTGGCTGTGCAGCAGGGGATGTGTTGGGGAGCAATCTGTGTGTCACATCCATGAAGCAGTCACGTTAATGCAGTCTGATCCGTGTCACTGTAATTCCTGTGAAAGCACTCCAGCTTGCCATACCAGGCTGCGCTCATGACTGGCAAAGAACCACTGGATAAAAGGCAAAAGCAGAGAAAGTGATACTCTCCTGGCATATTTTGAATGTGAAAATTCAGCATTTTTTGAAGATATACAGGAGCAGTCGTGCAACAAACAGATACCCATGGGGTATGTGAGCTGGCTGGGCTAGGAGAGCCTCACAGGCTTCAGAGAAGCACTGGCTTCCATCATTTTTTTTCCCCCTGAAAATCAGTGTACCCTTATTATTGCCCATACCTCTGCAAAAACCACTCACAAGGGCTTCTTCAAGAAATCTCCACTGGAGACAAGACTCACTGGAGCAGGAATGTCAGAATGCTTTGGCCTCAGAAGCCAGGCATGCACTTGCTGTTTAGGGCCATACTTTGGTATTCCATCAACACTCTAGACAAGGCAAATTACTGTTTTTCTTCAGAGGGGTTATTGGTTTTGCTGCAAAAATACATGGGATTTGGGCTTCTTCATTTTATAACAGCGAATAAAGATTTTGCTTTGTTAGTTCCTACAAGAGCAGGCTCATAACTCTTAGGAGTCTGTAGGTATTTGTCAATGTCATTCTTGGGATTGCCAACACAGTGAGACCTTCATGTGTTACAAATATTAATCCCCATGACTACAATACAAAAAATTCTGTGCAAATCTGTAGGATTCAGGTGGATCTCAGCTTTGCTGCTAAGCGTGTTCTGGTTAATTTTGGTTATTTACACAGAATGCACTATTTAGAGACTTTTGCATAAATACATTTGAACTTACGAGTCACACTGGAAAACCATGGTTCTTCTTGACATTCTCCAGCCATTCTGGAGTGCCCTCAAATTAGATTTGCAATGGTTTAGGATCAAAATTCTTTTAGAAACATTACTTCATATCCCCTAATGAAATACATTACTGACTTTAGGAAACTGTGTATTTGTCAGCATGTGTTCATTTTGATTTTGTTTGCTTTATTTGCTTAGGAGCATGTTATCCTTCAATCAATTTTGCAGTAATGTTATTTATGTTGACACATTTCCCACACAGAGAGAAATTACCCTACCTAAATCTACAAAACTTTGTGTCAACGCAGCCATATGCGACAAAAAGAGGTTAAATGTTGGAAGTTTATTTGAAAGCCATGTAGAATGTTCCTGGTTTCAAGTATTAATCAGATTCATGCAACTATTTAAGCCAGTAAACATAATTGGAAGTACTTCTCAAAGTACTTGCAATCAGGTTCATAGTAGCTCTTACCATAGAATTTTTTTATTATCAGATTAAAGGGGAACATTTTTCAGTTGAGCTTGTCCTAGAATAATAGGATAGTACTCAAAGTCTTAGTTCTCAGGAGCTATCATGTTTCATAAACCCCAAACTCTTATATAAACATAAAAATCTGCAGATATAAATTGAGGCATATATCTCAATGGCTGGAAAATACTACCTTTTTCCCCCCAGAATTCCAGTTTTCTTGTAAGGGCTCAAGGTTAACTCCAAGTAGCTTCAATAGAAGGTTTGCATGTAAAGCTTTGCATTAGTGGGAAAACAGAGGGGTTTCCTGCAAGGACTTAATCATTTGTTATGGCTCTCGAGACTCCATTTTCTTAATATGACACTTGCAACTGATTCACCAAGCCAGAATTATTCATATTAATGTGTTTGAAGGAATCATATTTCATTCGAGTATAAGCATTTCAGATTAAAAAATAAAGGCTTAGTCATCATTTGCATCTTCAGGGAAAGCCATGTATGGTCAAACCAAGTACAGATGAGTTAGTACTGAGCAGAATTTTACTTTCCTTTTCAGATTTGTGGCAGTCTGGCAGTTAGGATAAAATTGCCCTACATTTCTAGAAGTATATTGTGTTATTTTAATTATGATAAAATGTTATGATTGATGAGTAAGAAGCTGAAGGCTATAAACTGGGGACTCAAGAAAATTTATGAACAGCCTGGTTTCAAGATACTGAAGTATCAAATAGTTTTAGCCTTAAAAAAATCCACTTTGATGGACCATCACTTTGGTGAGGGGTTAGTAACACCTGATTATTTCAACTAAGTTTTCACTTTACTAATGTCATCTTGAACTTCCTGTGGCTTGAAGCTTTCACCAAAAATGGACCTTACTTCACCTCTCACTTTTGGGGTTCTAATGTTGCAATGACCACCCCGCAGTCAGAATTTGGCATGACATGAACCAAGGGGATAACACTAACATGTCTGGGTTGTCCTGTCATTACAGCACCAAATGTGCACGTTTTCATTTATGCTTAAATTTTAACATGCATATACCAAGGTATCTACAACACAGGAGGAGATTCTAACAAGTCATGCATTTTTCAAGCAGATATGCATTTTCTCCACATTTTTTGCTGGCAATTGACAAGATAAAGTATTTTGATTGACCATCAGCTGATTTTTTACAGTATTTCCTTATATTATTTGAACAGTTGAGTCCTTAATAAAATGATGATAATTTTTTAGACTCTAACTAATGAATTTTAATCCTTGTGCCAAAACAAAAAGGTTTGTCATTTCCATTCAAGAAAAATGAAACGGTGTGTTCAGTCTTCTTCAGTTTTCCTTTCTTTTTAGCTTTCCCATCTTCCTATGCTCCAAGATCTAATGAAATGAGTGGGTCATAGTCATTCCCTCTGTTTTCCCCAATGACGTTATACTGTAGGCTTTAGCAGGAGGAGCTTGAGGGTATAGCTGGAAGGAGATCTGTCCAAATCTGTAATAGTTGATTCTTAGAAGAGATGTGAGTTATTGAGGTTAGAGGTACTAATTACTTCTGCATGTCTGTTGCTAGTATAGCTGCTTATATATATATATAAATATATATAGCATTCTTAGTGTCTATGCCCCTCAAGACATAACTGCAGAGGTTTTGGGTCTAGCTGTTATGGGTAAGATATTTATTACTACTCAGTTGGAGCTTGCCACTTCCACACTTGCACTGACTTTGCCTGTGAACTGCCCTGATCGGTTCTGGTTAGTTTTTGTATTTGTTTGAGCCATTTGTTCTGTACTGAATAGAGGGGGGAACATGCAGGGGATGTCTGAAAGTGTGTTGGTTGTGGGAGTATTAGCTCCTCTTTGAGTGGTAAGAAGCGGTGAGGGAGGACCAGCACATTGTTCTCCTGAGCTGGGAGTCGATGTCCCGGACCTAAGGAGGAGTAGTTTGAAGGGGTTACTGCCAGCACTACTTGCAGCTGCCTCAACAGCTGATTCTCACAGTTCAGAAATAGACTAAACCTTCCACATTAGTACTAGATCAGGATTCAGCAAACCTCTTCAGCACGTGGTGAAATTTAAGGTGTGATCATGCTTTATCATCTGGCACTTCATGTTTAACCCAAGGAGCACAGTGACCTGCTGCCACTGTGTACACAGTTCCAGTCAAAGGAGACTGTGTGGTCTTCACACAACCCCTGGGATAAGACAAATCCTTTGGCCTTCCATTTCCTAATTTCAAGCGGCCTCAGCCCTGATGCACAGGGATAATTGTAGGTTCTAGAGAAATAGGATAAGAACACTGAGCTCCAGTTTGCAGCCTCATAAAATTATGTTCAGCAGTTGAGTTTCCTTAACTCCCACAGGAATGAGCAAACCTGGCTCATTAACTTAGTACACTGAATTTCAAATCCCAGGAAAAAAACCCATTATAGCCACTGATCAAACCTCTTGCAAACTGAATGTGAAACAAGGCAAGATCTTTCTACTTTGTCTATATCATATACTTTCCTTTAGCTAAATATACAATGCTTAATATACAAGGCTTACTATACAATGCTTAATAGCAACTAGCACTTCAAGAAGCATTTATTCTTCTATGCACTCTGTTCAAATCACTGAAAATGCAACATACAATGCAATTTCAGTGGTCTTTCTTGAAATTAAGTATTTAGCTTAACCAGTTCATAAGATTTCTAATGGAATACAAATAAAGCATCTTTCTTCTAGAGAGAAGCTATGGGGACATCAGTCATTTTCTCAGTGGGAAGTGGGAGTATTTAATTGTGTGAGACATGGGCTGTAAGCTAGTAGCATGAGATGAAGATGAGGATATCCTGCATATCCTGTCAGACTACTTTCTTCCATTGCATACCTGTCTCTTGTCCACCAGGGGAAGGAGGGAGCTGCTCTTCCTTGATGCTTTTAACCGGAATTCAGCAGAGAGCAGCATTTGCAAGTGGTGGATACAGAACAGGCTGGGTTTATGCACTGAAGTAGCATATACTGGGCTGAATCCTACCCTCAGGTTTGCAAATGTCAATTTGCAGTAATCTCTTTGCATCTATTTTTTATTTTATATGTATTTTCAGTTCATAATTAAGTTACAACACTTGACAGTTTTGCCAGGTTACGTATTATCATGGCTGGGCTTTGATGATGCTGTGATTTTGAAGTATGTTGAGGAAATGGAGAAGAGAGACCTAAGTGAAAAACTAAGCAAATCTGATATGTGAGTGAGACTTGCAAGTCAGGATTGAAGGCCTGGTTAAAAAGTACAATGGTCTGTTTTAAATTTGTCAACTGTTTCTAATTTGCCACACTGCAGAAGCAAATATCCAAACACCACCTGATTTCTAATAAGGCACGCAGATCTCAAGCATGAAGTTCATGCTGAGGGCATAGTGGGGAGGCAGTCATTGCTGAAGATTTAATTCAATAGTTATTTTCTTACTGTTACAATGAAGGATACCAACTCCAGAAAGATGAGCAAAGCAAAATGCTGAAGAAAAATTAATATCTCATCTCTAGTTTGTACCAGAGAGCTCAGAAGTACAGCTGATGGCAAAAGGCAGGTAGATGTGTGTGAACTGGCTGACTGCAGTGAGAAAGACAACAGTGACCTAGTGAGATTGTGCATAACTTTAAATTAGACTGTGTGTTAATATTTTAAATGCAGTTAATATCCTCCTAGTTGTAGTTCCATTATACTAACAGTCTGACTAAGAGTTTGCTGTTACAATTATATACTGATTTAGAGTTTACTGTTACAATTACATAATTAAGATTATTATTATATAGTATAACAGTTGCATAGCATACTGTTACAATTACAATTAAGATTGGCTTATGCCTGGGAAAGTGTTGTCTGAATACATACTGATGACATATTTAATGCCTGTGCATTTGTGGGAGTGAAAGTCTTCCTCCTAGGAACCCTGTAAGGAAAACTTCAGAGGCTGCCTTTTATAGTGAGGCCTTTTCCCAGAGGAAGAGTTTGATACTGAGTAACAATTAAAATAGGCAATGTGGAAGAAAAGTGGTTTTGCTTAAAATCCAGCGACAGTCCTGCCATTGGTGGTGGAGTCTCCTTAATTTGCTATAGCCCACTACCCTCTGTCCCTCCAAAGCAGAGCACAAAGCAGAGCCTCACATTACTGAATTGCTCTTACCAAACATGAGTTATGCTTCATCATCTAAATACCTTCTCATAGTAGTAAACTGTAATACTCAAATATGAGACAGAGACATTATACTCTGTTTTATATTTTCTTAGCTTTATCTTATTCAGTGAAAACTTATTCTCATCATTCATATAAACTAACCGACTTTTATTTCATGATGCTAAATCAAATAACCTCTACATTTTGCACACGTGAATCCCTTGCTCCCTCTATAGATCCACATAAATTAATCTAATTGACAGGATTAATTGAAGTATTTTCATTTAGTTAGTGTTTGGCTCGAGTGTCCTGAACATTAATGATTTGTTGTTCTAAATTTAGAATTTCTGTTTCTGAAGGCTTTTTACTATTTAGGGTTAAGTTTATAGAAACTGGTAAAAGCAGTTTTATACTCCATATGAAAATGCTGGACATAAATTTTAATGCTGTGAGCACTGGTTTTTTAAAGAGATTTACCAAGATTCATTTTATAAGTAAATTCTCGTGCAAGTAAAATTCTTTAATGAAAGTTGAGTTAAGCCATCACTTGATTTGAAAATGTTTCTCATAGCTCTTAAATAAATGCCACCTTTGAATATATGACCACTCACTCAATAGTTATTGAAATTATTGTATTTCTCTGCCCTTCATTCCCAGTTATCCTCAGTAGAGAAGAAATACCCTCTTCTTCACACAGCAGTTTACAGAGCAAGCACAGAAGGGGAATACAAAGCAGCAATAAAAGAGGAAGATGTGTTTTGGAAACGTGTATGTGAAATTGTATTTTTTTATGATAACTTTTAGTTTTGTGCTACTTCAAATTTGAAACAGCAATGGATGTCTTCTACTGAATTATCCGACTGCTTCCCTGCAAATTCTGTGAAGCTTGGATTGACACTCCCGCATAAACTTTATAATTTCTGCCCATTTCAATAGCATCTGATCTAGTTTATGTCACTGAAAATCTGGAGAAGTGCTAATGAAGTCCCTGCAAGCAGAGTACAGTCTAGTCAGTGGGGAATGATATACTATAAGAAACTGCAAATGTATTCCTATATCCTGGGTCGCTTTCACATGCATAAAAGAAGACAAATATGAGTGGTTTTCAAGCTTAATGATAGAATACAATGATTGAGTTGATTTAGTTGTTTAAAGGTTATTGTCTTGAAGTGAAACTAAAGGAGTGTTTATCTTGCTCCCAAATGCTGTATCAAAAACCTTAGAAGTGGCATGACAAGGTGATGGGTTGGTCTGTACTTGCCAAGAATTGAAGGTTCATAAAAAATGGCTGTAGTGGGATTGGTGAAGTCCAGGATTCGGTCTCTAACATTAACAGGGCTAGAGGCTATTTAGGGAGACCATACAAGCCTGCCTGCCTGCTACTCATTTCCCTTGTCTTCCCCTCACATCCAGAACTACTGGATTATAAATGTTTGGGACTGTAGTCCTGCCATATATCTGTCTGAGAAACTGTTGGCCATGAACTTGCCTTTTCTCCCTCTGAACCTCCTCAAAACGTCACCCTCCAAGATACCTGTGGCAGGAAGAGCTAGAAGTTCATAATTCCAAGTCTTTAGGCACAGCTAATTTTTTAAGTTCCTTTCCCTTTTTACAGGAAGGTAAACATTTTTCTGAGTCTGAAGAGACAAGAATGCCTTCTTACAGGCAAACCTCCATTCCTGAATTTTGTAGGTTGGATTAAAACCATGCTAGGGATATTTAAGTCTAAAGTCCTTTTTTTAAAAAAAAAAAAAAAAATGAAGTTTGTCTATCAGTTGCTTCTCAATGAATTTTGAACTAGTTGGTCTCTTGCATCTAAACTTATGTGAGAGCTGTAGACATCTGGAGGATTTGAACTTCTCAGTTTGTGAAAAACGAGGTTTCGTATAATGGAACTTAAACTTTCTTCAGTTCTGAGCTGTGCAGAATGGTCTCCATTTCAGACACCATAATGTACTTGACTGCTGAGGACTTGTGTTCTGGTTTGTACTGCAATTCTTGGGGCTAATAGTCTTGTTTAATTAGTAGGTGATTTGAGAGAAGGCTGAGAGCAGGAATCCAAGCATGGAAAATGAAGATGGAAGTATTTCTGGGGAGTGATTAGGGAGTATTAAAACACAGATGAGGAAGCCATCAGTCTTCACTGGTTTCAGTGTTCACAGTACAACTTCTTTCGTATTTGTGTATTTTGCTCTCACACCTCTTTTGAGAAGGTAAAGCTCCTTTTAGCACAGAACTGTATGCACTGGCTGAACCATGCACTTCTACAGTCTACTTCTCCACTCCTTTTTTTAGATTTTTCTGACAAGTTTCTGTAAGAAATCTTCTCTGCTCTGTGAGACTGTGAAGGATTTATAGAACAGTTAGCTTGTGGACTCAAACCCAAAGGATTTCCCTATATTTTTGAATTATGGAAGATAAAGTCTCCATTCATAGACTCGAATACAAGATAATTTTTAAATACCACAATTCTTCTTTCCAGACAGGGAACTGGTTTGCAGTTATGTCTTGTATTTTGAAATAGCTTTTCATATTTGATTGCATGTTATCACACCGAAAATTTAACTCATAATGAATCAGGGCTATTACTGAGGGACATTCTACTGATCTACTGGTCTAAGGAGGATGACAGCAGACCAGCACAGTGCAGTACTATGTCCAAGACTAAGAAGTGATTAGTCTAAAAAAAAAAAAAGGCAAAAAAAAAAAAGAAGCTGTATAGTCTTCACCCAGGGCATGCAAGCATCAAACTTTATTCTAATGTAAAGAATACAATTTATAGGACTATGTTAGCATTTGGCCAATCTGTACTTCCAAGAATTCCAGCGCTGAGTGGCCACTGGTGTGTCACAATGTGACTGTCTCATGAGGGAGATGAGGACTTGTCTATTCTGGGCCACGATGTCTCCTGCATCTCTGTACTGCTGTGTGACAAATGTGCCTCAGTTATGTGCAAGGGAGTGTCTGGGGTCTCTGCCAGAAAATCACTAAATTTATTGATATCTTGATAATCCTTTTACCTTATTATGTAGATAGTAGGTAATCACTGCTCTGTTATCAGGTCCTGTCTCACTTCCTCCCATCTTCCTGAAGAGTGGCTGCTGTTCCTGTTCTTTCTGATTAGTCCCTGAACAAACACATGGAACATTCACAGACAGCGTTGAAGCTGAAGGTGTCTAGAAGAGTGATACTGAGAATGCTAAGGTAGCTGTCACATCTGGCTAAGGCTGTTGGCATGTCAGGCAAAATTGCTTTTTTTGGTCAAAGATCTGAAATCAGCCTTCAAAAAAGCAGGCTGCTAAACATGCATGTACGAGCAGAAAGAAGTTATGGCAAATAACTGTCAGGAGAAGACAGAAGGTATATGAAATAGAGTAAATTTCTTCAATATGAACAGTGCTCACTCTGTCCTTCCTTTTAGCAGCTTGTGTAATGAACTTCTTTCCTGGAAGAGAAAGTCCAAGACTTAAGTTATTGATCTTTCCTGCTCTTGTGGGAAGTGCATATGCAGTCTGTGTCTGCTCATAAAGCAAAACCAGGGTGACAACAACCAAGAGCCCATGTATGCTCTGTGACCAGGAGAGCAGATCCCCCTCCATCAAGGGCACTGTCAAGGCCATGGGGCAGGAGCTCTGACAGATGCGGACCACCTCTTGTCCTGAGTCCCACCTGCTGCTCCGTTCCAGGGCCTGGCAGCCTCTTCAAGGTGTCTGCTCTTTGGGAAGACAGTGGTATGACACTGTGTACACCTGTGTGGGGTTTTCTCTGAGGTCATGATTTCCTCCCTCTTACAGTTCTGATTCTCCCCTGCATCCCACTGAGGAGGCGTGATGGAGTGAGTGGCTGTGCAGAGCTGAGCTGCCAGCCAGGCTTGAACTGCATCAGCCTCTGAGCAAAAAACCTGCTCATCCTTCCTCTTCTGCCAGGGTGAGGCTGTCCCCTGTGTCCCACTGGGATGCACGGAAGTATCAGCAGTCCAGCTGCTGTCAAAGCCACTTCAAAAGGTTTTTGATGCATTTATCCCTGCCAGTGAGAAAACACATCAGTTTCAAGAGAAGAACAAAGAGCTCAAGGAACAAGATTATACATTTAAACAATATGCTATAAACCAAAATTAATAACAATGCCTTGCAGAAATATAGAAACTACTGAACCAAACCCAAAGCATATTGCATCAGAACTGACAAGACTTCAGATCAGGCTGCTCTCCGATCAAAACCATTGTCCTTATGAAACCTTGGCAATACTGTTCTGCACTCTTTTTCATGTTAGCTAAATGCCTTTATTATTCTTATAAAAAAGCTTTAGTCAAATTTCACTATGTCAGTGTGAAAATCCTTTGCAGTTTCTTTTTGGTTTGTAGGTAGCAACAACACAGAAAATGCCCTTAGAATTGGCCCTGTCAGCCCTGTGGTCAGACTGCCTCCTGCTGGGAACTGGAAGGCAGCCTAAACATACAGAGGTCAGCAACAATTAGCACTTCATATGGTAAATCTTATAAAAAAAAACCAAACAAACCCAAAACAAAACAAAAAAAAAAACCGAACCAAAACAAAAAAAAATTAGGCTGGACCCCTATGATTTTCAACTCTTCATCACTTAGTGATGTTTAAAATTTATACTGAAATTTTCCACTTTATGAGAGCTGAAGTTGTGCTTCAAAAGGTGGGAACTCCCAATCCTATCAAAGTAAACTAACAAGGCTTTTCATGAGCTTGCCTTCTGCACGATTTATTTTGTCTTCTGAGTTTCATTTAAGATGTAACAACAAGTGCTAATGGGCACTAATCAGCTCTGTCCACAACTGACAGTGGCTTTTATTGTCCCCTATTATTGAAAAATGTTAAAAGCAGCACATTTGACTAGCTAGCCTGAAAGTAAGCAGCTTTCATTACATAGAACTTCAAGAGGTTCTAAAAGAACAAAATAAGCAAAAATATGGTAGAAAGGGAGGAAAAATTACTACATTTCTAGCCAAAGATTACATTTTGAGAAGTCAGAATTTTAATTGTTTTATGGATGGTTATACAGCTATTTGCCTCTGTCTCGCAGGAACACCAGTAAGTCAATAGCTGTCAGAAAATGCCCTTCGCCATCTGTCATTACAGGTTACTCTTAAACTTGATGCAATGCTGAGGAAGAGTCTGGGCTATGAGATGACTAAATGTCTGGTGCCTTAAATAGAAATACTAAATAGTAATTAAAACTGTCAGCCATTAATGCATAAATACAAACATGCATGAGGAAATTTTTTCTCATTTTCCTTTCCACATTGCTGAAAAAGTATTGAGCTGACAAAGATATATACCACGGATTGATTATTCATGCCCATCAATGTTCTCATTTCTCTGAGCTGTAAGAGTCAAGCTGAAAGCAGTATCATGAATAATTTTTCTATTCATAGATTAAACTGTGTATTTGCAATCCAGTAAAATGTTGCTGCTGTTGGCATAGATCATCCATAGGAAAAGGGAAGGATCTAAGGGAACATAAAATTGTTTGGTATTAATGATGATGATAATGCAGGATTGTAGTAGCTGTAATAATCAAAAGATAAAAAATAACTTCTATTGTGCATCAGTAAAAATAAAGCTGATGAAGCTACACTCAAAATTCCAGTAGAGTAATTTTAATTCTATGTCAAAAGAAATGTTTGAAACTTCCAGATTTCTCAGGAACTATCATGTTAGTTTTTATAATCTAGTCCTTGAAACTAATCCAGCATGTCTGAAATGAAACTCACGCTGAATCTTACAGAGACCCACTTTGGAAGCAGGGTAGCTTGTTCTTAAAAAGCAAAACCAAAGCCTAAACACTGTGTTGTATGTCCATTAACTGTAATCACATCAGGACATCGCTTGAACTCAGCCAGCAGAAGACCATGAGATCACACATTCCTTTGAGCACAACTCCCACTTTTCCTGAAGGAGGGAAGCAGAGGTACATCGAGGAGTGCATTGGAGCAGTGTAGCCACCCCAGCTCTGCATCGTGCCCACCTTTCTGCACCCTTTGTGGGCTGGAAGCTGCAGCTGTGAGGCCACGTTACACATGAAATGCCCAGTATGGAACCTCTCTCTCCATGCAAACTACAGTACATCCTTAGGTTCAAAACATCAAACAACAAGATGTTATTCAAATAACAGCTGAACATTCATATAACAATATTTACAGATAAACAGGGGGAAAGATACAGAAAAAGTAACATTTTTTACAGGAATCCTGAGATGGGCTAGTTGTGACCCAGAACAATTAAGGTACTTTGCTTTTATTTATCCACATATTTGCCTCAGTGTTGGTTCCTCTCCCCCACTGTATCAATGGAGCTGTGTACAGGAAACTTCACTTTACAGTAAGTAGGAGGTACCAGAAACTTTTCTCACACTAGTAGATGATAAATACACACGTGTTACCTCAGACAGAACCACTCAGGCAACACACAGATTGGACCAATGGCCTCATCCTGATCCCCTTTCTGGATGAAGGTCCATTAGTGGGAAATATATACATATATATACATCCTGACACTAGTAGCTGGCCCATGGGTCCTTTTGACTCTAGATGTCCCCACCACAGAGACACGGACAAGCACACTGCTCTCAGCCAGCCCCCAACCCTGCGGTCTCACTCGGAGCTGGCTTGGACCTCCTGGTCCCTCCAGTAGCCACCTTGTGACCTTGATTTCTCCAGCGTATGACCCAGACTGACAACCACCTCCATACCGGGCTCCCAAACCTCTTCTCCTGCCTGCCAGTGGTGCTGCTTGACAGGTTGCTGTGATCATGCCCCAGGTGATGGGTACAGACCCCCATCCCTCCACTGCAGACACAAACACACATGGGCCCATGTTGTGACCTGTGGCCCCCACTTGGCTGCTGGCACTTCAGTCAATACACACACACACAGGGAACAAAGAGTCCCCTCACTGAGGACAATAGTAAGAAATGCTGTCTAGTGAGAAAATGGAGCAGCCTTCACTGATGAGGCACAGGGACAGTCAGACAGTCATACTGACCAGTCCTGCTTGCTCGTGACTGCTTCCTTTTATTCTCTTATCCTTCTATTTTCTCATACTTTTCCCTCCTCAAACCACCTTGATCCTTCCTTTTCACCATCTTTGCTTCCTATTCTAAACATTCTATCACAGCACTTGCAAAATTCCCAAATGTTCTTCCCCTGCACCCTGTACCATGTCCTATATCCACAGGTAGCAACTCAATCCCCTGACTGAGTTACTGGGGCTTCCCACTTCTGCCATGGTGCTTCTATGCTTCCTTTTGCCATGGAGACGAGCCTTTCATCACATAATATAAAACAACATGTTTAAAAAACCCCCAAATTAATTATTATTAATGTATTGGGTAAATTCTTATTAGATAGTTAATGATTTTAGGTGCTTCCTCTAGAAGGTATATACAAAGGTGACTGCCTGAGACACGGTTATTTCTGTGTAGAAATCTGACCTGTCCTCACTAATATTACAGGTATATTATTAAAGGATTTCACCATTTGAAACTATATAGAAGACAAAGGAAGGGGAGTTTAATAGCGAGATCTAATCCTTGAATTAGCACAACAGACCGGTTTTGCATAAAATCACACTGTGAGAGAGGGATCTGGGACTCACTTTTCTCATCTCACAGGAACATTGAGTGTTTATTTAATTTCTTTTGCTGACAGTTTTTTAGTTAAATCATGTCTGGGTCACCTCTTCTCCAGTCTTGATAATTACTATGGGCATTTCTAATATAAATTACATCCTGCATTGTTGAATGCAATTTCAAATTGTTGGTCTAATTAAGGAGCCTCAGACTCACAAAACATTAATTAATCATGAAGTATCTAGGCAGCATGTGTGTATGTGCATGCTCAAAATGGAACAGCTAGAAAATTTTTCCTTGGGAGTTGTGCTTCTTAGACAATCCATTGCAAGGAATACTAGTTTGTAGAGCGCAAAAGTCGCTGTTTTCCTGGCAAGTTTTCCCAGACAAAAAAGTACATCCAAGTACTCTGCAGCATCACATCTGGATGCAGAGAAACCATTGCTGATGTGCCTCAGAATTACCTGTTCCTGTGCAGTGGCTGCTTGCCTGGAAGTGCCATACCAATGGTCTGGTCACACACACTTTATTCGGACTGTAAAATGGGGCAGTAAAAAAAATAAATGTTCTGGTTAACTTAGAGCTAGTTTCATGGAAAGCTAGTCCTCATTTTGCCTCAATAGTGAAATTCCTTCAATTTTGATTTATTAGGAGCACCCAATCGGGGTAGCTGCTATATAGTTATTTTTCAACCATTGTGATCTTGAACCGACTGTTCAGCAGAATAACAAAACTCACCTCCCTACAATCCTGTGAATATGTGAATATTATTGCAGCCTGCAATAAAAATTTCTCTAGTGACTGAGGTCTCTCTCTTCAGCCTCCAATAGCATACAGCAGGAGGAGCAAAATGTACAGGAAAGGTGATGAGCTGTAACACTGCGAAAAAAAGATTGGTCTGAAAACTGTCTCCACACTAAGTTAAGCACAAAAGGGTAAGTGGCTTCCTGGCACTAGAAATAGAAAAGTGAGTTTTCTGCACTTGACCAGGACACGTTTAATAAAGCCAAAATGCTAACTGAATAAGAGTACAGAAGATGTGTCCAAGCTGAAAGTGACGTTAAATAGACATGAAATTGAAGTTAAGTTGTATCTTCTTTCGTCATTTAGTGTTGTTATCCACTGAAAATTACAGGTCTCCCATCCAAAATCTCATAGTTTTAATTGTCATTTAAGACACATATTTAAATCATTTATTTCACCTTTTTAAAGAAAGACCTTTTTGCTCATAAAGAGGACAATGTATTACTACAACTATGAAATTAATCTTCATTAAAGAAGGTTAAAGTGGTTCTATATCATACTTTTCTTTGAATGCAAGATATAACAAATGATTTGTTTTATGAACAGTAGGTATGCAAAGACCACATTAATTAAAACAATGTGGACTTTTACACTCACATCTCATATATAAATTGGTTTTAGTGAACTGAAATTGATATCTCAGTGCAGTCTGGTGCCAATTAAAATATGAACATGAACATGTAGAGAAGTAGCAGGAGTGTGTAATGCTCTTCAGAGCCTCTGTGCTGTCATGGATTAATGAATGCTAAGACCAAAGGTCATTTTTGCTTAAAGGACTCTTTGTAGTTAGGAGAGAATATATCATATGAACGCATAAAATATGTTAGAGCACTGTGAAACCACTGTATTTGTCACAGACCATCATAAATTCTTATCACCCTTTTCTCATCAATCTGCTTTTGATAACAAACCACACCAAATGCAGAGTAAGGCACTGCAGACCTGGATTTAGTGACAGGACCAGGGGGAATGTTTTTAAACTGAAAAAGGGCAGGTTTATATTAGAGATTAGGAAAAAATTATTTACTGTGAGGGTGGTGAGGCACTGGAACAGGTTGCCCAGAGAAGTTGTGGATGTTCCATCCCTGGAAGTGTTCAAGGCCAGGTTGAATGGAGCTCTGGGCAACCTGGTTCTATGATTAATATTAGGAAATACTTGTTACAACAAATGACAGTTATGTGAAACTAAGTTCAATTAGTTGATGTGTCAGGGTAAGTTTTGCTGGTAAAAGAAAAAAAGTGAGTTTTATTAAGCCATATAATCATTACAGATTGATAGTTTGCATTTTGTTTTAGGGATAGAAGACATCAAAACTATAAGAAGAATAAAACAATTCCAAGTCAGTCTGGGGAAATAGAATGTAATATACAAAAAGTAAATTAATTCTTTTGAAGAAAAAAATGTTTGCCCAACACTGCCTCTAAGGACAGAATTCAAGATATTTAACAAAAGAGAAATCTAGGATGTCAAGATTTCTACTCAAGAAGCTTAGAAATGGTAGCATCTAAGAACTATGGCTGCATAGAAGCACAAAACCCCTAGAGAAGTGGTCATTTTCACTGCTCAGTCCCTTCAATTCTCTAAGTAAAATTCAGGCCATTGAAGTTAATGGGAAAAAAAGAATTAAAAAAAAAAAACGGGAAAAGGCAAAAAGCAAAAATCGCCACAGTCCCAAGTCTGTGCACTGGCAGAGCTGAGCCTCATTTGGTTCTCTGAACTGCTCTTTTGTGCAAAGTTTCCACCTACAGACCTTTCTTAAGCAGAGAAGGAACTTGTGAGGTGCTTGTGCATGCACACTTTCTGGATAGGCTCTGAGCTGTTAAACCTGAAATTGGAAATACAATCCCCAAAGGCTGGAAATCCTGAGTGATAATTTTGGTACTACTGCAGGTATTCTGATGTTATGCACCACCAGTCATATGATTGCCTCCATAAATAGCTTATCAGACCCATTACATTTAATAGAAACAAGTCAAAGTTTAAGTCATCACCATGGAATACTCAGCCCTTGGCTTCAATGCATGAATGAATTTGAAAGGAGCAGGCTGTTACAAAAAAATACCAGATTTAAGTACTAGCTATTTTTTCAGGGGAGAAAGCATAAATGGAGCAGTTTGGACTTTGAGGTTTTGATGGATTAAAAGGTAAAAAGAAGCCAAATGAAGAGCAACTTCGGTTCTTATCTTTACTGTCATGTAATGTGGAATTTATAAGCAAATTTAATTAAATAACAGATACAGAGCGATCAGACTTCAGTCATGACAGCAACATGCTCCTGCAGTGCTTATAATTATCATTTATTCTGTGCCACGAGACAGGGCTGATTAGAAATTGAAATGAGCAAGCTCCAGTTCAGGATTGTAGCCGGCACGATTATTTCGCTCCTGTGCTCAGAATAATGGCGAGCTTCCCAGTCGCCACACTTGGAATTGTGTTTTCTTGGAACTCAGATGAACACTAAGAAACATATATGGACAGACAGAATGAATGTAGCATTTTAAATTCCCCTTGGTACTCCTCTGTCCTTCTCCCTTGTTAAATGGATTTTTGCCGCTATTCCATCAATTAATTTTGCCTTATTACCTGTCTGCTTCTCTTGTCATCTTTATTCTTTCCTCCTCATTCCAGAGCACAGATGCTGAATTTTTACCTTTATCACCAGGTCCTTCTAGTTCAGTGAGACAATATGAAGACCCACCAAATATTTATGCATTATACTCAGATATTGTGGTAATACATAAGTACAACAGCAGCTCTTGGAAGCAGCAACTGCTGACCCTTGCCAGGCAACTCTGAATTCCACTTACGCAATTTGACATGCCAAGAAATAAGTCACAGTCTGTTGCACACGTTGATTTGTGTACAGATTTTGCCATTCACACAAGTGTTCCATGTTTTTATGCAACAGTTAACTCTCTGTATACATCACATTTACAGAAACTGTATCTTTGCATTAGACATACAGTTAATATAGACCATAAACTAAAATTACATTTCTTATGTGGCATCTCCTAATTAATAAAAAAACTCCATCAAATTCTGATGTTTTGTTAAACATGTTTCCTTGATTTATACTATAATAAAGCTATCAATGTTGGTGCAGCACTAAAAAGGTTTTCTGATCCTCCCTGCTCCTGGAAGCCTCACTCTGGAATATAAGCACAGCATGAGCATTAGTATTCACTGTCTGCATGGCAACATTGACCTTGTGCCTCAAGTGGTTTTAATATTTTAGAGACATGGGGATTAAACTCCATGGGAACATAGAATGTAATAGTGGCAGGGCAATAAGCAATGAATTAAAATGTGATCACACATCTACAATCATCTGGCAATAATTTTACTTTAAAAACAGTTAACAATGCAACAAGAAATTCAGCAAGTAGTGTCATTATTCTTTAAGTCTTTCAGAGAATGTTTAATTAGTGGATAGTGATAGTGACATAGTGATAGCTTAGGGGATAGCTGATGATACTGTTTAGTTCCTCCATCACCTGCTGTTGAAGCCATGGCATGTCAAATGCCATCACTTCATGGGATGAAGGACCTGGATCAGAAGGAGCTCGATCATAACTGCCCACAGTCCTCAAGCAGACAGCAAATATCTAATTGGTAAGATAAAATTTTTAAAGGAGTTTCGTTGTTTGAAGTCCAGACTGTTTGTCCTTCATCTCACTGTCTTCTTGAATCTCCAGCTTGAAACAGGGGTAAGAGCTGAGGCAATGCAGCTGCTGAAGGTCCAGGGGTGCAGCTGTTTTCTGGCCAGTTCCTCTGGTGTGGCAGAGTCCAGCACTACTCCTGTGTGTCACATCTTTGTTTGAACACTCCTAGTACTTGGAAGCCTCCTATATTCTATGAAGTCATGTATAGTGCATGAGTAAAATGTTATTTATGTTATAGAAATAATTGCTCTGTGCCATAAAAATCATAAAGTGGCTGCAGTATAGAAAAATGGGTATTACTCATGAAATACAGTTTTCCAGTGTGATGGATGATTCAGATGCTTCAGAGAAGGGACTGAATTGTCCCTTCACACTGAATTTTTGCATCTTGAGCTCTCTTTCCAGTTTCCCATGCTCTGCCAGTGAGGAGCAGCACCAGAAGCTGTGAGGGAGCACAGCCAGAACAGCTGGGCTGAACCGGCCCAAGGGATATTCCACACCATGGAGACCCATGCCCAGTATATAAACTGGGGCAAGTTGGTCAGGAGCTACCAGCGGCTGCTGGGGGAACAGGCTGGGTATTGGGCAGAGGGTGGTGAGCAACAGTGTTGTGCATCATTTGTTTCTCTTGGGGTTTATTCCTCTCTCTTTTTGTTATCCTCTGTTTTGTTACCATTAGTAGTAGTATATTTTCCTTTATTTAAATTATTAAACTGCTCTTATTTCAACCCACAGGGTTTACCTTTTTTTCACTGGGGAGGGAAGGGGAATGAGTGAGCAGCTGCATGGTCCTTAAATTGTCTGCTTGGGTTAAACAATGACATCAGCTTATTTGCATTTTTAGCTTTTTTTTTTAATTTTGCAGTTTTACCATTTTCTGCATTTTTGCCCTAGTTTTAGCATTTGTATGTTTCTTACATTTTTTGCTTGTTTGGTGGGTTTTGTGTGCTTGTCATGATTTAGCATGTTCCTGCATGGTATACTATTTTCTTCATTTTTTCATATGTGTGGGTTTTTTGGTTTTGTTGTGCATTTGTGGTTTTTTTGTGTTTTGCATGTGTGAGCAGATTTGATGTGTTCTGGTGTTTTAAGCAATTTCTGGTGTTTTAGCATGTTTTATCAGGTTTATCAGAGCATCTAGAGCTTTCCTGTGTTTTGGGGTTTTTTGTGTATGCATGTTTTTGACTTTTTAACACTTTTTAGTGGTTTTAGCAGTAGGACATATTCCTTTTGCCTCCTTCCAAGCTTCTTAGCAGCAATAAAAACAGCAGGGTAGTGAACCTGTCCCCTGGCAATATCAGGCTAATCATCAATTAAGTCATATGTGAAGATAAGCCAGCATAGTTTCCCCAAGATACTACCAAAGCAACAGAGAAAAGTAGAGAAAACATTTTCAAGAACAGAATATTTTTAAAACTTATAAACCAAAATTAACATTTTTTTCTTATTTTTCACCTCCTGTATCTAGGGAGTATTTATAAGCCTTTCCCACTTGGAAACAAGAAAGCCACATGAGTGCCTAGGCAGGATATTCTCAAATTACAAATAGTTCAGTGAATAGTTTGGTCTTATTGTGAAATTGAAATGGTTTTCTGAGAACAGAGATGTAAAATTGAGTTGTTTGGTATCTATCACAGCTTGGGCTCAGACTGTAAATTTAATGTATAAAATTAACAGCAATTCTACTCTCATCACAGTGTCAGGGCACAAGTCACAGTAAAGTTTATAGATGTTGGTTTTAATACATTTTGTGGTATGGAGGTAGGAAGGGACTTGCTATTCCTACAATAAATTAGATGCTTTTACAACCGAATACAAACCAAGTCAACTCTAAATCAATTATTTTCTTTATCCCAGCATTTCAAAGAGTCCTGGACATACTGGCTTTCTCACATCACTGGTGTGAATGACCCAGTCCCACTGTGGGAACCACAGTTCAAAGTTTGGAGAACAGAACCATAACATGTCCTTAAGGACTTGTCAAGATTTCAGCCAAACTTTCTCACAGCATAATAAACAGCTAGCATGTCATGGGGGGGGTTGTTTTCAACTGCCTTTTTTTTTGAGCTAGAAATATAATGAAATTGCTGTATCACTGTGAAAGCCCAACTTGTCCAATAAATTAAATACTCCAGAAATGAGTATCAAAAAACTCATTTTTGATCCACTATTAGAAATTGCTTCTGTAAGTCAGAACTCAACCTGCTGTGCTGCTCAGAGCAAAAATTGCACTTTGGTAATTGAAATGAGTGATCACGTGTCAGGCACCAATATTGGTTGAGTTTTCATTCTCAAACAGATTCTCTAGTGAATTAACTTCACCAACCTGAACCAGAGGATTACAGGAACACTATTTTACAACAGTTATCTTCTCCTTCACTTGATGAATGTGAATAAAACTAGGTAATTCTGATAACAGTCAGCCAACTAGCATCTGGGTGCTATTGTGCAGTCAGACCTGGAAAACTTCTGTGCCATGTGTCACAACCCACAGGTCTATACACTTCTCTGAGTGCTAACAAAATGCATTAGGTTTCTTGCAAACAGGATCTGAACTGATGAACTTGTTGGGCTATTATGAAAATAAGGACTTAGAATCTCTTAAAAACCATGCTATTCATTTAACAGTGCTGTTTTTAAGGCTTCTGCTGCCAAGGCAGCTTTCATAAGAAGAAATGCAACTTTTTAACCATTCAAAATCCTTTGATTTCAAGGTACACAGCACTTGTGAGCTGGGATACCGATAATATCCTCTCTGATATTTTCCATCTGGAAATTTCCTTATTTCTTACAAAATAGGATATTTCAACATTGACTCAATTTTGGAAAGCAAAATCAGTGTTCCTAAAAATTAAGTGATGCCTCATTGACAATAAGTCATTAGGATAATCAGAAATAAACCTAGGCTTCCCTGTCAAGTATTTAAATATTAAAATATAGTGCTTCTCTACATTAGAAAAAGATTTCTTTAGTAAGTGAAATGTGTCATACTCAACGTATTCAAATTCCTTTACAAGCTACAGATAAACCTTATAATGCAGGCTCAAGACACAATATCTTGATCGCCATGGGAAGGATGAAACAACAGCAGTGTAGAAATGTTGGGCCATCTGACCACGATCATGTACTGAACCTGTGCCAGACTACAACAGTTCATCTGCTTATCCAGTTTGCAGCAATGATACAGAAAATTTACCTCAAAAAGGGTAGATTCAGGTCTGCTCAGATGACCACCTTCCCACAAGACTGATTATTAAAACAAACCAGCCTCCTCAGACTAGAGGAACAGAAATGGCTCTTTGAGAAGAACAGATTTTTTGCGTTTTCCTGAACTTTCCCTTCCAGACCCAGCAACAAGAGAATGATAAAATGATCCAAATGCTCTGACTCCAAAAAGATTCAGTCCGGAGTTTAAGGCCAGGGTAGTTTTGGTTTTATTGGAATGCCTTTTTATTGGAATGCCCATTTCCACCTAGTACACGACGCCCTGAATGCCAGAAAAGCAACAATTACTTTCCATGTTGGGTTTTTAATGACTCCAGTGGGAGCTCCAGCAGCTGAACCTGCTCCAGCAGCTGAACCTGCCATGAATTCAGATGTTTCTGTTTGTGGTCACCCAGCCTGCACCAAGGCAGAAGAAGCAGAGGCAGCAGATGTGTGCAGGTCCCCAGGCAACATCAGTTCAAAGGGCTGGGAAATGTAAGCTGGTATTTTCCACTGATGTGGGTTAGGGAACACACATACAAACTCACCTTGTTAGCAGACAGGCGGGGCAGTACCTTCAAGAAGAGGAAATGGTGCTAAGCGGCTTGGTAAGTAGCTTGGGTAGTTACTGGTAAGTCTCTGCAGTGAGACCGGGAAAAGCAACTCCAGTCATGGGCAGACACCTTTGGTCAGGTAAATTGGGACACTAAATACTTCAGTTTCTCTGCTATGACATACAATGGGTTCAGAATTTATACTTTCTTCATACTATCCTGCTTCCTTCCAAAGTTAATTCTGTGTTCCTTCTATCCTCTCCATCTTAAGAAGCTGCACCTCTTGACCTGAGAAACTGGGATGAGCAATACTTCCATTTGAGGGTGTATGTGTCTTTCAGGTGGCTTGTCAGAAATAATGTTTCTGCCGCAGAATCACAGGCAAAAATGGTGGCCTACAGTGATTTGGTCAACAGATTGTATGATGCAAAGGCTAACACACATCTTATTTCAGTTTCAAAAGCAGCTGTTTGGGATTCCAAAGCCAAATAAGGAATTGGTCCAAATGGATATCTCAGTTCAATCTGCCCAACTGGATATGTGCCCAACTGGCTATCAGAGTTGGAGAGCTCAGAGAAGACCTCTGCCATGACAGCTGTAATTTAAACATAAAAAACCACCCAAAAACATTCACAGTTGCATGTGAAGTATAACGATGAATAACACAGAGAATACAAAAACGTTGTTCAAATCACCCAAACTAAAAATACATGCATATATGGTATCACAGAGAGGGAGAAAGGCTGAGATGAAGCATAGGAAAATAGGTGTGGAAATGCTTAGAATTCTGGTGTTGCTCTCTAAAAAAAAAAGAGGATGATGTGGTTCATCACAGACTTTGATAATGAGTATTGTAAAGGTGACACATCAGGAACTTCTGTTTTGTCAATCTCATAAACAAAGAGAATCAGGATTCACAATGAAATTAGAATTACATTCCAAAGCGGTAAATTAATTTTTTTATCCCCAAACAACACTTAACACAATTCTAGAGCCCATGGCAACATAAACCCCAAAAAATTAGTTAGAATAAAAGGGTTTGGATATTTGCATTTATTAAAAAAAACAGTTCTCATTAAAGTTTTAGGAATATTTACTCCAGGCTGCAGGGACTTGTACCAGTTTCCAACCATAAGAGGTCAGAATGAAACTTCATACGAAGGACAGATTGTAACACATCTGTTAATGCACTGTGAGATGTTCCTCCAAGACCCTGGACACCATAGGAAACAGGTTATTGGGCTAGGCAGGGAGAATGAACAGTTAGGTATGAGCATCCATGATACGAGCATCCCAGGCACTTCACAGGGCTTAGGGCTTCCAAAGATGGGCATCTATCACAGGATGAGATCATTCTACTTTGCCTGCAGTGAAGACATGGAACATAATCCACCTCATCCATATTCTGGTTTTCTGGGATCCTGCTATCTGAGCTATGCATGGACAGCTCATGTAAATACTCAAAATACCAATTTTTTTGTGAAAAGTTGTAGCTCCAGACATCACCTGGCAGAAGTTGAGAAGACAGGCAATGGAGGAAGCTTTTCAGGAAGGAACAAGGAGAAAAAGCTAGAAGTTCAGCCACCACAACTGATTGTAGGTGGATCAAAAATCCAACCCATAAGCTGGATCTTCAAGTGAAGAGGGATCACTCATCACAGACAAATGAATTACAAATACCAACACTACGAGAGTTTCCTGAACATTCTGGAGAAACCACACACTCAAAAGTTAGACTTAAAGGAGAACATATCACTTCAATTATCATTTGGTCACCTGTTTCACCCACTATTGACGACACAGTTTTCCTGATAAATTCACCTCTGCACTTACAGCCTCTTAAGTCATCAGTGACTGAATCTGGAATATTCACAGTTGGGTAGAATTGATAAACACCTGTCTGCCCTGAGTGGATATGAGGATACTGTGGCCTCATTACCAACTGGCAGAAAACCATTAAACGACTTGTATATTTTTGCTGTAGCTCCCCAGTGTGACCCAATCACTTTGATATATTGCTGAACTGAAACACTGGAGAAACAAAACTAGAGCTCGCAGAGCAGCCATCATTTAACATAACAAGAAAGCTGATCTCAGCCTGGTCCAGCTACCTGCAGCTCCCCTTGGGAACCACTCCAGCAGTCAGAATCAGCAAGGCAGGATGGAGTCCTCCCAAGAGCCCATTGTCCTCAGTCATTGGCAAGGACATGGCGAAGCAGCTCTGCTCTGTTTGGGCTTTGTAGAGTGCCAAGAGTCGCCTGTAGATCAGTTGTTTCATCTTCATGAGAGTCTTGAAACAAGGCAGCCATGTGGATATGCCCTAATCCAGGTGAAAAACTATATCCAGAGTTTCTGCAAGTCAGAAAGTTCCAGGGCAAACTTTTAAAAGGACAAGTTATTTTTGTAGCCAACAATACTGGTGACTGCAAAGGTTGTGTTTGCAGTAAACAAATTTCCAGGTCTTTGAGTTCTCAGTAGATCTGACTCTAGCCTCTAGCAGAACGAGGCACAAAAACAAGATGACAAAACAAGAAATGACAAAAGTAATGTCCTCATTTGAGAACACACTATTTATCTCTGATAAAACCTGTACCATGGTCTGGAAACAAGATATGTGCTGGAGATAGAAGTGTGTTTCATGGCTGTCAAAACATGCTGCAGAGAGAAAACAGAGGCCCACAACTGAATGAAAATAGCATCATCAATTCATAATTACTGCCTGTGCTCCAGGATAAGAGACTGTCTCTAGATAACGTCTGTGGATTCATCACACCTACAGCAACAAGATCTACATTTGTATCTATATCTGTTTCTATACTTATAGATACAGATACACAGATCTCTGTAATCTTGCAGATTTTATTGGGATTTCTCTGGAAAATACACTTGTTATATCCTGTACGTAGTTTTTCATTTACATCAGAAACACAGGGACAAGACTTCCTATTCCGGTGATGTGTCAGTGCTCAGCTCTGGGCTGAGTGCTCATAGAGAAAAAAAAGCAGACACAGTCACAGCAAATTGCCTCTGAACTTCTTTGAAGCTTATAAAACTGCTATTACAATCCGAAGAAAGCCTGACAAGGTTCATCAAAGATTCATCGCTTGTTGTTGTAGACTTCAAATGATGAATGGGAGAGGTTACATTAAAATTCTGCTTCTGCCACTACCACTTCAGGAAGCTTTTGAAGGATAAATACTGCTTCTACTTAAAGGCAATAGGTTTTGAAAGAATGAGTCACATTTTCCAATACAACTTAACAATCTTATTTAATAATTAACTTAAAGGGACATTGCCTGCTCTCGTAAGGCAAACCCATGATACAAAATACAACAGACTCCTTCACAGACATTCCAAGCCAAAGCACTGACTGCTGCTGGAAATATGACAGTGCTCTGGATGACAGGCAGGATGGCACAGCATCAGTTTTCTCCTGTAGACCTTGTTAACTGGACTTTTTGAGGCCAAAGGGTCAAGGAATGAACACATTCAGGGAGTGTCTTCAACATCCCTTGGAAAGAGGCTCTCAAATGACCTAAGGTGGTGTGGCTTAAAGTGACCCCACAGCAGCAACTCCAAACCTGCCAGCAGGATTTGTCAAAAATGTATTTTAAATGAACATCTTAGAAAAGCTTCTGTGGTCCAGAAAGATGGCTTTCTCTTCTTGCTCAGTATAACCCCATATGTAATATTACTGTTTGGACCTGCTGTAAGTGGCAGATACAGAGAGATAACAGAAGAGCACTTCCCTTTGTTCATATATTAACAGACAAGAATTTATTTAACTTCTAGACGTCTTGTGTGTGTATGTGTGTGTCATGGAGCATGAAGTAAAATAAAGTATTTAAAGGCCTATAAATGGGCAGTGAAGGGATATAAAAACCCTTTGAATTCCTTTAGAGTTCATCTTATGCAATGTCTTAGAAAATATATTCATAAGTATAAAAAAAGTGTGCTGGAGGGTTGAACTTTAGGCTCTAGAACCACAATATGAGGTGGCCAAATTCAAGGGTGATATAAACTGTGGTAGTAGAAACAAGAGTTAAAATATGAATCTGCTTTGCAGAAGTTTGGCACTATTTAACATAATGGCTTTGAAGGTGGTTTTGCTTCCCTGGTGATTAGAAACACTGGTCCCACAGTGGAGTTAACCTGTGAACTCTCCTCAGCTGCTGCAGTGCAAATTCAAGTGCCCCCAGTGACCTGCATGACTCCACACCATGAAAGGTGACACCAGTGCTTGCAAGTGGGACATGTTCCCTGTGAACACAGCTCTGCTGTTCTGCAGTAGGTTATATCTATAAAAATATATCATTTTTTGAGGCAACTTCTATGCTGTTGATCTAGTCTACTAATGAATTTCTGCTAATGCACATTTAAACATCAAACTCCTCTACAAATGCAGCCTTTTTTTAATATTCCAGTATGAAAAGGATTTCTGTCAAAATAGCTGACTTTCATCAGCACCCAGTTAAAGCCAAAATAGGATAATTTTATTCTCAAATAAATGTAGCCACAGATGAATAATTTGGATTAGAACCAATGCCACTGTTTTAGACTGAGCTAGCATTGGGTTTGTTTTCAATGCAACACTGAAAGATAACACAACAGGCTGTCACTGTATGATAAAGGAAGAGGATAAAAGGGTAGAGCAGAAAGGAACTAGAAGGGTGCAAAATACTGAAATGCGGAGCTGTTTGGATCATTTTATTCTTTACATTTTAGTGCTTTTTGGCAGCATCAAATTACATCATTACATGCATTGAGAGGCTAAAGCACACTTCAGTTTCTCAGTGGGCCCTAAGGCACAGCAACAGATCAGGTCAGGTACCAATCTTGGCGACAGTGGAACAAATACATTTTGACTAATTCCATTGAATTCTGTTGTTTCCTCCCATGATAAAAAGTATTAATTATTTAGGATTATAATACCATCTAGACATGTAATTTCCAATTTCAGCTACACGGTGCCAGGCATTACTCAGAGAAAGAAACGGCTCCATCTCATAAGAGCTCATAATCTAAACTGACAAGACAGACAAAATGAGGGAGAAGGAAGCACAATCACCTCCAGTTGGGAGACTGTGAGCAGAGAGATTAAATGCCTGCCCAAAGTGACAAAGGAAAGGTGTGCAACAGGCAAGAGCTGAACCCTCATCTTCTCCATTATCATAACTCAATGAGTTATATTTCTTAAAAAATAATTATCTGGCTTTGCCTTATTTTTATATCCTTTCCGGTTAGCTGGTTAGAGCATGTACCCTGCAGTTAACACAAGTCAGTAGACTGTACTCAACTAACACTTTAAAGTGCCCAAAGAATTCAGGAGTCTAAGGGTTCTGTCGGGAAGGGGGATCTAAGGAGCAACAAAGGACCAAAGAACGCACCATCTATTCTGCGTCAACTTCCTCTGTGGGCTCTTCCAGTGAAGTCCCTGTGAAACTGCAGACTTTACAAGGCTGTAGTTATAGTTGATAGACCTGGTGAGGAAGAGCTACCATGTGGCAAATACTGAATATTGGGCATCCTCATCTTTGTATAATTTGTGACAAAGTGTTCATTGATTAAAATTAGGCATGTGTTTCTTTTCATTCTTCACATCTTTGCCTCACAATTTTCTTTCAGTGCCCTCATTGTTTTTATGTTGTAAGAAAGGATAGATAAGAGCTCTTCTCCATGGGTTATTTTATATAACTTTGTAATTCACTTATACAGCTCTTTATGGCTGGGCAACTACTCAGCACCAAAAGAGCAGGAATACTAAAAGCAGACCTGAGGAGAAACACATTTCAAAGACATGGATTTAGTGTGCTTTCATATGTACCAAAATGCACCAAGCAAAAGGGAGGGCTTGAAGAAGGCTCCCCAAACCAACGTAGCAATGCTGGCCATTATACACAGAAAACATATCTTCCTCTCAGACACAAAATTAAACAAACAAACAAGCAAGCAACCAAACAAAACGCACAAAAAACCCACCAGCAAAAAACCCCACTCCAAAACAGTAAAAGCTGAAGCTCAAGAACAGGTCAGTGAAAATTCCTCTTGCTTGATGGTGTTTTTCAACTTGGAGTGTGTGCCTGCAAGGGCAAGGTAGGTCAACATCATTGGCTGCAAATGGCTAAGAAGAGTTTTGCACTGTGATGTTCTTACCTTTTCAAAGGGCAAGGGATTCAAAGTGATGAAGGGGATGTCATCTGCTCTGCAGTAAATGTGGCCGGGCAGTTGGGAAGATGGAACTGAGGTTGCATTTGCTCATATTCTTGCTGAACTGCTGTTGTTGACAATGGCAGCACTCAGGCAGCCTTTGACAGTCCAGAGACCCACAACAAATGACATCAAACCTAGAAATTTCCTTTGACTAAAAAGGCTCTCTAGAAAATTGCTAAACAATCTGCCATGTTTGCTGTATTTTGTATTTGCATTTTATTTAGATTTTTTGTAATACAGTTAAATTCTCTATATACTGAGAGTCAAGTAAGGTCTGAAAATGTGTTAAATATGTTTTAGAAAGGAACACAGATTCCTATTCCAAAAGAAGAAAATTAATGTATTGCTAAAGCTACTATTAACATCAGAATATGCACCCCCAGTAACTACGAGCTGTCAGTAACTGTCAGATACAGTAAGTATTTGAAAGGTTTAGAAATAACTATGGTCAAACTTGGTTTACTGCTGCAGTTTATCTTTGGTCTTGTAATTTATATTGCTTTTCACAACAAGCAAAATACTGTATTACCAAAAAAAGTATTACAGATAGAACACAGACAGAAATCCAGACAGAAATCCCACTTTGCTTGTACTACATGGCTTGTATTATTATTTGATTGGTACTTTACATTACCATGCACAGGTGAGAGTTATTCCATAGGACTGAATTACTCCTGCATTATTTAAGACATTTCCATAAATCTTGGGGTGGGTCAGTAGGAGCTATGCTTTCCAGTCAGTGTTTCATGCTAATGCTCAGTGGTTGCAAAACTGTTTAAAAAGACTGAAACTGTCAGACCAGTGGGACACCAGATATCTTCAGATCTGTCAGTAGACTGGTGATAGGAGGAATAACTCGTGGGAGAAGAGGAGGAATACCTCTTCAAAATTTAGACTAAATAGGATATTTTGGCTTTTTAATGCTTCATTCCACTTCCACAACATATTACCAAAATATGGAATCTCATTATTAGAAAAACAATTAAAAAGCACTTCACATTCCTCAGCCTTTACTGAGAGTTTGATTACAAAGAAAGTCATGGAATTGTGCCACAGAAGTATATTTTCACTTACATGAGAAGTTGGCCAGCAATTAGAGGTAATAAAATAACTACTTTAAGTGTGTAAGCACTTAAAAGGATTTCCAGAACTGTGGTTTATTAAATTGCATCATAATATTATCTGCAGCAAACAGCTTCATTCTTCAGTTGAGGTGTACCTTATAAACACATCATCAGAATTTTGCTACAGCATTTTTACAGGATATCTGGGAGAAAAGAAGGGGAATACTGTATTTCAGAGGAGAATTCTCTCTCCTTCCCACCTACAACAGCATTACTGAGAAGAACAAAAATAAATCAGAACAATGTGTTCATGAGCAATGAATAATCAAGAAACTCACCAGGACAGGAATATGGACTGAGATCACCCATGTGAAGTTCAGTGCAGCATGGATGGCAGTCTAATATTTGTTTGTTTCCCAAACATTGAAAAAAAACCTCTCACTTTATTTTGACCTTTTCATCTCCTGTTTTATTTGTAGCAACCCAAGCTTTATCAAGCATCCAATAACATTTTTGATTAACTAAACTTATTGTGTTTAGGGTTTTTTTCCTGTTTTTAATTTCCACTGACCTCTTGGTAGAAATTGTACAATGGTAAGTGGGGTTCGCATGAAGTATGATTTCCATCAACTTCCACGAAGCCAGATTTTTACCAAGTTGGTATAACTTTCTGTGAGAGTTTGGCATGGGCATTGAAATGTTACCCTTATCCTTCAAAAATATATTTTCCTCTTCCATTAACATAATTCAGTTAAATCAAGGTGATATCAAGATCTAAAGGATGGGATCCCTACTAGCAAAACTCTAGACTTTCCAGTGTGATCCTGTTTTACACGTAGCTCTAGAGTAATAAACATTAAGTGAAATCTATTGGAAATAACAAAAAATATTCATTACATTCAAGAATTTTGCATCATGCCCTGTACATTTTTATTTTTTTAGCAAAAATATCTGTCTGAAGATGGAATGGAGAAAAGAAAAGCAATCGATTGTTAATATCCCTGCTAATAATGTATGAGTAATCATGACCCCAGCAGCAGTGCCAGATCATAACAACCTCAGAACAGTTTCTGTAAGAAGGTGTAGGTTGAAGAACTTTTTCTTCCCCTT
This sequence comes from Anabacerthia variegaticeps, assembly GCA_035583185.1. Classification (NCBI taxonomy): domain Eukaryota; kingdom Metazoa; phylum Chordata; class Aves; order Passeriformes; family Furnariidae; genus Anabacerthia; species Anabacerthia variegaticeps. The sequence continues at coordinate 7,329,134 of JAWWEW010000112.1, read as the reverse complement.
TCAGTGGCTTAGTGCAAAAGGAAGAGTATGGCTCAAGGAAACAGATGGAAAAACATTTCTGACAGCTTAAGTACAGTTAATTATTTGTAGGCGAAGCATTCTGCGATCAGCACTGATTTGCTGTATTTGAAACTGAAATAGTCAGAGCAGCAATAATTTTATTCAGTGTCACTGCAATTACCTGACTATAAATAGGATGGGCAGAACCTTGGAGCAACACCTTGACAATGGCGCTGCCTTTCTGTCCCTTCCAGGAAACAGGCAGCTACAGGCCAGCTCATTGTGTAGCTCATTCTTGGGCAAGCAGCTCATTCAGATCTCATCATCTCCCACCTTTTTTTCTATCTCCTGCCTTTTTAACTTTCAGCAGATTCAACAGTTATGGGGGGAGAGGGGGGGGAAGATTATTACATATATGGAAATATTTCACAGGTGAGGTATCACCTTTTTCACATTATGGATTGTACAAAGGAGGAAAATGAATACTCACTTAAGCACGTGCTCAAAGGAGCAATGGGAGTGGCTGTTTTCTTATGGCTTTTCTGGGATCTAGCTGTATCACCAGAGCATGTAAGAGAAGAGCAGGGGACTGCTGCGCCTAAGTAATAACATTCACCCTTTCAGGAAAAGAGACAGGAAGGAAACTGTCTTGGGGAGGAAATCTGTAAGCCTTCACCAACCAACAAGGAGGATCTGGAGACAAAAAGGGATAGCATAGATTATTTCTCCCTTAAAAGTGTTACATGGGAAAGAGACTTCCTTGTGACCAAAGATCACAGTATATTTTTTCTGTTCTTCATCAACTATGCAGTTTTTACTTCCCTTGCTTTGGTTAAAGTAGAATCATAGAATATCCTGAGCTGGAAGGAACACACAACGATCACCAAAGTCCAGCTCCTGGACCTGCACAGGACAGCCCCAAGACTCAGACCTGAGAGCATTGTCTAAATGTTTCTTGAGCTCTGTCAGACTTGGTGCTGTGCCCACTTCCACAGGGAGCCTGTTCCAGTGCCCAGCCACCTCCTGGGTGAAGTATGCTTAGCTTGTGATCAGTCACATACATGGTGAGGGGTTAAAAGGGCAACAGCTATCTTTTATCCTTCATTCTTCCTTCCTCTATTTGTGCTTCTTCTCACATCCCATGGCTGACAAGTCTAACAGAGAAAAGGACAAATCTGGTCTTAAGAACATCCACCATATGAGTACCCAGCATGATACTGCAGCCTCCTGGGTAACAACACAGAGCAAGGAACATGCTGAGGGCTGTATCTTACTCTGCTGTCTGTGATGTCCTGAGCACTTGCAGTTTCTAGAAACTGGCAGACACCTTAGAAGGTCTTGAGTTCCGGGTCAGCGACGCCTGTCTTACACTGAAACTTCCTCCAGTTACTGCTTTGGCAAGTTTCATAAACTACTTCTGCTCAGGAGAAGTTTCACTGAATTCAATAAAGGGGAAAATACCCTAATATTGAACATTTTTCCATTGACTTTAAATTAAGCTTTATCTTGAAGAGAAACAAAATGCTATTGAGAGCAGTGTGATCACTGTTTTGAATAAGGATTATTAAAAAGAACTGGAAATGTTAGCTTACATTGTCCATTCACAGTAAGGATTAGTTAAAGTAAGATATTCTCCAGAATACTCTGAACAGCTGTGATCATCTACTCTTAGGAAAGATTAATTTGACTGGGAAGACAACAGAGGAATCTTTTAAAGAACACATGGGGAATGCAGAGCTTTTCTATAGGAGGATGTGAGACCGTTCACTCCTAAGAGAATGGAGGCTGAAAAGGACTGCTTTCTCTATATATTGAAGTTTTAAGCAGCATGAGAGAAGGTGTATTTAGGCTAATGTGGGCTCAAAAGCAAGTGGAATAAATTATCCAAGATTAAATTTACGCTGGAAATGCAGAAGAACTTTCTAGTACCAGAGCAGTGAGATCATGGAAACACTTGCTCAAAGCAGTAGCAGGATCAAAGCATTCTGCTTTCAAATGGAGTTTGATAAATATATTGATGAAGTTGCCTGAAATAGAGAACCTGCTTCAAATTACCTAGCATGTCCATTCAAGCATTGTGTCCTTGAATTCACCTGAAGGTACATTCAGAAGACCCACAAATGCAACTGCTTCTTGTACAAAGTCAAGAATTACATGCCGATGCCAGTTACAAAAACTCGCAGAGCTTCTATCTAGACTTGTACTCAAACATTTGACCTGCTAGCAGTCCAGCTCATGCCTGAATCTCAGTATTTAAAAATTCTGTGTTTCCAGGCAAGATGTGATCACACTTTCACCCATCCAAACTTGCAAAAAAATTCCAAGCCTTTTAATCAAACTGACTTTAAAGCATGCATCTGGAATAAAGGAAACCTGAAATAATTTCTTTCCACCTCCTATGCACCCTAGAAGATGCATGGAAAGATTCAGTCGCCTGCTCAGAGTTTTATGAGGTAGCAAGATACCTAGAAGTTATTCACTGTGATTCGTTCTAGTGAATCTAGTCCCTGTACTCCTGTAGAACTAGATGCTTTAGTCATGTTGTAGAGAAGAGGTTCAGTCACAATCATCAGCTTTTTATGGGTTGTGCATTAATTATACCACAGCAGCAGAGCTTTATCAGTTAGCTCTGTAATGATCCAGTGAAGTTTCTTAGCTCAAGCACACTCAATGCAAACACGTCTGTATTGCTTGCAGGGTCAGTGTGATTCCAAGAGCAGCTTAGCCACCTCTGTAGTGTGTGCAATCCAAACTCAGGAGCTTTAAGATGCCAAGTTAGCTCTCCAAGCAATCCGACTTGTCAGCCCTGTTGTATGTTTCCAGAATGGGAATGCTACATTGTATGAAGTTAAACTACATCCAGTAAGACCTGTTGGCTATGTCTGTACGTGTAAATCAATGCATGTCAGCCCTTGGGACAACTTCATCATCTAAATACTGTTAGAATGACCCCGGTATAATGTTTGCTCAGGCCAGCTAGCACTCTTCCAAGCAATGTCCAGCTGTGACTCCAGAGCTGGCACGGCCCAGGAGCAGACAGTTTGCATGCAGATGCTGGGCTTTGCAGGCTAACAGGATTTAATTTTGTTAATGTAGATAAACCAGAAAGAGTCTTGGCACTGTACACATACAGCAACTCCAGCTCAGTCTGGAACCTGCCAGACACGGGATGACTCACGCAGCCATTGCTGCTGCACCGTGCTCTGAAACAGGGCACGTCAGCAGGGAGGATGGATGTGGGACTGCACCTCCCCTGCTGAAGTCCTGTGCCCAGACTAACAAGACCTTAGAGTCTGGACACAGGAACACTCTATTGGCCCTCAGCAGCCAGATGAAATGTGGCTGGGCCGACAGTGAGTTCATGCTAAGAAGCCCAGCTGTAACCACTCTGGGGCACAGATGGGCCTCCCTGCACCGTTCTCTGCTGCATCCCTCTTGATGATGCACCCAACCATCAGCTCATCCACAAGGCAAGATCCAAGCACTGTGTGTGCGTGCACTGGTGTTAGTCTTGAACTTACAGGCTTGCCTGCTACCCAGAGCACCAGTGACTCGGAGGGAACAAGCCCCAGTTCACAAGGTTCAGCACTGAAATACATTTAGCAGCAGTTCTGGACACTTGACGCCTTTGATCGTGACAGATTAATCTAAAATGTAAACAGATTGTAAGTATTTACGTAGATGTGTATTTGAATATACATATATATATAAGCAGCCCATATATATGAATTTAAATGAGGATTATATGATAAAATTTAAAAACTTTTAAATTATTAAAAAACTAATAACTTTCAATACAACCATCATACAAGACAAAAACATTTTGTGTATTTGTTCCAGCTTAAATTTTACAGCAGATATAAAGCTGCAAAACAGAATTACAGACCATGATTAGCTGGTCCAGTATTTGTTATCCAGCATTGCGATGAATATAATACCTATGTTACAATCCTCCTTAATATATGCACCTTTTACCTCGGATTTTTTTGCAGTCAGAGGAACACTATTCTGATAAGTGCTCGGCATGGTTAGGTTAGACCCAACGTATTTATACATATCACTGTATGTTATCGGTGTATCACAAATGAAGAACAGAAATACACTGGATGTTCACCTGCTGGAATAGCATATAATCAGGAAACAGAACACTGCAATTGCAAATTCTTTTGTTATTGTTTTGGTGGAAAAACCCCCAAACAAAACTACTGGAGCAGTTCCATGAGATTTGACATCCCTGTTTGCTTAGTGTCATGTGAATGTCCCTGCAGGACAGTCACACATCTTATCTGAAGTCCACTCCGTGCTCATTTTCAGAATGTGTTCTATAGGTCTTCTTTCTGTGTAAGATTATCTTGTCCTCTGCTTCCTCAGCCCAGAATAGTCCTGAAGAAAAGAAACTTTGCTCCCTGGAAGACAGTAGGGACTATAGTTTATGATGAATCCACTAAGCCAAGCAGCATCATCCCTGGAGAGGTGAATAGTTGGGTAACTTGGCCCACCTTGTTGCATTTTTTTTTGTTTGCTTGGGTTTTGAAAGTAATTTTCTGCAATACATTGAGAAACAGGAGACAAAAACAATTAACTCAGCCATTCTCCCACGGTCATCTGCTTCTTCTTGCTGGGTCTTGCTTTCACATACTCTGTTTACTGCTTGGGTTCAAAGTATTCCTCGTGGTGTTTTTTAATCATGCATCCCTTGGTTCACTCATCCTTGCACTTCCAGCCTTTGTTGTTTTCAGTCTTTAACGATGATCATCCAGTTAAGAGCTCACCAGAGTGTAGATCATGCTGAATGTAAAAGAAAGGCACACTATGAAAGTATCCTTTTGAAGCATACAGAGCACTTTGATTTTTACAACCCTTTGCTGTCTGGGTCCTCTGGTCTGACTGTAATGGCCTGTGCTTTCCTTTGCATTCTTTCTATCTCTCTAAAGCATCTTAATTATGGTGCATTCAAGATGGGTATCAAAAGGCACTCAAGAAATAACAAATTCATTATCGACATTCTACTGCACCACAAGCTGTGTTTGAGCTTTTTAAAGCTCGGTCTGATGTCTCAATTTGAACAGCGAAGAAACAAAACCATTTTGCTTTAGCGTGTTTGATCTTCAAAACTTCAACCAGCAACTCTCAGCAGGGCAGGCAAGGTTTTTCACGAAACTGCATTGTTTTGATTTCTTTGGAAAAAAATTCTGTGCGGTAGAAGAAACATAAAATGCAGCCACCAGCTGGTGTGTATCCATACATACTAAATACAACTCTGAGAAGTGAAGAAAACAGTATATTGCCACAGCTCCATTTTACTGCAATTTTAATTCTGCCAATACCAGGAAAGCACTGTAAAACTGTATGTAATGTATACTATTTTATTTAGCACCAGGCAGTGAATTTTGGATTATGGCCACATTTTAAAACGAGGAAAGCAGGGCTCAGAGGAAGCTGCACAACACTAAAGTCCCAGCAGAACTACTAGACCACACTACACAGCTCACTTTGATCCCAACACAAAAACAGGGAGTTCAAAATACTTTTCTCTCCAGCCATTACTTGCCCTCTCTCTTTACACTACCAACAGAGCTTGTCTAGCATAACTGCCATGCTTTTCACGCTCAGCCCCGTGAAGAGGACAGGCAAAGGTACTCAGTCTAAACCCAAAAAGCTATTGGCTGTTAAACTTCTACTCAGATTGTCATGCCATATCCATCTTCATGTGAGTTAGGCCCCTACCAGCTTCTCGCTCTCATATGCAGACACAGGCACATACACGCAGAGAGGTGGACAGAAAACTTTGTTCTCAATAGTATTTAAAAGGAATGTTGAGAAACAACAACCTGCAGCAGAGACTCCTCAAGATATAGGGGACAGCAGAACAGATAACAGAGCAATAATCAGAGGAGAAATAACATTTCTCTTCTTCCAGCAGCACACAAACCTGCCTTGCCAGAGGGATGACAACAGGCAAGACTGGAAGAGGCAACTTGGTGCAAATCCATTACGGAAGAAGGAATAGAATAAAGGCATCATAGAACATCACCTCCATTTAAAAGTGTGTTAAAGTTTGTTGTTGAGTAGTTTTTATGGTGTGATTACGGGATGACTAAAAGCACAGGGTTTCTGCCAAGCCCTTACCTTAAATATGATTGTCACATGTTTGTGCACTGGGCATTTGTGACTGTGCACTGAGAACATCTGGCAGCTGACAGAGGCAGGGGGGACAACACACAACTAGGGTGCATATCTCTATGAATGTACTTTAATTAGGGGTTTGGACCATGCACAGGCTTACACCGTCATGAAAGGGAGCCTGTAGGAATGACTACAGGCACAGTGCATCCCGTGTTCCCACCCAACATCTGCCTACCCATTTATTTACCACTGTATCACTACACCAGCAGGTACAGTACTTTTCTTATGATTCTTTTGAATCATAAAGCCATTAAAATATTTTATTTGACGTAATACCATTAATATAATATTTGCTATTTCATCCAGCCTAAGTCACTATACAGAGCAAAAGTTATTTCCTCGGGTTGGCTCCAGGACCTGGCTCAGGCCTTAGATAAACACAATATTCAGTACTGGGGTGTCAGCAGTAACTGAGCTTGCCTCCCTGAATCAACATGAGAACCAAGTTTTATAGACTAAAGGAACTGGCCAGTTGGGTTCCAGTCATTCCTAAACAAAATTTCACAAGTGAAATGAAAAACAGCTATTATTTTCTTAATTAAATGGCCAGACTTACCAGTAGAGATAGTAGAAGAAGGAAAGGAGATAGAAAGCTAGCTTACACCAGGCCTCTTTCTGACAGTAACTCAAGGTATCTGCATTCATGACTGCAGGTGGATCATAGGCTAGCTCTGAACTGTCTGCCGGGCAACGGAAGTACCTGAAAGAGCAGGAGAAGACATCTGGAATAACTCTATGATATTCTGTATTAAATATGTGCAGACATACACCCTCCTGATCACCAGCTCAGAAGACTACTATCTTCTGCGATATAGGAGGAATTTCCCTGTCTTTTCAATTCTCTATTTCCAGACATTGTTAAAATCAGGATGCTAGTCTAAGTACTCCTTTCTCACAGAACCAAGCAATTCATGAATGTGGACTTTCTGTGTTCTATTAACTTCAGATTGAAGCTTTCCTCCTTCCTATATAATTGGTTTGGGCTTACTAATAACTTACATATGTGAGTGACAATATATGGTGGCTTGTGATCATAGCATGCAGGAAGGATTACTGGGCTTTAACTGCACCTACACAACTGATTTCAGTCATGATGAAAGGTAACAATCTCAACCAGCTGGTAGCTAAGTTCCTCCAACTCTGAAAAGGAAAAAAAGCAATGTGGAATAATATAAGAGCTGGCTGACTAAGGTTTTCTGCATGTGGCACTGCTCAGAAATTTACCATCTGAATAATTTTATTTGGAAAATGTTTTTCTTCTTACATAAGAGAAATTTCTAATTATTCTCAGCAATGACTGAATGTTTGAGAAAACCGTGACTAAACTTCATTGGCAAAGGAACTTTTGTCTCAGTTATTTTACAGTAAAAAGCAAAAGCAAACAAAAAAAAAATAAAAGAACTCATCAAAGTTAATAAACTGTTTTAAGATCAGCACAAATCAGATAAAATATTGTTATTCTTGTTGCTTTGACATAGTAAATATTCACGATTGCTGATTGCTTATAGGTAGACAAACAGACAGACAGATAGATATAAAAACCTCAAACAAGTGACCAGCAGCAAATTTTGACAGTAGTTGTTCTCAAAATAACTTTGCCTTCCTCCCTTCCAGTGTTAGTCACATCCACTTACAATCCCTAATAAGGTTGCAAACTCTTTCACAGAGACCACAGGTGAAACCTTGCTTAATTATCTTCACTGAAATGAAGATATTACACGGTGTCATCCCATGGATTTGTGCAGAACTTTACACAATGGACCCAAAACTATCTGTGGTTAAAGCAGCAGAAGTTATGGAGTACTTATAGCAAAGCAAATGGAGAATCATGGAAAAAAAGAGAGAATCAAAAGTTCTCTCCAAAGGATGATATCATTACTTAGAGTCTGTCCATTTTTCTCTGGGACATATTTGTTTCCAGAAGCGTTTCAAATTAGTATTATTGTCACACTTAGTTGTTAACCCTTAGTAAAACAGCACCATAAAACATTGTTATTTTTATTGCAGACAAACAATAAGAGAAGAAAAGCACTTGTTGCTTCACTTCATTTACCTTTCTGAGAGCTATACTGGCATTCTGACTTCTGAATAATAAACTTTATCACATGACTCTGCATTACTACCAAGCTTTTGCAAAAAAAAAGAAAAAGTGTAAAAAAGCTATTATTTTTTAGTTCCCGGTTGAGAAGATGGTTTTGACTACTTTACAGAATTTTTCTTCTGCAACCATATGTACCCTTGTAACACAAAGAAACCCTGACAGACAAAAATCGTCTGTGCTTTTACAAACATTGGCAAAATGCAAAATTAGGGAAGACTCCAGACTGACAACCACAAAAACTGATGTCTCTTAGTTATTTTCAGAGGCAATAGAAGGCTGATCCTCCACTAGAATGAAGAGGAAGATGAAGCAGCAGCAGCAGCACCTGTATTGCCTGTCTGGAAAACAACAGCAGGTCTTCCTTAAGCAACTCTGAAAACCCCTCAGTGAATATAAACCGAGATCAGAGACCCAGAGTGGAAACACCCCTCACTTCTTCACATGTGCAGTGTGGAGACCACAGTCCTTCACCTACTGCAATCCCCACTCCAAGAGCCTCTAAGAGAGAATTCTTTGCAGAACAGAGATTCCCTACTTCACAGAAACAACTTATTTTATACTGAAGAAACATCATAAAGCTGCCAAAAGAGATGAGATGCAAAAATCTGTCAATCTGCCCAGTCTGTAGTTCACAACTCCAGTGGAGTTTCCTTGTTAGGGCTGAATGAATAGGTCCAAGCTCTTTTAGATATGAACTGTCTTACAACTCCCCATCTGTGAAGCATTTAGAGCTTGTCCAAGTTCCACACTCAGATTCCAGCCAATCTGGCTTCCATGTTTTCATTCAGTTCTAGTGTGTGCATCCTGACACTCTGGAATATTTAGCTAAGTTAGTAAGTGAAAGCCACACATGTGTATATATATATATACACACATATATACATATATAAATATATCTGCCCTAAATTTTCATGAAAAAAATTTCCTTTTTCAATGGAAATGTAAGTTTCAGCTGCTTATGAGCATGAGCCTCTGGGCAAAAAATATCCATCCATACTCCTATCACTGTCCTTCATTTTTCATACAGTCTCATGTGCACTGAATTGTCAAGCAAGGCTAATAAGCAGAGAGCATATAAAGAAAGGCTTACCTCCAGAAGTGATAAAAAAGCAGAGGAACATTTAACCCCAGTGTGAGCCACTCCTGAGCACATAAGAACATTATGCAGAAAAGACTATGGATAGAGTACTCTGGCAAGACGAGCTAAAAAGAAAGGGAGAGAAACAAGAGCTGTCAGCAAAACACATCTTTGATTTTAGTCACTTAAGTGGTTTCTCAAAAAACAAATCAGCTCTGCAAGTCTCACAAGTCTCCTGTGTGTCTGTCCCCAGACACATCTCGGTTGCCAGACAATTTGGCTACAAGCAACGAGCACAAGAATCAGTGCCAGGTTTGTCTAAGTTCTAAACATGTCTGTGCTCCAAGCCTCGTTGATAGGCAATGGACAAACCACCCACTGTCTTATCTGGTGTGCCAGATTTATAGCTACAGATTTGTATCACAGAAGCATTGTGAGACTAAATGAATGCCAGTAAAAGAGTTTTTTAAGAACTAAGTTTTATTACTGATGCATTCAGAAAGGAAATAATAAAGCTATTTCTGAAGCATCGCTTCTGTATTGGAGGAGTGTCCTTGGAAAAATAAAAATACCCCTGCTTCCACCATCTTGATATGTTATATACACCCTAAAGGGATCAAATCCATTACTAAGTCAGTCTTGCAAGCTAAAGCCCACTAAGACAGGAAACTCACTGCCTTAGAAAATCCACGGCTCCCTACGTTACTTGTTTCAGAACCATGATGACTCCTTCTATTAAAAGAGAAAGTGAGTGGGTAGCTGGCAGAAGCAGAGATTTATGTGATGTTGATTCAGAGTAGTTATTTCAAAAGGTATTCTACTTTTTTCACTGCTTTCCCATTGCTTAGCTGTCTTTATTACCTTGTTTTCTTCCCATGTCTTTTCTCAGCAATCTCTATTTCTTTTCTTTGAGTCATAGAAGAGATTAATTTTCAGCAGCACATACTTCTTAAAGCTAGACAAACCCATACACAGCTCATCTGCATCCATTGCTGATCTTGGAGATACATCAACTGAAGTTAAATCACAAGAGGCATTTGAGGGCTTCTTTTGATGTAAATCCATTTTCATCTGTCAAATAATTAAAGTGAGGCCTATTTTTTAAAAACAATGTAAAACCTACTCTACAGCTTCTCCCAATGCTTAACTACTCTCATACAGCTGTGCTGCAAGGAATTCCATTGTTGTGGTTCTGGGAGTCTTTCCACCTCACATGGAACACATTGTTCTAATTCATTGAACTTCAGTACCTCAAGTACTTAACACATTTGGCATCTCTGTGCCTATGGCTTCAACTTAAACATTCTTCAAAGCTTATCTTATGTGGATGACAAATCATAATACAATTATATAGTTCAGATTCCAGATGGTAGTTATTTATCACTGCTGGATCTTTTTTTTTTTATTATTATTTTTCGCTTTTAGAATGTGATTTACAACATGACTATAACCTTTCCCCAAAGACTGATTCATCTTCATCACAGATTGCAGACAAGAAAGGTCTTCACAATGTACATCTACCCACTAAACAACACTTAGAAGCATATTACACTCATTATCACATATTTGACTTCTGATTCCAACACAATAGACAAACTTAGCAAGACAGCAACCCTGGTGTCTCATCAGTGGGCTGGCTGCTAATAACAGGGAAGGAAATCCAGTGTGAAAATTTATGTAGAGCTTAAAAAATGAAACAAAAATCTGAAGTGAAGCTAGGAAGGAAACAAAGGGAGGAGAGGGCTCTCAGAAACAGGCTCAATTTCCAGTCAGTTTCTGGTGTAAATTAGATCTACCTATGCTTTTGACAGGACAGCAAGCGGGCCATTTATGTCTCTTCACACTCTTCTTGGAGTGATATTTTCCGCAAGACATAAAAAAAGAATGGATCAGTGCTGAACACTGTTTATGGAGAGAATTCACATAAAGAAGCAAACAATGCCCAGCCTGCAAAGCCAATTACCATTTACATTCAGGTGATGTACCCAAGAGATCAAATCTAAAGGGAGGTGAGAGAATTGAAAGCATAAAGTAGAGAAAGGCACTAACAGCAGGGCTTGTGAAGTAAACTAAATAACTAAAATATAACACTGGCACAGTTCTTGGCTGGAAGAATCGCCCTGGAATTTGACATTACATCCTCTGAAAACAATGGAAACTTTAAATCAACTTTAGCAAACGTGGAATTCAGATCCTGGAGAGAAGAAAGCTGGCTGAGAAACAAGCAGCAGTCAATCCTTGTTGTTCCTGCTGAGGTACTCAACTGCAATAGTAACTTCTGTGATACACATAACCGTGCAATAGCAATTAAACCACCGTCTTTAAATCAGTCCTGGGAGAGCACAGGAAGCTGTCAGATGGTAAACATGGTAGGATATAAATAGTATACTTCTATTTTGAACTAGGAACACCCTGATTCAGTAGCGACCTCTGCTTTCTGACACAGCTCAAGCTGAAGTTGGAGATGGTTATGAAACAGAGATGAAGAAAAGAGGGGCAAAGCAGCACGGTTCTGAAGGACTGCAACTTGATCCCTTTGAGTCCCAAGCTCAAATGGCATTACAAATGTATCACTAGAAATCCAATTGGCTGTTATTTACCTGAGGAAAACCACAGGAAAGCTTGAAAAGGAAGTCAGCTTCTAAGCACAAAAATGCTGCTAATCGAAAATATCTTGTGCCATAACATAAGCAAGAGAAAAAGAAACTACCGTACCTTTCTAAGTCTTCTATGTATAATTAAATATCTACATCAGTAAATATGAAAATCCCTATTCACAATTCATCATTCCCATTTGAAATACAAAATCTTAGGTAGGATCATACTCACGTCGTTACCATCTCACCAGAAGAATTCATACTCATACAAAGTAGTACACACATACATGCACATGTAGGTAGATTCTTCCCCTCTACTTCCAAAGAAAATAAGGCAGGCTTTGCCGTGTATGGGAAAAATAAGCACTGAATTTAAGCACCTACCAGCAGCTTCTTTCTGTTTACAGGAATACAAAGACCTCTTTAGAGAGCAACTGTAGAAGGGCATCTCTCAGGAAGCTCAGTCCTAAATAATTTTATTCCATTTCCTATATCCTAAATATATTCTGTTGTTCTTATACAAAAGATAAACCTGTCTTTTTCTGTTGATATCTTTCCTCCTTATTCTATTACATATGGATACCTTCTTCTCAAATGTGATTTTGCTTTTACAGGGCATGGTATCACTTTTTACAATGACTTACAGACTGTCTCACCAGTGAACAGGGCACATAAAATGCCTCACAGAAACACAAACTGGGAAGATATTATAGCAGGAATAATAATCTCCCTTCATCAGTGCTATTAAATTCTTATAGTTAGAAAATCAATTGCAACGAGTGAATCAAACTGTTTTTCCAGTCACTGTTAAGCCACTGAAATGTCAAGAGGCTTCCTTCCAAAACTTTGCTTAGGACCAATACTCCTGAGTGCAACACAGTAAAAATAATTCTGACAGAATTGCTACTGCTTCTCTCAAAAGACTCTGAGTCTACAGCAGTCTCCACCTGTGCATGCCAACCTCCATACCACAACCATGGATTTTACACTCTACCCAGAAATTTCCAGCCATTAGACACTATGCAATCAGGGTTTCTGAGAGCCTTCATTAAGCTGGTAGAGGCTGTGACAACTTCCCTTCTTAATTCCTGCCTTCTCCTCCCACTGATTGCAGGAAGAAACCTGAAGAGAACTGGTGGTTGAATCTGTTTCACGTAATAAAAGAGCTCTGCTGATTGCCCAAGTGGAAACAAGCTTTTCACCTCACGAACACACAAACCCTTTTCCATCCACCTAAAAGCAACAAGAAACTGAAAACACTGTGCATGTGTGGAATCACCCCAAGGCCCCAGACTAGGGCTCATCTAAGTGCATGCTGCTTTATTGCAGGTTACTGCTACTGCATCTAATTCCACTAGAGGATGACTGCAGCTTGTCATTATGGGGCTCACTTTGCTGCTTTTTTCCACCATATCCCGTAAAAAAAGCTGACACATAGAATTGGTCCTCATCAGTAGCAGGGAAAGAGGGGAGGGAGATGGTTGTCAGAACACAAGAGTTATTTCAATTACACTTTAAAGCCTATCCCAACGAAGCCCGCTGGAGCTAACCTGGGTTACTGGGGAGTGTCAGCTGAATTAAAGACCATGTGAAACCAAAGGGAGGTTAATTAGTGACTCTGAAATTCTCCTAATTGAACAACACAAACCACAAAAATCGGAAGCGTAGTGCAAGCAAGTGCAAAAAAAGAAAGCAAAACCACACAGAAAAATAGCAGTAGTATGTGCATTAGCCCAGACTGTGCGTGTATGTGGAATGTACACACACTGAAACAAATCATCTGTTTCCTCCTGCTGTTGCACAAACCAAAGAAGTAGGGTCAGCTGTGAACTGTGTGTAATTTAAACACAGACCACACATCTTAATAACTGTAACAGTTTTAAATATAATGCTTGCACTGATCAAACACACGAAACATTAAATTTACTGTTGAAATACAGCAAGGTTCTTTGCTTACATTTTCTAGTGTGTCTTTCTAATCTGCTTTAAATGATTTACTTGACTTCCAAAACCTCTTCTGAAGGGCTGCCCTAGAGCCCAATACAATGCTGTCACAGTAAATATACTAGGGTTTTCAGTCCAGATTTTCAGGTTCAATTTATTTCAGTTCTCCTGCTAAAACCCACACTTGCTTGTGTCTCTACAAACTGTTCTGTTACAGCAATCACTTATAAATTCAGTAGCACGGTTAAAATTGTTGCAACACAAACCTGTAACAAAAGCATTTTAAATAATTTGTAGTGCAAATTTTGTTGTGCGAACCTCTACAAGTATTTAGCAGTTTGCTAGGCAGTTGTATGCAACTAGCTGAAAAGAAAATGCCCGGAAAATGGATTCCAGATCACCAAAAGAACGTGCAGTTGAACCTACTAAGTTCACATATACAGCTTTACATTACATCTGGGGGACAGCAATGGTGCACACACGCAGGACTCAATGTTACAGACAAAATGGAGAGCAAAAGTGAAAAAAAAGATATAACATCTGTTTTCAGCCCTCCACCCACCCTTCTGGATCACAATGAAACAAAGCAGCAAAAAGCCAATGCTTTGTAAAGGTAATTTCATTATTCCAAAGCACTATTAGAATGTCTTTAAACATTTCTTTTAATTGAATGTGAACACAAGTCACTCCACAGCACAAATACCAGATGATGAAATGAATAACACAAAGAACCTAATTACTATTCTCACTCCATATCCGTCTGTAACACGGTACCAGATCTAATATTAAAATACAGGATTTCTGGATGCTCTTTCCAGCTCATCTACTAAACACATCTATATTTAGGCCTATCATTTCACTCCTCATTGTTTCATTTTTTTCTTCTGCAACATGAGGATAATTATACTCAAAATCTACAGATTCCACTGGAGCCAGTTTATGACTAGAATATTTAAGCTTTGTCTTAAGACCAATAATAACTTTTACAAGAGTGACAGACAAAGATCAGGTCTTTATGGGACACTCATCAGGAATATCTATAAATATTTCAGTGTTGCAGAGCCTATGGGAGGTCATAACAGCCAACAGGTAAAAAGGTTATGAAATGGATTTAAAAAAAGACTCCTCCACTGTAGGGTCTGCAGGGCACTGGCACAATTCAAGAAGTGCCCCATCCTTGGAAGGCACGTCATTAGGGTAGATGTGCTGTGATCTTACAAGTGCAACTCCTCTTCGAACTGTTCTTTTCCACTCAGCAGGAATCAGGAGACATCTTTATGACCTTTCTTTTTTTAACGCTAATTCAGAACCAGTAACAGAAGCTGGGTTAGCAACCCCGGAGTGCCAACTTCTCTAATTTCCACAGCGCAGACAGAAAACTCGGTAATAAACCCTTCCTTGCCCTACCTCACTTTCGTATTTCAGACACAACCAGCCAGGACACCCTGCAGGAGGGTTATTCTGCTCACCCAAAACTGGTGAGAATGGCAATTAGTACTGCAGCTGCTCATTCCGATCTACAAAACCAGCCCCTCAGTTCACAGGCAGGTCTGTGAATGGAGAAATCTCTGCAATGATTAAAATGAAGTTCAGCCATCTGCATGGCTCAGGAAGGGCCCTCAGGCCTTCTCCTGAGGGTCTGCCTGGGACTGACACTTCCATAAATGTAGAAAACTAAGTGCTCACTAAAGGGCTGTTTTTGTATTCGGTGTGTAAAGCCTGTCGGTCTGAGGAAGCAGATTTGGTGCACTGCAGACGTGGCAAAGACGATTCCTGCCCTGGCATTATAAGAGTTTTATAGAAAACATCAGTAACTAGATGCAAGCTAGGACATCTAACTCACAGCAGAAAAAAATTGCATCCATATAACAGGTATGATGTAAGCTCATTGTACTCTATACTTAGGTATTATGTCGCTTTTTGTAACTGCGTAGTAGCTTTATAGGGTCTGATCCTGACTTAAACCTACACTGAATGTTCAGCTAAACATAACAGTGACATTCGATTTAACCCTAACTTCTTTAGTTTTATTAAAATGCAAATATTTACTTTATTGCATACTAAATCAGAGCAAATATAGCCCATTAGCAAGTCAAATTCTGCCAATATCTTCCACACAGCTCTGAGGAACAGATGCATAAATCACATTACCCCAAGAGGCTGAGAAGTACACTGCTCTCAGGAGTACAGTACAGGCAATAGTTACTCATCTACATTTTTGCTGCATCTTCAGCCTTATTCTGCTGCTACTTGTGATGTTCTGATACTGTAAGGACATATGTTTACATATCCTGCAGAACAGTACTGGAAAAAACTGACTTATAAAGCAAGAGGCCGTCTATTACAGGGTGATACTTTATTTGCCACTTTGGTTACTGAATAAACACTTAAAGATGAGACTAACAGCAAAATACAGTTGGCTAACCTGAGATAATTTTATATGTAAATATTTTCTTGAGTAATAACATTGTGAATAACCATATGTACATCCCTTCAAAGGATATTTCAGTTTTCATGAGGCATCACTCTGGTGAATGTTACTTCCCCTCTGGAGCAAAAGAGGGATAAGGACCAAACTGTGTCTGAGCCACAAGTTTGAACTCTTCACTTTTACAACAGTTTTTGCAACTTTACCCCTTACAAGGTACGAACACCTGGCAGACACAGCAAGATATATCTTCTCATTATCCCTAGGTAAGCACACAGACATCCTTAGGCAATGATTGCTAAAAATAACAATTGTTATGTTCTAACTTTTCAAAAGTGCTGAATCCAGGAACTTGTAAAATTGACTAAAAATAGTGTTGGCACTTAATACATTAGTGTCAGTAGTGAATGAATTGCCTGCCAGAAATACTACACTTTCTCTAAGCTCTTTAGTCCTATTTTAAGGACTTTCTTTCCAGATATGACACTGTATCAAAAAAAAAATGACAAAAGGGATTATGTTTGGTATTTTGGGGGTTTGTTTTTTTGGTTTGTTTTTTTTTTTTCCAATAGTAATACATTTCTGGAAATATGAATGCCATCTATTTAAAATAAAACAAAAAAACGTGAAGAAGAGATGCACTATCTCTAGTCAAGCAACATTTATGGCATTATTTGTGCAGAAAGTATAAATAGTGCGAGCTCTTTAATCCTAATTCTACTCTCAGTTCTGCAAAAATAGCTACTGTGTCAAGTTCCACTCTTTCGGATGAAATTAAAACTATGTGGGTGCCCAAAAGACTAACTGAGTAGGGCAAACACCCATTTTACCCCATTCCACCCTTCACAGAAAGCAAATGTAACAAAAGAGTAGGCAGAAAAGACTTCAGAGAGGGAAGGAGGGAAGCTTTTAGGTGTTCTGTACTGAATTTCCTGTCAGTACAAAAGAGGAAAAGGCAGTTCAGTAGCATGTACTGAAGGTACCCAAGTTTTGTCTGTAGATTTGGGGAAAATCATTATGTCCTTCATCTTTCTGGATTCAAATGAAATCTCTACCAAATGTGAATCATTATGAATATATTAACTCCATCCTCATTTAAGCAAGCTGCAGAAAACAATTAAACCAACACAGAGCTAGTGAAAGTGTGCAATACTTCAGTTAAAAATATTTTGCTTTTCCTGCATATCCACTTCCCCTGTCCGATTACGTTCTTCTTTCTTTCCCTTGTATAACCTAAGGACAGCCCCACTCTTTACATAAACAGATTTAGAATTTCTCTCTTGCCCCTTCTGACTAAAAAGAAATGCTGTATGAAAATTGTCTAAAAAGAACTCAACCATAAGCCATGATTTCCATAAGCTAAAAACTGTATACTAACACATTTTTAGCTAACTTCAAATTTTATCCCGAAAGCGTAAAGTTAACCATTCCTAATGTAAAAATACCTTGTCAGTGCTACCGTGAAGGCCAGAAGAAAGTTGGCTCTATCACGTAGTAGAAGTTTAGCAATACCTTTCAAGTAAGTAGGGAGTACTGAAATATGCACCACTTCTGGGTGTCTCACACATGCTCAGAGCCTAATGTATTTTAAAAAGGTTCTAGAGCACTGCAAACAAAGGAAAACTGAAATAAATTTAGTTTTATGAAAGATGTTGTAATCACAGTCCAAGTCCTAATTGGCAGAATGCACACAGCATGGCAAGCTTGCATCCTACAAAATCTGCAGAATCTAATTAATGCCTTAGAAACAGCAATATCCTTTATCCCAGTGCCTGCCTTGCAAACTCTAGAATTTCTTCTGAGGCAGCTTGGCAGCTAATTATGTGTGCATATGTATAGCAGAGGGGTGTAGCTCATGCTCACTGTGATGTTGACAGAGATCTATCTCATCACATTGCCCATGTTTATTGGTATTTCTGTAGACCAAGCACCACAAGTCCCTAAGCATATGACACCAGATAATTTTGCTCCCAGTAGTCATCAATTGGACCACAGTGGTTTGAGTCTAACTCCAGACTGGGCTGGGTTTGAACAGCTGCTGTAGAGAGTCAGGACTACATGCAATTACCAACTCAATAAACACCAGACCCCTCAAAAACAGCAAACAAATTTTAGCTTCAATTACAAACAAAAGATGCCAGCTATGACTGCTAACAAGAAAACTAAGTAGGTCTCTGAAAACAAGATTTCTATTACCAAATCAACTGCCCAACCTTTCTTTTCTTGTTGTATAGATGTCTTGTGAGCATAAACAAATGCTCTTCATATTATTACCATGTGGTTTTTGCAGCATCTGGCACAAAAGACTTCATTCCTTGCATGAGATGGAAAGCACTGCTGTAACACAAACAGTAATGCAAACACAGAAAAGGAGAGCCAAGTCTTGCAGAAAGTAATCTCTGGCTGAAGCACAGTATGACCCTTAGAAGATCAAAATATCTGACTAAAAGAACAAAAAAAATTGCAAAATTCAAAAAGTGGTAAAACATAAGACAACAGAACATCCATCTAAAGACAACAAAAGCAGAGTTACTCTTGTATTACATTTTGTCCCAGAAAGAAGACAAATGGAACAGCCTGAAACCACCCTTTTGACTTTACTTAAGACATTTGTAAAATGCAAAGTTTTTGTCTGATTATGTTAATTCAGAATATCACTATAGTTCCAATAACAGATCATATGTTTAAGCCTCTAAAAAAAGGACTACTGAACATTTGTTTCAGGTGCATATTGTTTATCAGAACAGTTAATAGAAAGAAACTATCTAAATGTGATCAAATCAAAAGGTACTTTTTGGAATCAAAGGCTTTATGGCAAAATATACCAAAGACCTTCTCCTGGTAAGGTCTAAACCCAAAGGGAAGAAGATTATGATCTTCCAATGAGTAAACTATTACTAGCCCAAGTGGAGTACTATGAAAACATGCACTGAGCTGTCTAATCAAAAATCTTGTATTTATTCCCTCATTCTACTCAGTTTGATCTTTGTGTTTTCTTCTGAGTTTCCCTGGGAATTTCTACACAAATTCAGACAGATTTGGTCTTAACCACCAACAATTCGCTACAGCTTTTATCCAAACAGTGTCTAAATTATAACAACTTTATATCGAGGCCTATTTCATATGGGTTTATGTTTGAATATCAACTCATTTCCCATTTCAGAGCAATAAACAGAGATTGCTTCAAGCTGTCAGTGTCAAGGAGAGACTGAGAGTGCCCACAGACGGCTAACACAGCCACATCTGTTATTGTTTCATGTTAGGGATGAATGCTAAGCATGAATGTCAAACTTGAATTGAAACCCTTCCTAAATCCAGGAACATTCAGAAAGCTTTTTGATATAAACCAGCTCTGTTTTGGACCACTGAACTGCAGCGCAAAGATTGTGGAGGGGGAAAAAAGGCATTTGAGAAGATAAAAATAATCTTAAAAATACATAGTATTTATTTTAGTCCTTTTATACAAAGCAATGCCCACTTGGGTACAACTTTCTGTGTTGCACTGAGTCACAGGGAGACACTGAATAACTACCTGGGTACATGAAGTATGTTTTCTATGCACCTAATTTTATATTCACTCTTCACAAGTTATCCACATTGTCTCTTGATTACGTTTTATGCTCCCAGTTACTCTGTAGGAAGGGTCTCCTGACAGTTTTCCTGCTGCCCAAAAGATTAATCAAAACTCAGCAGTTTGATCATACTAATGAGGTATGGGAAGAGAGCATTAGAGACATCAAGAAATGTGACAAATACTGAGAAACCAGTAACAATGATTAGCTCTTTGGTGCCTAATGAGAGTGGACAAAGTTCATGTGCTCCATCACTGTAACAATCACTATTAACAGGAAAAATGTCACACCGTGCCATGTTTTGTTCTCTTTGTGATCTTTGTTACAGCAGCAGTTTATCTGAACTCTGGAATCATCAGCCTCTTTCTCCTGCCATGCAGAATACCACTGCTATTTCCCACTTCAAAAATACCTTATGACTAGACTGAAAATGCTGCTTCCCTCTTAGATAACACAAGCACTTCAAAGACTAAATGTCCACTACCAGTTAGGAGGAAACCCGGGATGCATTAACCCTGCAGACTTATCCCTCTAAGTGTGGCTGTGCTGTGACATTTTCTTCTCTTAAGTGCAACTAAACGAGGAATTAAAACATCTGTACGGAGCTTGTAGAAAAACCAAACAAAAAAAACAGCACTATGAAGGTAAAATTATTGCTGCTGTTGCCAATTTCACAACAAACTGATCGTCTTACTGCTGTAGTTTCCACCTATGAGATTTCTTAGCCCCAGGGAGAAAGTATGATTCCTTCTTAAAATACAAATGGATATACGCCACCTTAAAAATTCTTTGTGATTATGCATCACATTTGCTAAATTTGCTTATATAACCTCACGTTAAATGTTTTAATGAACCACGCTATAGACTTAGAGAAGTACTCTGCTAATGACTACCAGCCTGCAGACTGGGGAAAAGAACGTCACACAACCATAAATCCCTAAATGCATGACAAAGCAATCAAGAGACATACCCAAAACCAAACACTTAAAATCCATCACATTATCTCGGGTTTGCCAGTGGCTGAGGCAGAACAACAAAAACAGCGATCATCGTAAAAACCAGCAAATTTTTCGGGAAGAAAAGAATATGGTCAGTCAATTGAAATCGGCTCCTGTGACACCTGACACTCCACAAAGGAGCATGTCCACCACAGCTGCTGCGTGCAGGGAATGGGGGGAGCTACTGGTCTGGAACCCCTCAAGGTCCCAGTAAAAACAGTATTTCATATGGTAGTTACTCTAGTGCACATTGGTCAGTCTCATTCATCCAAAATATGCAGGGGAAAAAATGACAGCTGAAGAAGAATAAACAAGGAAAGATAGGGCTACTTTTTAACAATGCTGATTTCACACAATATTTATCTACATGTAAAGAAAAAGAGCCTTCATACTCAGATAATGCTATTTTCTTGTGCAATTAAGGAAAAGCCTAAAAGCCTACCTTTTGCTAGCTGATCCAATGAGCTCAGTAATGTTTCACTGAACATATTGTGGGGTGTTTTCCAAGCTTTGAGTGAGTGCACTCAGTGCTGACAAACATGCATGACACAGACACAGGACCAAGCCTCATCTTCATCCTTAGAATGCTCTGTCTACAGCTGAACCTGTGGTAATAGCCCACAGCCCTTCAAGCTTCTGACTACTCATGTCTTTGGATTACTGCACAAATATAAGTAATTTTCATCTTTTTTTTCTTTTTTAACAGAATATTTAAATATTGAAACATACCAAAAGAAAACTGCACAGACACTCAGGGGTCTGGAATTACTTATAATGCTCACCAGGTTTTACATTTTATTTACATTATCTCAGTCTGAGTGGAATGTCTTCGATAATTGCTCTTTCAGGTAACATTGGTTTTGGCTATTTACCAAAATTTGTAAATAAAAAACCCCACATAACAGTCGTGTGTATTAAGGTATACGCAATGGAATATAAATTTAAAATAGCCAATTACATTATTTTTTTTCAGCGTAGTAAACACCATAATTTAATCTGGTAAACACCAGAACTAAAGAGTAAAGAATAAATTTCCATTATTGCTATCACAGATCCAGCTCCACTGGAAACCACAGTCGTACTAGACCAGACCAAGCACTATCACCCTCCATGACCTTCTAACTAAAATATTAAAACTTGCTCCAAAAAAGATTAGGTGAAGAGTTTTTTAGGTTTGACTTGTTTTGTTTTAGACACCCCAGCTCCTGGTTCAGTATCTACTATGCTATTGCTAGTACTGAGTGCTGAACCGGCCAAGTTTGGTTATTCCAAAGTTGTCCCTGCAGGGTTTTTTGTCTGCGTATTTGTTTGTATTTTTCAAGACAGTTCAAGTTCATCCAGAACATCTTTGAGATTAATGTCACCTTGCCTGTGGTTAGATTTCTTGCTGAATTTGCTCTCTTCCAATCATCCATTCAGGAATTGTTAAAAAAAATACAATCAAGAAAAAGGATTGAGCTTGGTACAATATTTTCTTGTGCTTGCAGTTTTAGGAACTTTAGGCATAACTGAACTAAAATGCTCCGCTACAGTCAGAAAACAAGTAAAAGTCTGTCTTTTACTTCCTCCCCGTTAAGTTCTGGTTCCAGTTCTGATGCTCACAAATCACTCTTACTTTAGCTTAATGGAGTTTAAAAACAAATATTTGCTGATAATTGGAGAAGGGTCACTTATATTGCTCAGCAGCATTTGGCATGAGCAAACTGAAATCTGAAATGTGTTTGCTGAGCAAAAAAGAAGGTTCAATCAACTCTCCTCCTTAGTAATGACTGATCAAATTAATTCAAAAATTAGAATGCATAACCTAATCAAAATTTAATTCAAATTTTCTCAAAGGTAAAGTAATAACATTACAGTGGTTGATTGAAGAAATATACTCTGTTTTAATCTAGGAAATTCCTAATTGTCCTTAGTGCTGAAATAAGTATCTCAATCAGGAATCAATCTTGTAGACAGATTTCTTGAAATACAACTGCAATTACAATTATATAATTTCTGTCATCATTAGCTGAATGTATTTTAACAGCCCCACCAAAATATTTGATCATCAACACAGCTCACTCCCTACGAGTACACACTGTGGTGTGTCATGGAATCACATCCTTAGGGAAACCAGGGCAATTTGGCAAAAAAAGAACAGCACAGAGGCTGCACAGCACCTGCTAATACTGGTGTGTGTGCTGGGTGAACTTGTATGGCAACCGATGTCCACATAATGGAATCTTCAACAGTTTAAAGCACAAACCCACAAATTTATACTATAAAGCCCCCAACACACACCACTGAATGAAATGACCTGTATCCTGAGAAAACTCACAAAATAAGCCTTCTTCTCATCTATTTCAGGATAGAAGAGATTTGACCATAGCTATTAAAAGTTAGGCTTATCTAATTCTACAGCACCATAAAAACAAGGACCCCCATGGACATGCATGTACACATGCCAGCATCATATATATCTGCTTCACACAATCCCTACTTGTTTTAATGATAAAGAAATATTTTCCCCAAACTAAATATCAGAAAATGCCTGGCTATAGAACAATTACATCCTCCATTCTATTTTGGAAATATAAATAAGTCACATAATGTCTTGTGAAATATCATACACCTGGTCATAGTTTGTCAATGAACTTTTTCAAGTATTTTGGAAATAAAAGAGAAAATCCATCCTTAAGAAAGTCTTTGTCCACTGGGATCAGATTTATATGACATATTGTATGATGCCCATTTAATAATTCCCAAGAATCCCTTGTAAAATCAGCGTATAATGAAACTGAACATATTTTTATATCTCACCTGCAACCTTTGAAAAGACAAATTTACATCCGATTTGGAGAAATAAGTTCTAATGTGAAAGCACTTTAAAGAAAATACCTGACTTTGAGACACAGTAAAACAGGTAGGTTGTTGTTTCATAGAAAGAGAAACAGATCCTAAAGCCACACAATGTTATATTGAGGGATATATTTAGTGCTTGCTGGAAGCATCCTAACTGCTATTTTCCTGTACCAATATAGCTGGCACTCAATTCTTTATTGTTTTTCCAGAGTTTTCCTCAACAATGACTCCTTTATGCTACATAAACTACAGCTATTTTCAGTGATTGTCAGATTTGAAGCCTACAAACCTCTCTAGTTACTGCACCTTCCTCTTCTTGCATATAATCTCTCAATTAAAACAAATCTGTCCCCAAAGAACTTTGAAGAAGAGGCTGAATTAACAAACTGTTTAAGTGGACCAGAAGCAAACAAATCCCTTATGAATACAGAGTCTGCAATTAGCCAAAATGCTCCATTTTGCTGTACACAACGAGGCTGAGGCTCGATAAAAATTAAACACTGATGCAGGCAAGGCATTCCCATGGGGCTCACATATATTAATACATTACCACTCAACAGTTGCTTTATGTCCAAGAAACTGGGACACAGCTTGAAACTGGCTGGCTGCCTGTTTGATAAAATGGAAAGCTATTGGTGATAAGTATTTTCTCTTATTTTTCTCTTATTTTCTCTTATTTTCATATCCCAAGCATCATAAACAGGCTCAGTAAGTATATCCTAACAGTTCCAAGCTCATAATGGTGTCAAACAGGCTCCGGTTCTGACTGATCAGAGAATGACAGCTCATAGATTCTGCATGGAGCCACAGCTGTGCCTTTAGATCACCCCAGTCTCTAGCACTGGGTTTCCAAAAAACCTCTAAGTACCTTAAAACCAATTTAGTTCTTAGCTTGATTAGGGTACAGTCAGCAATACACACTTCAGTGATGACCTTTTTAAGCAAAAATGCAGAATAATTTAGGTAGCTCCATTACTACTCCGCAGAATACTATGTATAGAAACTTGAATATACAGAATAAAACAGTTTAGAACTGTGATTATTTTTACCTCAATGGGACAGAGTCAGAAGAATAAAGATTGTTTATGAAAATGCTCTTTGAAGCCACAGACAATTATCAGCTCTTTCAAAGCCCTCAGAAACTGAGGCATTCAGCATCTCACTTGTGTCAAGTTAAAATACATACTATATCAACTTTTCTATTCCATCAACTAGAAAACTTAGACATTAAACACATAACTAATAGCAATGTTCAGCTTATCAAATAGTAAGCTACTGTTCAAAAAAAGGGTATTTTTTTTACTGTTCAAAAAAAGGGTATGCACTACAACAATATCAGTAGTTTTATAGGACTATTAAAGTATCTCAAGCTGCAACTGCAAAGCCTTCAGAAAGCTTGTTCCAGAATGAATGGACTGATGTTCTGAAGTTCAGTTCTTATCCAGACATCCTCTTTTATGCCAACCTTTTATAATTTGCCTTACTCTGTCCTTACAAAGTCATCATGACTTTCACTTCTCAGTAGAATCCAGCCTTTCATCAATAGAGTGTGAGGATCAAAGAGGAAATAAATGCACGTCACCACTGGATGGACTTAATTCACAAATCCCAGGCTAGTTTATGCTCACCTTTCGCAGGAGGAAGCAAATCCGCTCAATATTTCTCAGCCGCTCTCTCTGTCAAGAAAAAGGGGGGAAAAGGTAGAAGATTAGCTGGTGTCATAAATTAAGACAATATATTACAATTACAAGGGGTCAATGCTATAATTAATGCCCACAGTGAAACAATATATGCTGTTAATCTGAAATGATAGCATTTACTTCTTACCTACTCCTTGCAAGTCAAATGATTGATCTATTTCAAAGTCCCAATAAGTTATTTTTTCATCTGTTACTGGGTGTAACAATATCAGCTGGGGATTCAAGTCTGTTAGCCTTGAGCCAGAGGCTGAAACTGTTTTTTAAGTCAGCCCATATGGCTCCATCCAATTGTGCCACAGAGACTTGGTCCTGCATTTTCAGGTACCGAACACATGGCTTCAAGATAATTCTGAATGGCAAAAACAATTGTGAAGGTTGTAGGGCAGATATTCCTCTATTACCAAGATGGCACCTCAACATGTGATATTAGAATTTAACCCATTAGTGAGAAATATCTGAAATGTCCTAGAAATGCCACTTTAAACCACAGATGCATTCATAAGTACTGAAAATCACTGCAATTAAGCACTGTGATTCAAACGATGCTTTAAGTTCAACTCATAGAAAGAAGAAAAATCAAAGATGGGTTTTCTTTTAAATGGCTCATAATGAGAAACTCTCCAGGACAACCAAATTTCACTGCATAACCCCATTACTGGAGTTACTGTGGAACATTCTACTGTTGGTTGCACTGCAGAAGGCAAGGCGGTTTTGTTGTCCCCAGAGGACTATCTGATAATATTTTCACTTAGAAACGGGAAAAAATATTCCAAACAATGAATTATTTTGTACTATACCAATGTGAGAAGCCAACTCTCCTTAAGCTTTTCACCTTTTAAATGTTTTAAATTTGCCCCAAGTTTGAGTTTTAGTTCTATTCTCCAAAGAAATGTCTCTTTTTCTTTCCCGTCCCCAAGTTTAAGCCGTTTTTTTAAGAAAGTGTCATTTTGGAAACACTATGAGGCAGTGGCAGCTTGATATGCACCAGAAAAATACTGTGCCTCTTTTTGGTATCCCTGAGCTAAAAGAGATTCAGAAATGTTAGACTCACAGTTGCAAACATGAGAATGGATGTGTGTGGATGTGGCTGTGAAGCTGCAGAAAGCTCACTTGCCTTTAAAAGGAGCTGAGTGCAGAGGGAAAGACAGACCTCTCACTTCCCTTTAAATAGATTCCTAACTACAGCTGGCCTTGGAGAAGTAGGAAGTCTGTCTCTGAACTGTAGGTAATAGAGGGCAAACCAGGGAATTTGAATTAAATTCTCTGTACTGCCATTGTTTTTGCCTCTGATTTCTCTTTAATTCCCCCTTGTCAAAAAGGCTCCACTCCCTGTCATGAAGACATTGTGGGAGATACATGGGTGAACATCAGACACTCTTACTGTGCAATAAAGAAAACTACCCCACTAAATAAATGGAAGATGGGCACAAGCAACTACGCATAAGGAAAAAGGAAAATACACTTGAACAAAGTTACAACAAATACCTGGTACATATAAATACACATTTCTTGTGTGCAGTTTCCAAGATGGGAAATAAAAACTGATAAAGAGACTTCAAAATCAGATTACTTCCAGTAAATTCAAAACCAGATTATGTTCACTGAAGTCCTCTATAGGATTTCTTCATGTAATTTCTTCCTTCCATTCTCATGCCTTGATTGTGTTAGTGAACAGTAAAAAACCTTCTTGTTCTAAGATTCACGTAAAGTTTATGCTTAAAATCATCAGTGGTCCAAGCAGTACCACAAATCCTCTGCTAAGTTACGAAACAAGGTTAAATGGCAAAGTACTAGCTATTGAATCTGATTATCATTTGCAGGCAATTGTAGAGATCAAATACAGCACCTGTCAAAATCATTGTAATTCCCAGTGAGATGATGGGGAGCCAAGTTCTGCTCTCAGTTCTGGTAGTACAAACTGACACATATTTAGCTGTAGTCAGCTAAATCACCCGACATTACAGCTTTACTTAACAGAGGAATTGTGAAATGCTTAAATCTAGGTTGCATTTTTGGTTCATTAGTTAGAGCTGAGTTTACAGTCTCAGGGTGATATTTAAACTTTTCCACAGCAGAAACAGCAGAATATGATATTTACAGGAGCATTTAGATCTCTGCTGAGGGACAGAAAGGTCCAGGAATGTGTCTCTTATCAAATCCACTCAAGCTTTTTGCTCATTGGTACAGACAGGATGGGAAAAGATGGACATCCCATGCCTGAACACAGAGGAGGCAAACTATTTCAAAAAGGAAAACTTGTGCCACAGCATGAAAAGGTAAAAAAGAAATCATTAGCATCAGATTATATATCCTTCAGGTTTTGAATTTCCAAATTATTTTCCTGCCTCCTTCGGGAAAAAGGAAAGCTATTAGTGATGCCTTAGGATTTTATATATTTGAAGAACTTATACAGCTGTATAGTTTCTCACATTTGAGGTAGCAGCTAATGGTTTCTAACTTTGTGCCACAGTCCTGAATTTCTGTCTCAAGGATGAGACAGCAGGCAGAACATCATGTTTGGGACACATGAACCAGGAATAATAAGAATAACAAGAGATATTGTAGTCCAAATAAGATAGAAGACCCAGGACCCTCGGAGGTGTTCCAGCAGGGCAGTTCTGGGGTGGCAACACAGTGGTGTGAGGGGTAAGGGCTTCTTGGGTTGGGTGTAACCACTAGTTATGGTAATTAAATAGTGTTATAAATTTGTAAGACCCCTCTACTGGGTGTGTGCACATCTCTATATACTTTGTACCCTGAAAGCTTTATAGTAAAGAGCTACTCTCTACTTTACCCAGACTAATATTGTCTCAAAAAGTTTTATCTCGATTTTAGGCAACATTAGCATAAAAAGTCACCATCTGGCTTCCTAAGACTGGCCCAATAAATCAATTTTCGAAACCACAGTCGACTTCACAAGAAACTCTATATTAATTTCACTCATACTTCACTGCCTTCACTGACAGCTCAGTGCCTCCCCCATGCCTGAGCAGCTCCTGGTTGTACTCACTGCGTGGGCTGGGTTGCACTGATCAATCGGGCTCTTGAAGTCTGTCCGAAGTTCATCAAAGGCGATTATCTGGAAAACAATCGTAATGAATGCTCATTCAAACACTTGTTTTCCTGCAGGGACTAGTTAGATGCATTGCCTCCCTTCCCTGCTTTCCAGAGAATCTGTGGGAAAAGAGCTTCCCCAACACACTCCCTTCAGAACTAAGTAGTTGAAACAAAACCTGGGGTACTCCAACAGATGAAACCTAGAACTCATTAATCTGTCACTCTGTAGAATTGTATCTGTAGCCTTTTCAGTGTTGTTACTTTCCATGTTTCTTCCCTCATAACAGCTGGTATCCTCTGCTCAAATTTCCACATGGCATAAAACTATTTCACAGACAAATACATCTCCAAACTTGAAGGAAAGTCATCAGCTACCTAACATATAGAGGTGGATCAGCTATGCTGCTCCAGGTTTAATATATAAACAGCCCATTTTTATTAGTGGTTAAACCTACTTCAGATATTAATTAGTGTCAGCTTTACTGTTATTCAGCTGCTATTCATTAACAAAGAGCTCAAAAGGTAAACCATTCTAGCTCAAACATGCCCTTCCTAAATTCTGGCAGGTTTTAGAACCTTACTTCAGAACTCATTAATGGAGAGATATCTTTTGCTCAGGGCCTTCGGTTTCCTCCATTAACAGATGGATTGAGACACACTTGTAATTACTGGTGCTTTTAAAGCAGAGCAGATAAAAGTGGCTATAAAAATAATATTGTTTGAAAGTGTTTTCTTGGAGAGAAAATAGCTGTAATAAACCTCATCATATTTCATTCAAAGATCTCAAAGCATGTTCTCAACTTTGTGTTTGCCTGTTAAAACAATGACTCCTTTTTGGATAATTTACAACCCAAAGTCTCTGTTCTCAATAAAAAGATCATGGAAGTGCAAAGTAGCAGTAGGGTAATTAGGATATGAGTGCAACAGCCATTCTGCAACGTGCTATAGCAGCCTGCTGCCCAGCAGTTCATAAAAGAACAAACTGGGTGTCAACACAGACCTGCTGCACAGGTAAAACACATTCATTTTACAGATATGGAATGCAGGAGCAGAAATCCTGAAAATGGCCTGCCTATGAATTATGTTATAATCTGGCTAGAGGCTTGAGAATAAAACCCAGAGCTACAATTCACCAGTTTAAGCACTACTCCACATCCCACTCCACTGCTGCCATTCATCACACTGAAGCACATTTAAAAATCAAAAGTATGGCATTTCACAAGAGCACTCTACAGAATTCAATTTATTCAACTATGACAAGTCAAAGTGGCGGAATAAACCACAAAGGGAGCTATAAAATGTGATTATAAGTGAAGCATTTCTCCCCATGGATGCAGAATCTCTACAAGTTAGGAGTTAGATCTGCAATGGTAAAAGAGCAAAGAACAGAAAGTGGGAGAGGCCTGGAGTACATTTGTGAAGCATAAGGCTCATGACACCTTATATCTAATACTTCTTGAGAAGGTCTTCATAGTCTCAAGCTGCACCAACTGCTAAGAGGGTTAGCAGTGTGTGAGCCAGACACACGTGCAATTGGGTACCTCTTTGTAACTGGGTATCAACTTCAGCACTGACAGAATGGGCAATGGATGGCCCCATAACAGGTAAGAGAGCTGTCTCTGTTCATAGATGTGCCACTGATCTACTTCAGGACTCCCTTAAGTTCTCTTTGCCTCACTGCACGCGTACTTACAGATGCAACTTCAAGAAAAAAACCTGTTACGAGCTTTGAGTGACGGCTGGTTTTATTAATGTACAGTGGTTACAGTTTTTTTTTTCCATTGTAATTGCAGAAATGAGTCTTCCTTTTGGTACTCAGTAAGAGCAGGCAGGAGTTTGAGAATGTCACAAAATGTCAGCCAGTACAAGATCCAGCTCATGCTGTGAGGAAAGACTGGTCTGAGACAACAGCTTGGGGAACCTGAATACCGAAATCATAAGACAGACCCCCTTCGAGAAGTTCAGAAAAGCCTCATTTGGCTGCTCTGAAAGACAAAGCTGTTTAGGCAGGGCTATGTTGAGCTAGCCTTAATTAATGCAGGTAAGTCTTGAAGAAATCCTAAATGACAGCTTGGAAAAGAGGTTAGCCTCAAATATACTACACTTCTGTATTTCCTAATTTTTTCTTTCTCACTTTATTTATTTATTTTACAACATTCCCAGCTCTCTAGCCAAAATCCTACTCTTGATTTGCTGACACACAATTTATGTTATGCTTGCATTATATCTAAGTGCCTTGACACAGATCTGATAGGTATTAAGCACATTGTTTTCATGAAATCATTAAGTATAAATACAATAATCTCATAACCTTTCGAGATGTCTGCAAATAATGACAATGTTAAGAGACACCTGCTACACCTGAAGGACACAGAGGTCTGGTGTCAAGCACACATTTATTGAAGTTTCTTCAATAAAAGTTTTGGTGTCTCTCTGGAAAGATGCTGAAAAAATAACTCCTCCTCAATTCTCATTATTTTATTTCAAAAAAGTTCTCTAATAGTTCTTATTTTTTTAAACCTACAGAAATCAAAACTTAGGGATGACCTGTATTTAATTTATGAACAAACACACGCCTGTTTCTTTTTTTTTTTTCAGTCAGAGTGAAAAGCTTGAAAGTATAACGTTAGGCAGACTCACAATTAAAGGGAATATAAACTACACATGTTTTGGGGGCATGTTTGTCCCTGGTTTTTCGTTTAGTCAGTTGGTTTGCTTTCTGGTTTTGTGCTGTGTTGTTTTGTTCTGTTTTAAATCTCACAATATTGGCTGTCCTAATTCTAAAACCACAACTGAGAAACAATGGAAACTGGAGTTTTTTTAAGATTGGTGGTTGTTCACAACACACTGTGTCACTGTGCAACAAATTATATTGTATTACTGAAAATACATCTGGGCTCTACTGCTGTGTGGTTTATGTAATTAATTAGGAAACATCTTCCTCTTTCAATTATAATTCATCTTCTGTAGTAGTTCAATGCCCTAGTGTGCTGTGTGGCTGGATATGCTCAAGGTCTGTGTCACCTCAGAACCCACCACACTTACCAGCATCTTGACAGAGTAATTCATTTTGAGATAAACGGTGTAACAGATCCAGTCAGGGCACTTCACATATGAATTGCCATAATTTCACCTCTGTAAATGAATGAATTTTATAGAGCGTTCAAGAGCTTCTAGTTATCCTATTTAATTTGATCCAGGGTGGCAATTAAGACTATAAAACATGCATACACATGGGCATCAGCAACCTCATATCTTAAAAGGCCACACCATAAGCAGACTGTTCCAAAGAAAGATGACCACCCTCTAGTCACAAAGCTGAACAGATAGCTAAGCAGTCAGCATTTTGGAAACACGTGACAGGGACTGATCTTATACAGAGGAGAAATTTATTTCTGTTAGTAAATATTAATGTTTTACAGGGCTTCATAGATAGAGCTTAATCTGGTACTTATTTAGAAACTCAAAGAAAAAACCCACCAAGTTATCTGTTTACTTGCAAAGTTATATCAGAAAAAAAATAAAAGTGCATCATGTTTAGTGGTAATTTTTATAATTACTGCAGAAGCAGGCCAGGGATTGAATGGCCAATGGATATTGCACTACCTTCTCCCTTTAGGGATTTTCCCTGTGCATGCACATTGCAAATCACTGCAGGAAGTTTATTCTGCCACTGCCCTAGCTATGCTTTTTGCTGTTGACAGAAGTGTACTTGTGTGTGTTTCCCACCTAATAAAACTAAAAGCCTGTAAAAATACTGGTTGCAGTCTCTGGTGATTCACACCATCTGCAAATCTCAGAACTCCAAGTGTAAGTCAGCAAGGAGTTTGCCCCAGTTTAAACACATACTGAATCAACAAGATTGTGATGACAATATGTTTCAATTGCAATGATATTTATAAAATTTGTTTTCATTACCCGCACTCTCTGTGCTTATCTCTCCAAACCACAACAACTTCGAATAATGAAGTATTCACGTAAGATTGAACCCAAATTTTGCTTACTTCCTATGCTTATGTACCCATCAAAATGAAAATTTCACCTAATGCTAGAAATGAGCTATGATACCTCATTTTAAGTAATGATACTTTTTTTTTAATCACTGAGCTTTTACAGAAACATATTTTAATTGAGAATGTGATGTTTTAGGGTGGCAGTAAAGTTGGTGTGGGTGTGAATCCAGTGACAGCAAAGGAGTTGGATATTATTGCTTATAGGCATCTCAGCAAAGTTAAGATAAAACAGAACTTGATGACAACCACTAACCACAGAACAGAACAGTAACACTTAACATATGTTTCCTTGCCACCACCCTGTCAATGCACCATAATCCCATCTTGATGGAACTGTCTTTAATGGTTCAATTAAACAATTTGTCTCCCCCTCCATTCTCAGATGCAGCTCTCACAGTGCCCATACGGGCAGTTCATAGGCTGCCTGCAAGCCAGCACATGGACAGAAGGTGGACAGGTTGAGGAGCAGGCTGTGCTCCTAAACTTCATGCCTGCCTATCAACTGCTGCACAGACATATTTAATGTGTTTGGGAAATCATGGCTGAACTACGTTGCAAAGCTGGGTGAGATACTCTGCTGGATTTTGTTGAACAGAAGCAGCAATTGACAAAATGTGTGAGAGGGTCAGTCAGGTAAGAATGAAAAAGGACCTGAAATGGAAGAGAAGTCACTGCCTTGACACAATGGAGCAAGGGGAGCCCACAGAGAGATGCAGAGAATGGAGACATCAACAAAGTGACAGACTGAGAGAACAATTTTTGCTACTCAATTCTTATCATGATATAAAGTGAATATGAACAGAAAATTTAGCTATGTGGTTGGTGAACATTTCTTCAAGATGGCTTTTTCACTTTCCTCTTTCTCCTCTGGTTGAACTGACCTGGTTCATGCTATCAAGCATGGAAGATTATTCAAAATTGTATGAATGGATGGGCAAACTGCCTCAAAATCCAGAAAATGTTATCCTTTTTGTCGTATTTTATTCCTTATCTATATCCTCCTGTTAAACATCTCCTATTAAAAAAGGAAAAAAGTCTCAAATCTTGACTTTCATTGTACCTCACCATGTAACACAGTAGCTTCCCAGACCAGTGTATCTGAAATGCTGCTTTTTGAGAACTTTAACACTACAGCAAATAGCAAAGAAAATGAGATCAATGGTATTTCTTTATTCTCTTATCTCTTCCCAATGTATTAATGTTCTGAATATTACACTTACTAATTCACCACATATTAATAAAAACAAACAATAGCAACTAACAATGCTTTAGAGTTATAAATCTCCCTTCAAGGCAATAAAGGTCTTAACAAATGCAAGGAAAATATAATTCCCATTTTTTATACAAGGGAAAAAATGAAGCTCAAAGACATTTACAGAATCAGTGGCAGGCAGAAAAATCAAAGCTTCTGGATTACTGCACCAGATTAAAAGTAAGGAGAAACAACGAATAC
The DNA here is from genome assembly GCA_035583185.1 of Anabacerthia variegaticeps. Lineage (NCBI taxonomy): Eukaryota > Metazoa > Chordata > Aves > Passeriformes > Furnariidae > Anabacerthia > Anabacerthia variegaticeps. The sequence continues at coordinate 7,295,166 of JAWWEW010000112.1, read as the reverse complement.
CATCAGTACACTGTCTGATTATTGTACTGTTGTTCATCTCCAGAGCAGAGCACTGCTTTAAGCAGAGCCTTTTTGGATTAAGAGTGCAAATGGTTTTAAGTCACTCAAGGGTAGAAAATTTTTCTGTTTGTCAGATTTCACACTAACAATTGTACAGCATTTTCTTGCTCTACTTAACTTGAATTTCACATGATGCCACCATCAAACAACCCTCCACTCAGAAAACCAAACACATTGCTAATGCAAACATAGTTCCTGTGGCTCCATCCAGGGTAGCACAAACATACACCTGAGCACCCTGTCTTCATCGTTTTACTGAAGTTCTTTTGACTGTAAAAGGATGTTACATTTAGACCAACATGATTTAAACTTTTTAGGCAGTAACTGGAAGCTTAAGCTAACTTAAGTCATAAAAATCTTACTGTAATTTCATAAGCATTTAAACCACATCCAAAGCCTTTTCCAATAGAAACTCTAATATGCAAATTTAAAAATGCACAATCTCCATTCTGCAAACACGATTCAAAAGGATTTCCTATCTACCTACAGAAATGGGGAGATATAATTATATTACTCTAATTAAAAATAGATTAAAATCCATAGAGGAAGGCTCTCTTGCTGAGAGCATGTGTGCACAAACTTACCAGTCTGCATTGGTATAGCTACACTACTGTATTTCCCTGAATAAATAAAAACTCTATGAGTGACAATTAAACAAAAGAAACAAAACCCCTCAATCCTATACAGATGGAAAAAGCAGTATTGCTTCATCAGCTACACCAAATCAGATTTCCAAGCCTGTAGAGAGGTGCAAGAGAAACCACTAAGAACAACTATTTCTTGAAACAGTCCACCTATTAGTACAAGAAGGACAAATTCCATCCACATCATGAAAGAGACAGGAATGGATCTTCAGAAATACAACCACGTTGTGCTGAGCTTTGAGTGCTTTGATCGGAAAGTTGCTATTTCCATGAGTTACCAGTTATTGCTACAACACTGCAGATCACAGTTCACAAAAGCAACCTGATTTCTAAATTTTAAGAATTTACATTATTAATTTTGACAAAACCACTAAAAAAACCCTCAGCAGCTGCAAAATTCTGTTGTGAGCACAGCGTTTCCAGAAGGATGACGTGACAGGCATTTATTGACAGGTTTTTACAACTGCTATGAAAAGGGCTTTTAAAAATAATTTCATCCTACTGCAAGGTGAAACAGTTCTACTGACTAACAACAGGATTCTGGTTACAGATTTCACTTGCTCACCACAGACACTGAAATATGTTCTCCAGACATCCTGAAACTGAGATATCAACCCTCTCTTTCAATAGAAGATGTCAATCCTCTCCTTCAGGAGAGACACAAATGTCCCACTGACTCCCCAAACAGGGAGTTCAAAGATTACCTGAGCTTGTATCACAACTTTATACCCACTCACTGTCTTTCAGTCTAGACCAGCTGAAATCCAGCCAGACAAAAATCATCTGTAGGCACATAAACTGCATTTTGTTACGAGAAGGAAGACAACCAGCAAGCTGTGCAGGAGGGATGATGCTAATATAGCCATACAGAGCCTGTTTCTAAATAGGCTAATAGTTTTGCTCCCTGCAGCTAGAACACATTTCAAAACAGCCCTCAAGTGGAGGAGGAATTTTTAAGGTAAGTCCAGACTGCCATATTTCCTTCCCTCCCCTAAGGATTTCATAATTTTGTTGTCATGATTCTTTTTTCTTTTTTTTTTAAACCTTACATTACTGCATTCAGTACAGGGGAACAGTTCAGAAAGCAGTGGTGTTCTGTGAATCAAACACAGCCCACAACTCACCCCTCCATGGGCCACAAGCAGTTCCTACCAATATTAAGAAAAAACACCATCTTTTCAATAAGTGCCAGAACTGGTGAGCACATTACATTGTTCTGCACAGAAAAAATCTTGCACGTACATAGAGATGCATTACTTAAATTTAATTACATTCACTGTGGTAGAAATAACTCTTCTACCTCAGCTGACTTAAAAAGTCATGTTTTCTCTCTCTTACAAAAGAACCCAAACTAATTCTTTTGAAACATGCATAACAGTGTCAGTTCCACTGCTGGCATCATACTGCCATGCAGAAATATACATTTCACTGACGGGGTTCCAGAGGCAAAAGAGGAACTTTATTTTTCTATATAAAAACTTCATGCAATATGAGGCAATTCCACTTAGGAGGATATCTTGTCTGGAGACTTCTTGTCAGGGTCTGAATCAAAGGCAGCAGGTAGGAAGTTGGCACTCCCAAGTGCTTGTATGTGTGCCCTTCTCCTTCTACCAATAAAACCTTACAGAGGATTTGACAGTGTTTCTCACCAGTCCCAAAGGCACAAAATCTGTGTCTTTGTAGGCTGGGGGAGGTACAGGTTGAATCTGCTGCAGGAGGGAACTGTGTATAAATCTCCCACACTCCCTGTACTTTGACACAAGCTTACCGCCAATATTCTCTTCCTGCATATGGCCTTCTCCTCCTACATGCAACGGAGTATTTTATGTGGATTCTTCATAAAACAAACAGGGTTTTTTATTTAGATAGCAAGACCAAAGCTTTTGAAACGTTTCAGTATCTAACCACTTTGGATTTCTTCAGTTCAGCACCAAAACCCCAAGATCAGTTACTTACGGGGCACCAGCGACAACAAATTGACATGTCATTATCAGGAATGCTGTCACTTAGGTACTAACTTGATCTGACAGTCAGAACTTGAAAAGCAAACAGTCTGCTACAGTGAGGATTCCAAGCTAAGAAAGGGCATCACAGAATCACAGGGTGGGTCATGTTGGAAGGGACCACAGTGGGTCACCCTGTCCAACCTCCCAGCTCAGGTTGGGTCATCCCAGAGCACAAGGCACAGGATTGTGTCCAGACAGTTCCTGAACATCCCCAGGGAGGGAGACTCCACACCCTCTCTGGTCAATCAGTTCCAGTGTGTGGTCACCAGCACGATAAAGAAATTCTTCCTCATGTTCAGGTGGAACTTCCTGTGCATCAGTTTCTGTCTTTTCCCTCTTGTCCTATTGCTTGGCACCAGTAAGAAGAGTCCAGCTCCATCTTTGTGGCACACCCCTTTTAGATACCTCTAGATACTAATAAGATCCCCTCTCAGTCATCTCTTTTTGAGATTGAACAGGTCCAGCTCCTCCAGCCTTTCCTGACAAGAAAGATGCTCCAGTCCCTTGATCAAAGCAAAGGTCAAGCAAAGGTCATCCTAGCAAAGGTCATACAGACTCTTGCACCATCTTTTTCTTCCAGAAAGGATGCAAACAAAGACCACATCTGCAGATAAACTGAACAAGCATTTCCAGTTAATGGAAAAGTTAGGCCAGAACTTCCCCCCTAGTCTTGATCTCTTCAATGGGCCAAAAGGAAATTATGGGAGTTTGGATCTGAGCTTTACAGCCAAGGTGTCCAACTCAGATTTGTGGCTCTGATTCAGGGAATATCTAGTGCAAATGGCCTGGTTTGTGGATCTCTCAACCAAGGAGGGGGAGATCAAAGCAGCACTAATTTCTATGCATGTGCAGGAAAGGCTGGGGAACTCTGCTTTCAGCACAAGAGAGAGCACTGCTTTGCCCTTGCTTCTCTTTATACTAAACTCCATACCAATTAAGGAAACACAATAAGAAATGAAATGAAGTCGGATTTCTCACTGCCTCTATATCACAGGTGCATCATCACAGATTTGTACATCTTCTACTTGTATAGGCCAAGTTCTTCACTACTGAGCATTCTCCACACCAAATCAGGCTAGATGTGTGTTGGTGGAAGACCTAGCACAAGAGGCAGAAGGTAGGAGGAAGGGTGGTAGTCTGATCACATTGGACCAGGTTAATTCTGGCGGGAAGCAATATATAATTGGCTACCTATAGATATGAGAGGATTTATTCTTCTGTTCTTGTTTTTCCTCAAAATTAAAAGATATTTCTAATTCATCCCATCTTCAATCAATGTGCTCCCATACAATGTTTCTACTTGTCTTCTTATTCTCATCAAAATCACAGTATGCAGGATGTGCAAGGAGAAATACCTAGATGCATTAAAGCCACCAAGCTCCATCTTCATAAATTATTCTCAAAACAAAAACAAACTGAAGCACTTTTCCTATTACTTAACACCACAAAGCTGATAATCACAAAGCTTGGAATAAACAGGATGTTCCTGCTGAATAAATTCAGGGAAAGGGTAGTAAACAGATGGGAAAAATGTATCAGAATAGGCACAACTAGAAAAAAATATTTCATCCAAAGAAGAAGGTAAGAGAATTAGACCAAAAGAGATTTTTTTCAGTATCAGCAAGATAAAAGTCATGGGTGAGAGCCTGGGCAGCTGGCTAGTGCTCTCTGTAAGCAAGTATCTAATCTTATCACCACACCAAAATGTGTTCTTTTCTAGAGCTTTCAAAGATTCCTCCATATTGCTATAAGTTATGATTTTGACATTTTTAATTTCTGTTATGCTGATATATGCTTGGGAGAAGCATTACATTCCTTGTCTACACACGCTCCTTACATTTCCCCACAGGTTTCGTGTTGCTGCCGCTACTTTTCCCCCCCTCTCTTATGTTCTCCATTCCTACCAGCAGTGATTTATGCACATTCACCAAAATCCAGGAAACACAGCGGGAATCTAGGTTCTGTCACTAAAAAATCTGTTCAAGCATGTCGCATATTATACCATACCCACACAGAAGACTCATTACTCAGGCTGTCCAAAAATGCCCATCACCTGAATTAACCATGCCTCCTGGATTCAGGCAGCCTTTGCTGCTCAAATAATTGCCTCCCAAATGAGAGTGCCATGTTCTCAATCTTTTCTCGTTAGTCCCCTGCTCATACATAGATTTTCTTCCTCTCATTTCCCCTTTCCTTCACATCTTTCTCCCTGAAGTCCTCCCTCCCACAGTCCCATTTTCCCGCTTCCCACACCGTTTTTATTCCCTATTACCCACTCAACAGTGGAGTCCTACCAATGCTGCCTCAGAAAGAAGCCCAGAGCAGGCAGAACTTCTGCTGGATCTGTGCTTCCTGACTCCCAGTGACATAGCAGGAGCCCAGCTGGACCAGCAAGAGGCAGGATGATGGAACTGGGACTCCTTTAAGGCAGGCAGCATCAGGCAGGGATGACCAGATACAAGAGCTTCTCAAGTTTTCTTTCCCTAAAAAGAGGCCAGGCAGAACTCAGAGCAAATAACTCCAAGGCCAAGACACCCACCCACACACACATACACGAAATGGCCTGCAGCCACAAAGCTGTGTTTGTAAGACTAAGGCAAGGTGAAGCAATACAGCAGCAATGTAGCTGTGGCTGCAGAAGGAAGGCAAGGGGAAGGAAGAGATACGGGAGTCTGTAAAAACGACCAAAAATTGAGAGTAAAATAACAGCAGCCCAAAAAGCATCCTCATCTCTTTAGCTTTGTTCTTATGTAACTCCTTAGTTTAATTACAGGAGCATGATTAAGGCTGAAGATACATCTCAGCATAGCTCCAAACAGGCCTGCCACTTAGATGATCAGCAAATCAATTTTTTAAAGGATCTGCTAATAGTGTTTATATAACACTGAGGGAAGAACAACTCTGAAGCACATGCAATCAAATTGATTTCAGTAGAGCCTTCATTATGTTTGCTTATAAATGCCCATTCTGTGAATGTATAAAGCAGTTTCTATTTAGATGGTGATACAATGTGAACTATTTAGCCCAAACTCATGCTATAAAATGATAATGCAACAGAAGATTGACTAAACAATTAAACATTTGAATCCATGACTCACCCACACTATGAAGATGGTTGGCATTTAAATACATTAAAAAAATCAAATGTCATTCTATTTAAAAAAATGGTGTTCGTATCAACAATGCCTGGCACTTGCATGCTGTCTGTTATGAGATAATTGCAAGCACTATGAGTTACTAATTCTCACCATTTTACTGTAGGTCTCCTTAATATTTTAAGCTTTGCTTCTTCCAGCAACGTGCTTGGACTTTGTGATGTATTTAACACAACACAACCTATCTTTGACAGCTACAATATGGCACGACCCATAAAGGCGTAGAAATACAAAAGGACCCAAAACCAACCCACAGATTTTTCATGACCTATTGCATTGGTGAGAGAGTTGCAAGCAGTGTACTATGGGACAACTCAATGGTGGCTTTATTTCCTCATCCCCCTTATGTTCTGCTTCATGTGTTAACATTATCAAAACTGGAGCTGCAAGTTCAGCACTCCTGCAGTATCTTGCTGAGAAAACCTACTTCCATTGTAAATGTTTTGTGATTTTCATGTAACTTTTCACAATGATGTTCCTAAAATAAATCCTTCCTTTATAGTAATACCTTTTCAATGGAAAGTGGAGAAAAATGTAGAGACTTTTGTCCTGCCTTCACAAAGCGCATTGATGTTCCTCTGAATTTAAACCTACCCTCTGTCAGTTTAAGGCCATTCCCCCTCGTCCTATCACTACATGCCCTTGCAAAAAGTCCCTCTCCATCTTTCTTGGAGGCTAATTTCAGGTACTGTAAGGTGCTATAAGGTCTCACTGGAGCCTTCTCAAGGCTGAACAACCCCAATTATCTCAGCCTGTCTTCACAGGAGGGGTGTTCCAGCCCCTTGAGCATCTTTGTGAAACTCCTCTGGACCCACTCCAAGAGGTCCGCATTCTTCTTATACTGGGGATACCAGGGCTGAATGTAGCACTCCAGGTGGGGTCTCACCTTAGCAAAGTAAAGGGGGAGAATCACCTCCCTTGACCTGCTGGTCACGTTGCTTTTGATGCAGCCCAGGATACATTTGGCTTTGTGGTTTGCAAGCTCACATTGCCAGGTCATGCTGAGCTTCTCGTCAACCAAATCCTTCTCCTCAGGGCTGCTCTCAATCCATTCCCCACCCTGCCTGTGTTTGTGCTTGGGATTACCCCGTCCCAGGTACAGGACCTTGGAATTGGCCTTGTTGAACTGCATGAGGTTCACGCAGGCCCACCTCTCAAGCTGCCAAGGTCCCTCTGGATTGCATCCCTTCTCTCCAGCGGGTCCACCACACTACACAGCTTGGTGTCATTAAACCTGCTGAGGATACACTCAATCCCACTGTCTCTGTGACTGACAGAGATGTTAAACAGTGTTTGTCCCAATACCAACCCCTGAGGAGCACCACTCGTCACTGGTTTCCACCTGAACATCAAGCTTTTGACAACTCTTGGACTGCAACCATCCAGCCAATTCCTTATCCATTCCTTATGGATGGACAATATGAATAGCCCATCCATCAAATCCATGTCTCTCCACTTCAGAGAACAGGATGTGCCGTGGGACAGCGTTAAATGCTTTGCACAGGTCCAGGGAGATGATATCCATTGCTGTTTCCTCATCCACCAATGCTGTAACCCTGTTGTAGGAGGCCACCAAATCTCTCAGGCATGATTTAGCCTTAGAAAAGCCATGTTGCCTGTTACCAATCACTTCTTTATTTTTCATGTGCCTTAGCACAGCTTCTAGGAGGATTTGCTCCATGATCTTTCCTGGAGTGGGTTCCACAGAAGTTGGCACAAAGCTTTTCTCAGCAGCATGCACCAAGAGGACAGGACATGAAAGTCAGAAGCTGCATCATAGAAATTCCAGCTGTGTGTAAGGAAACAATGTTCAAAGTGAAAGGCGTAAAGTACTGGAAGAAGTTGCCAAAGAAGTTGTTATTGGAAAATGGGTAAGGTTGGAAGGGTCCACAGTGGGTCATCCAGTCCAACCTCCCTGCTCAAGCAGGTTCAACCCAGAGCACACGGCACAGGATTGTGTCCAGATGGTTCTTGAATATCTCCAGTGACAGAGACTCCACAACCTGTCACCTGCACAGTAAAGAAGTTCTACCTCTTGTTCAGGTGGAATTTTGCATGCATCATTTTCTGCCTGTTGCCTCTTGTCCTCTTGCTTGGCACCACCAAGCAGAGCCCAGCTCCATCCTCTCATAGATACTTATAGATATAGACATTGATGAGGTCCCCTCTCACTCACCTCTTTTTGAGGCTGAACAGGCCCAGCTCCCTCAGCCCTTCCCCACAAGAGAGATGCTCCAGTCACTTAAATATCTTCACACACCTCTGCTGGACCAGCTCCAGTAGCTCCATGTCTCTCCTGTACTGAAGAGACCGGAACTGGACACAGCACTCCAAACACAGCCTCGCCAGGTCTCAGTAGAGGGGCAGGATTACATCCCTTGACCTTCTGGCAAAGCTCTTCCTAATGCATCCTAGGATATCATTGGCCTTTCTGGCCACAAGGGCACACAGCATGTTGTCCACTAGGACCTCCAGGTCCTTCTCCATAGAGCTGCTTTCCAGCAGGTTGGCCTCCAGCTTGTGCTGTTAGCTGGGGTTATTCATGAACCGGTGCAGGATTCTGCACTTGCCTTTGTTGAATTTCAGATACTTCTTCTCTGACCACCTCTCCACCCTGTCGAGGTGCCTCTGAAGGGCTGCACAGCTCTCTGGGGTATTGGTCACCCTGCCCAGCTTGATGTTATCAGCAAACTTGCTGAGGAGGCATCTGCTCCTTCATCCAAGTCATTGATGGATAAGCTAAACATTACCAGACCCAGTATTGAACCTTGGGGGTCACCACAAGGGACAGACCTCCAACTAGACCCTCTGCCACTGATTATGACTCCCTGGGATCTGCTGTTCAGCCAGTTCCAAATCCACCTCACTGTCCACTCATCCACACTCCCTGAGGTTGCATGTGAGGATATCGTGAGAGAGAGACAATATTGACAGCCTTGCTGAAATTGAGGTAAACAATATCCGCCACTCTCCCCTCATCCATCTAGGTAGTGTTTCATCTCTTCACTCATGGAGAGTTCATAAGTGATCTGGAGAAGAACCAGAGCAGCCTGGCCTGACTTTGAAGGCCTGCCTAGAAGAAGAGATTTGACTAGATGATTTCTTAGATCCCTTCCAATCAAAATTATGCTGTGAATGTTTTATTATTTCTTTTAACAGGAACCAGGTATTTCAGAAGTTGTAATTATTATCAAGGAACACAGGAACCATTCTGTTAATAAAATTGCATCTTGGTCTCTGCACAGCATCATGATCACAAATTGAAATTTTTTAATGGGAACATCCCACTGTGAAACACTGGAAGTTGACCTAGTAAATCAAACAGTATTTGACATTCTTCTGCCTTTTCCTCCTCAGCTGACTCTGTCCTGTGACTTTAAGTGACTCTTTTCAGAGTGGAAATAATAATAATTCCTAACTGTTTCGTGTGGGAGAGATGCTTTGTTTCCACAGAAAGTGGAAGTGTTTTCCAAACTACCAAGTGCAGAAGAATAAATCCTCAGTATCCCCAGCTTACAACTTGAGAGAGACTTAATTCCATTGCCTGGTAGGGTCACGTGCCACTGTCAGCAGCAACAATGCTTAGAAATGAACAGCCTGTCACAGGCACTGAGCATGAGGAACAGGCCAAAGAGATGGCTGTTATCTGTATGGAAAACATTCTTATTATCTGCTGAGCTTCTTATTCTTTCTGAGAAATCTTTTGCTAAAAGGATATTTATTTTGGGGTGAGGGAAATCCACTAAGCCAGAGGGTTGAGGGCTGAATTCAATGTTTTAGGTGTGATTTAACATAGTATGTAGTGGCTGAATAAACAAACATGTGTAATGAGCTATAAATTCATGCCTCAGACTCAATCTAAGAGTTGTATGCATGGTCTAATAAAATATGACAGCTATATTGCCTTGCCTACTAACAAGCATAGCGGTTTTTAAAAAGCACTAGAAATACATTCTTTACCAATTTGGATATAAAATCCCTTTAGTAAGTAGATTTCCCAACTAATCCTAAGGTGAAATCCTAAGCTGGATGTGTGACAACCAAATAACATTTAAATAGCTCTCTGCACATATTGTGGGAGGCACGAGACTCCACAGAATAATTTATTTTAGACAGATAATGCAGTCACTGTGACTTGTGAAGCATCTGCAATTACAGCCAGTGGCAAACACACTTAATTTAAAACCTTCCTCCAAATAAATCTCATCATGACAGTTCAAGCATACACAGAGATCCAACTTAATCTTTCCACAGCATATAAGTTTGAGTTAGAGCCCAAAGACTTCTATGATCTTTTTAATTATTATTTAAGCATGACACGGTAACTAAACTGAAATATACTTCTTTTCCAATATAAAAGATATAGCTGGCTCCACAGTCTGTGCTGCCTGGCCTAATATCTGTCTGTCAGCATTAATGAGACAAACTTCTGAAAGAAAAGTTGTAAGGGAACTGTCAAGCTATGTTATAGCCAGACCAATCTGGCTATGCTCTGTTTTTAAAAAGACTGGAAATATCAGACTCATTCCTTAAACTGTCATGACTATAAAACCTTCAGGGACAATGTGCTTAGCTGCTTAGAGAAGAAAAGATGTCTTCAAGAAATATGTATAACATACAGTAACAGCATTTGTGCTCCCATTCATCAAACCTTCATCTAATTTTAATTTTAAGCATGTAATTATCCAACATTCTCAGATAACTGCATTAATGACTCATTAAAGAACAGTACTGAACTTCAGTATCTGAAACAAAATTCCAACTTGACCACAAATCTATAAGGAAATTCCTTCCTTTTCAAGACAGGCTCTAAAGCATCGTAAAGAGGTTAATTTGAGGTGACTGGGAGCCTTTAGTGGAGAGAAGCACAGGTTCGAGTGAGCTCATAGATCTCTTCACTGGTTTCAGGTAGGGCAGAGAGCTATCCTCCAAAACTAAGTTACAGAAACAATAAGACAGTGATACACAGAGAACATTGATAGACCAGCACATAGTTTGTGACCAAAGCATTCTGCTCAACTGAATTTCCTATCAATCCAAGTTTTAAAGGATTTTATCTTGTACTTTTTACGTATCTTCAAAATTAGGCTAGGATCTTGAGGATGCCTAAGTAAGTCAGAATACTCACCAAATTCCACACACATCACTCTTGGAGAGCTTTAGAATTTTTTACCTATGCTGTTGAAACTTGAGTACTAATAAAATACAGTCCACATCACCAGGACTGCACAGTGAAAAATAACAGAAGTGGCAACACCTTCTATGTAAACAGCACCTTCTGTCAGAAGGCAAAGACATTTTAGGAATAGATGTTAAATAAAGTGACAGGCAGTACTTGCAGTTTAGTTCTATTACTCACACTTAGCAAATGAGAAAAAAAGGCATAGATAATTCAAGCTGTCTGATAAACGTGATACACAAAGCCATTAGAAGAAACAACACTGAATATAGATTCTGAGGGCTTCTTTCTCTGGTGTTTGTAAAAAACGATGCTTTGATTAAAAACTACAAGTCAATTCTAGCCTGTGTTACTCTGTTCAATCACTGCCTCTCACTGTTTTTAAATATACCTATGAATTTGTAACTGTTAATTGAGGCCAAAGTCATATTAAGGTAGTTTATCAGCACTAATACTATCCTCACACTTCAAAAGAGAAATAAGGGGGGAGGGGAGGCACAAAACAAAAAAGCTCCATCTTCTGCTGCTTTATTCTTCTTCTGCTTGGCTCAAGTGACTGCCGTCAGTTTCAGTGCACATGCCAAAAGCTGTTCCTGGATTCATCTGAGCTCACAATTATATCTAAATACTACAAAAAGCATTCAATATGGTACAACTTCTGAGCCTGGCACCCTCAGTCTTTTCACTGGCATGGTACTCCCAATTTCTGGCAATCCTTAAGCAGCACTGGTTATGAAGCAGTCACACCCATGCAAAGACAAGCTTGTATGACTTGAAAAAGAGATGGCCCACCACAGAAATTCCTTTTTTTTTTTTTAACAGTAATGTTCTTGGTATTTATGAATGGTTTTACTGTGGTATTATAAAACTTTGAAAAGCTCTTCTTTAAATAGCAAATCTCAAAGCGAGTATTTCCATCTTAAAATATCACAAAAAGGGAAGGACTCAGATTATCCCAAAACAATATGTTTTAAGAGAAGAATAGTGCTATGGGACTCCTCACAAGCATGCCACATTTTAAGCGAGGACAAATAAGCCACAATTTTGTCAGCTTGAGTTCACTTCAGATACAACTTAATGGAGCTACACTAGAAACGATTGTTGTATGTCAAGTCTTGTTGGGAGCTCAAACAGACTTGACATAGCTCAGTTAAATGCTAACAGGAAGCTAAATCTTAGTTCAAGATAGTTTAGGAATGTAGTAAAACTGATTAGCCAAAATCTGTATATAAAGAAGAACAAGAGCTGAGGACAGCAAACCGAAGTGTCTGTGATAGTGAGTAAGAAGACCATCCACTCTGTTCTTGAGTTTACAACACGATCAGATATCAAAATATGTAGTTAGCAAGCCAAATTCTGCTGTTAGCTGTATCACACAACAACACTAAAATACACTCAGCTGCATCAGTCCATTTGAGAGGACAACTTGACCAAAACACATTTCAACGACACCTCAACCAGTAAAACAAAGCACATTTGTTACTGTGTTTCTACAGCAAAAGCCGTGTGTTTATGGCCATCAAGAAACCAAGCACAAAGGCCACTATCCTCTACTAAATTCTCTAGTTCTTTTCTATGAAAGTGTTAGGAAAACATCCCCTTCTATATGATGTTTCTAACATTGTGACATTACGGCTTGAGGTATGGTAGTCGTTGAACAACCTACATGTTTAAACAATTCCTGTACCACGGAGAGTCCTGTTGGGACTATGTGATACATGGAGACATAGTCTTCAGCCCTTTTCTTTCATTTAACATGTATGAGTAAAATTCCAGCAATAATACATTAAGATAATTCTTGTGCAGAGTCAAAACAAATGTTTCTGACAGCATCTAATTTGGTTTGGGGGGTTTGGGGTTTTCTTTTAATTATGAGAGACACTACTGGCTACCTATACAAGAAGATCACTCAGAGGCAGGAAACAAATTGTTACATGTTCCAGGTGTCTGAAGTACTTTGCATATTTTATTTACAATTCCTTCAGAATGTTCTGACCAGCTTCATTCTGTCTGCTCCCAAAGAGTAGTGAGCACAGAAATGTATAGAGTCTTTAACTTCTTAGAAGAAAGACTTCAGATAAGCACAATGTCCAAAACTAAAGAGCCGCATTTTACTCTCTTGTTTTGGTATTACAGTTTTTATAGAACCTACTAGATCAATACTAATGAAAATTATAATTCATCTGACTTGCCAGCAGGAAGAAAATGAAATTTTATTTGATCCACTGTTAATTCCAGATAACTGCCCAAACCTCAGTCACCTTCAGTTAGAATAATATCAAGTCCAAATACTACAGTTTTTCCTTTTCCTTTAAAATAATTTACAAAATATAAATTCTCATTCCATCTTAGAACCTCAGAAATCTTTCAAACTGATGGAACACTCAGATTAATTAGCAGCTTATTCTTAGCAACCAAATGTGTTTATTAAAAACCCCCAAAAACAAACAAACAAAAAATGTTAACAAATTATTGAAATCCTCCATTGCCCTCAGAAGAATCTATTTACAATATATTTACTGTACCTTACAAGCATATTACAGTGAAAAAAAAATCAAGCCAAGCCACTGTGAAGGAGTAGGAGTTTTGTTTCTTGTGAAGATTTTCACAATTGAGATGTTTAAGGTAAAAGAACGCCTATGACTCCATACATAACTCACACAAGAAAGCAGATTACAACAATTCTTATAGAAAGGATAATAAAAATCCTTGTGTTTTGTATATGTGGATAACACATATGCTTAAAAGTTTATTCTGGCAGGGTGTTGAATCTGTTGTTCTATGACCTTCCTTCTCAAGTCATGTATTTTAAGAGAATTATTATCTATTTACAAGAAAAGACGGTACCAATTCTTGCTCTATTACAATAGAACATCACTTACAGCCAATTTCAATTTCAATTCCTCAACAATTTTTCAGCAGATGTAAGAAACCTGCTGAATAAACATAACATATTGACAAAAGGTTTTCTTTCCTAGTTGCCTTACAGAGCTCTAGTATTAAGAGATTGCTCCTCACGAGTTTATGGACTGGAAGTTGAAAAACTGTTTCCCTAAGAGCAAATCTGCAGCAACTACACTTATTCATGGAAGAATAATTTGCCAGATTTGCTTGAAGTACTGTATGCCTTCAGGCAACAACTTCAGTCCAGAAAAAAGAGAACAGAGTAATAGACTTCAAATATATACAACAATCATTAAAATTGTTACAGTAATAAAACCCTTTTAATCTGTGGCTAGAGATTCAGAGTAGAATATTCTATTAACTCTAAAAACTTTGAAGAAGCTGTAGAATTCCCACTTTTGGGGATCTAAAGGTTTGTGGAAGAGGAGAAAAGAAAACATGAACAGTCATCCAAATTCTACTGCTCCTTTGTTTCAGAGCATTGCAGTAGCTGACTGCTAGGGAACCTTTTCAGCCTAGCAGTACTTGACATCACTACAGTACTTGGCATTACCATCACACTTTTGTGGTTTCATTAATAAGAAAAAGCTTGTAACTGCCCCATTAAGAGTACAAAAGAATTAAATGTCAAGGCATTCTCACAACAGAAGAATCTGTTTCGTAGCGTTGATACAACTAAGCTAGCAGCTTAGCAATAAAAATAAGTTCTGCAACTCCCTTGCTTGTTAGTGAAAGAAGGATTTTTTGGTCTTACTCCATCAGGTAGCTGTAGAGGCATTCATGAGACTTGCTGTATTTTTCAGCTTATCCTATTCCATCCTGACTGTTTATGGCATGGAGTTATTTGTGTAGCACACAAGCAGTGTAAATAATTCCATAATATGTAAGGGTTCAAGAAAATTTCAAATTATGTATAAGAATAATTTCACTACTGAGGAAAAAAAACCTTCTAAGTTACATGCTTCCTCCTACCACAGTCACCCAGCGTACAGTAAGGAGTGAGCACCAACACTTTCCAGTGAAATTAATGAAGGTGGACTCCAATATCCAGCTCATGCACTGAAAGGATGAGAGAGTTTCACATTCAACCCCGACTTTTTAAGAAGTTATCAATGTAGTAATTACCGAAAGAAAATCAACCTTATTGCTTCGTCAGGTGTGGGGCTGTTTCTCCCTCAAAACGCTCTATTCACAGGCAATCAAAACAGGTGTTCCTACCTGGAAGAGCCCAGGTCTGAGCAGAGCCGGTGCTGGAGCCACGAGCACCGCTCAGCTCAGCCCTCGGGCAGGGCTGGGGCATCGCTCAGCCTGCGAGCGCTTCCCGGGAGCGGGGAACAAGCTGCCACGGGAGCCTGGCCACCGCTCCTTGCGCTCATTAAAATGTCATCGATACCGTCACCCACGCAGAGGTTTCGCGGCGGGCTCTGTCCGTCCTGGCACGGCCGCTGCCAGGGACAGGCGGGGGATGCGCGGGATGCGCCCGCTCCCGCCGCGGGACGGCATCGCCCCGGCTCCCCGGGCAAGGGGCTGCTCGCCCCATCCCCATCCCCATCGCCATCCCCATCGGCATCCCCAGCCCGTCCTGCCGTCCCGCTCCCCGCACGGCATGACCCTCCCCACCAGCGGCTGGAGCCTGCTCCAGCGGGAGGGAGCGGGATGCGGGGCTGGGGTACTCACATGCCAGATGGCGAAGAAGATGAGGGCGGCGCAGAGGACCAGCGACAGCATGTAGCAGAAGGCGGCGAAGGTGAAGGCCATGGCGGGGAGAGCCCTCCGCGCCCCTCTTCCCGGCGCGGGAGGTGCCGCTGTGCCACCGGGAGAGCGGCGACCCCCAGAATGCGGGCGCGGCGCAGTGCCCGCACACAACGCGGGGCCGGGACACCCCGCCCGGCCCCTCCGCCCCGCTCCCTGCCCGCCCAGGAGCCGCGGTGGGCGGCCCCGAGGGGCGGGTCCCCTCGGCGGGGGCTGCGGCGGCGATGGGGGGCTCGGCGGTGCGGGGATGGAGAGACTGGCGGGGCTCGGCGGTGCGGGGATGGAGAGACTGGCGGGGCTCGGCG
>JAWWEW010000112.1:7244269-7279061 GCA_035583185.1 Anabacerthia variegaticeps | reverse complement strand
AGAGACTGGCGGGGCTCGGCGGTGCGGGGATGGAGACACTGGCGGGGCTCGGCGGTGCGGGGATGGAGACACTGGCGGGGCTCGGCGGTGCGGGGATGGAGGGGCTCGGCGGTGCGGGGATGGAGAGACTGGCGGGGCTCGGCGGTGCGGGGATGGAGGGGCTCGGCGGTGCGGGGATGGAGGGGGGCTCCTGCTGCAACTCGGGCAGCGTCTGCAATGAGCGCCGCGTGTTTCTGACTGAAATCCTGTCACGACAGCGTGAGAGAGGAAGGAGCGTAGGCTGGGATCAGTTCAGGCCAGAGAAGATCCTGAGAAGATAATTATATGCCTAAACTTCGAGTGCTTTGGTGGTATTTTTTTTTTCCCTTTCAGGGTCAGGTAAATCCCATGAAACTCGCAGCGGGTCCGTGGGGAGGCCAGTGCTGGTGTGTTCAGCCTCGGATGGAGAGGGGACAGGAACCCAGCCGAGAGCTCATGAACCACAGCAGAGCAGCTCAGCAAAGTGGAGTCAGTCCGCCTTTCCCACTAAGTGAAAAAGACACTGACTGCTGGAGTAAGGAAAGACAACCCTTTCCTAAAGGCCATGAACTGCAAGAGTGCTCTTGCTGGCTTTCAGGTATATGCAATATCCAAAATGCTGAAGTACACATTTAAAACAAGGAAGGAAGGATAAGCTCCTGCCTTCATACCTCGTCTTTAACACCATCCATAGTGTCTCCAGACACAACGTAGCCATTTCTACAAGAGATCTGTTTTAGATTTACCATCAAAAGTTCTTCCACTTTTTTGGAGCACATCAGCTGATACAATACAGCAGGTTTGCAAGCAAAAGGTTTTCAGGAAAAAAACCACCATGGAACCATCAGAATTCCCATTTAAAAATATTTAGAAAAGCATAGATTAAACCTGTATGTTTGAAACATCCTTACGAAACTGAAAAATAATTTCATCTCACAGAATTCTTTTCTATCCTTTTACATATTGAAGGCAGTACGGTAACAAAACTATTTAGAAATTTGTTGGTGGTTACCTGTGAAAGTCAGACTTCATCATACGGGAAATTGTAATTCCATCAAAGCCAAGTCCAGTGGAAGCTTTCTTCTTAAATATTTACAATATATTTTTGTTTGAAAGTATAGTGTATTATTTTTAACATAATATGCATTTCTATCGGAAAGAGTGCTAATTTGAATCAAGAGTCAAGGCCAGTAATTAATAAACCAATAAGGAATAAACTGATGGAACTAATCTTTCATAATTGAGCTGCTCCAGTCTGTATGTGTGATCTGATGCTTTAATAAATAAGGACAGAACATGGCAAGTAGTCACGAGCTTTGTGTCATACAGGGATGCAGTAAACCCATTGCAATTCTCTGACCTTTTAATTTTTTTGTATCTGAAATCCTGCAGACCGTATGTTTGTGGAAGTAAATGGTTTATTCATAGACACACATTTTGAAGAGAGTAGTAAATTAAGTACAGGAGTCATGTTTGGAAATATTTGTGTGTTTATTTTGCCATGGTTACTTTAGTATCTGGATATATATTGCCTATGCTAAGATTCAACACAGAAAAATGGATGCTTCTAAGAAAATAAAACATTTCTTTCTGGAGCACTTATAGGTATACATCTGCACATATATATATATTCATATCTATGAAAAATATGAATATACTCTAGCTATCATAAAAGACAGAAATGGAAACAACCACTAAATCTCAGTTTAGTGCCACACTCCAAGGTAAATATTCTCCTGTTTTTCACTGTCTCTCATCTTCACTTATATTCCAGTTATGTATTTGGAGCTCTTAATTGAGCATACAGGCAAAATACTTGTTTCTCATTTTGTGACACAGTTCCACAGCCAAAGACTTCCAAGATCACACAGTCTTTCCTGGTACTGATATTGAAACATAAGTTGCCCCTAGCCATAACGCTAGCCATTAATCATTGCTAGTAGCTGTCAAATTACAAAAGTTTCTGACACACAGTGAAACGAAAAAATCTATAAAGATGCATTTAGGATGCTTTTGTCTTACTGAGTTCTTCATACATAACACCATGAGAATACCTTAAGTATCCTCAGATGTGTAAGTGATGGAGAGTGACGGAAAGATACACCCTTCACTCAGTACCTCTCTGATTTGTAGTCAGATTTGTCTGAGTAATCACTAAAAAGTCTTCCTTATCTCCATCTCGTTACAAACTCATTACAGCTCCCTGTGGTATGAGGACCTCACAGCAGGGAGCTGTTTCTTTGTCATTTATGAATGAGACTACTGCAACTCATGAAGCAAGAGGCGAAAATAATACGGATGTGTCTGACCATTTTCTCCCTGGTTTAGGCTCCTGTGAACACAGCAGGTACATCAGTCTGTCTATTAGTTCCCCATCTCCTTCCATGGTCTTGGTCCTGACCTTCACATAAACTAATGGATATGATCCTAGATGCATGAGAAATTACAGTCCAGCACCCAGCTGTGCTTCTTTGAAATAATGTATATCACAGAGACCAGGATGGAGGGTGTGGGAACTGAGGATGCAGCATTGTCCACTGAAGGGATCTGGAATAAGCAAACCAGACAAATACAGAGTATGGGAAACAGGTTTTATATATAAAATATATTTTTTTCCTTTAGGGATAAACTGTTGCTTTCAAAAATTGTTATTTCAACACTTCTTTTCCCCAGATAAACAAAATCACATCCACATGTTGGGATGCACATGGATTTCTTTTTTATTACTGGAAATAAAAGACTCAGAGGTTCTGCAGCAGTCTGTTAGACAATGCAGTAATCCTTGCTCTCTGGTGTTCAGCAGCTCATTTTAACAGCCACAGTCTCAGATTTAGCACCTCATCTTTCACTCTTCTCTCTTCAAAATCTTCCAAATGCTCCTGCTTCCTCCATGGTATTCCCAAGCCATTTTCAGAAGGGACTATTGCTCTTATTCCATGGCATATACCTGTAACGTGGGAATGCAACAGCAAAAATTAGAAACCTGAACCATGAGATGGAATTGCAGACCAAGTAGAAAGTCAGTAAGAAATGGAAAGTAAATTATGTTCAGGTTGATTAAAAAAGTGGTTTGTATTCTCTCATCTTTAACCAGAGGCTATTCCTTTTAAATGCATTTGTTGATGGATCACACAAGGTACTTCAAGTTTAACAACACTTCGTAGCATAAGTTTTACATGAAGTGGTTTTGTGGGCTGTATTCCACAGTACCCACAAACAGATCATGGCAGCATGTTTGTAAAACCTGTGCAGAAAGGTGTTTTACAAAAGAGGGTGAGGGGCCTTGCTTTCCTTGCTACAGCTATCACTGTTTGGATTTGGTGCTTGTGAACAGAAAGAATTTGTCTTTACCATGCATATTTTTTGGAAAATACGATTGTAATACAGTCTGATCCCAATTTCACACAGAATCATCACAAGAGGATAGATGATGGTGCTGCTTTTGTACAAGCAGTACTGAGATGCTGATTTTCAAGGCTATCACTATGCAACTATGATCATAGGTCAAAGCACAAACACGATTTGGGATTTCTTTACTTAAGAATGGCTTTTTGTCTTGTGAGGACCTCTGTGAAGGGACCAGAACAATTCAGTCACTAGATAAATAATAGCAAAAGAGTACATCTGGTGAGCAACAGACGGCCCTCAAAACCAAGCAACATCCAGTCGTGAAAACAGATCGTGAAAGCAGATTTAATAGATTCATGAGTTCAGAATGTCCTTACATTAGTAGGCCTTGGAGCACTTGATTTTATGTGAAATGACCTTTTGTGCTAGATAATGAAAGAATTTGAAGGTACTGAAAGAAATTTCCAGTGGCTAATTTATAGAACAGCATCAGAGATGAGAAGGGACTGCTAATGAATCCTTTCAACTCCCAAATAATTACCTCAACTGCATAAACCTAAAGGACGAATCTTTATAAGGCCAGTAGTCCCTGAAGTGAGAGGCTAAAATCACCATAAATTCACCAACAAGGTGATGATACACTCACAGCCAAGGTGGTTCATGTTTTAGGATTCATATATTATTGTTACAAGGTATAGTTTTAAGTGTAACATATCACTGAGTGCCTACTAAAGTAAAAGCCATTATATTAATTATCGGAGCGAACTGTCATTCACAGAGTGTTTTTAATAATACATCTGACTCTCTCTTTTGTGAACCTTAAGTAATACTAAATTATTAACAATGCTTATATACAAATTGCCATCATTGGGCTTTACTGCTAATATCCCACAGAGATTAATAGAAGCATTTCATACTCTTATGCATTATTATTTCAGATTATCTGCAGATTCCAGATGAAATGACTCTATCACTGTATGGTCAGTTCATTTTCAAAAGGTTACTTTTGCAATAATAAAGGCAAGTGACATTTTGTTAATGAAGTCTTATTTTCAGGTACCAGGAATGTGATAGTTCACAAACCCACTGACAATAATCTCATTTTACTGCCAGCTGTTCCCACCTTCTTTTGTAGGATCTGGATGAATAAATATTAACTACATTATCACAGGATCATAGGAAAGTCTATGTCAAAAGGGACCTCAGGAGGTCTCTAGTCTGACCTCCTGCTCAAAGCGGTGCCAAATCAAGGTCAGACAAGTTGCTCAGGGCTTAATCTGGCCAAGTCTTGAAAACCTTCAAGGACAGAGATGGCCCAGCCTCTCAGAGCAACCTATTCCACTGCCTGTCTCAGGGCGTCTTCAGCAGAATTGTCAGGTCCCAGCCTGCATAATTTCCAGGATTTTTTCCTTCCTTAGTAGACAACTTTGCATTCATCCCTCTTGAAGCTTTAAGGTTCCTTTTCGGCTATAATCTCCATGTTTAATTGAAATCCACTTACAAAAACATAAATAAATATGCAATACAGAAATGTTCCTAAATAACAAAATACGGCTCTTCAGAACATGGCACTAAAATGCTTTGCTTCTGCTATTTACTTGCCAGCCAATATCAGAATTATACAGTATCTCACATCCATCCTGGCCACTGGCAAAGCTGGGGCTTTGATTTGCAGCTCAGATCACTCACCTGAACTGAGTGATCTCAGTAACTGTTCTGTCTCATGCTTTGATAACCAGTACCACAGTAATGACACACATTGTGCCTCTTCCTGTCACTGATAATTTGGTAGCAAACACAACAGTGTTTGTCGTCAGGGTATCTGTGACTTTATCTACAGGGTTAGTGGACCAATTTCATGAGCACAGATACCACTATTCTTAATTCCTAAGCTGTGCTTTTCTGCTCTATTCCTCCAGCCTCCTCTGCCCCTCTATTGCACAGTTCTTTCTCATTAGCTTGTCTTTCCTTTATCTTTTTCCTAGCTCATAGTCTCAGCCTGGTCCATCTACTGACTCCCACCTCCTTAACTCCTCCAATTTCAGCTTTTATCTCCAGGGAGTTCATCAAGACTGCTTCCTCACCAGTGCAGAAATGTCTGACAGAACACAATGCACCCCAGAAAGACAGGATCTCTGCTCTTAGTTTCAGGACAGAGTAGCAAAAAGCGAGTTGAAAAAGCAATTGCAGGAAAGGTCCTGCTTTAAAGTGAAATGAAATGAGGAAAGGATTTGCTTAATTTCAACAGTTGTCTAATAACTATGTGTGAATTTTTCAGAAGGATTAGAATCAGCCAAACCCCCCAATTATTCATGGCAATGGCAGAAGTCATATTCATCCTTCAAAAGTTACCTCCTTTCAGATATGAAGCCCTTCCAATAAATACATGAAAGGCAGGAGCCTTCCAAAAACTAGTAATAAAATTTTTAGCCATGATGAAATAACACATCTGCTTTTCTTTTTCTAAGAACATTTTTGTGAGCTGTTCAAGACCTTCAACCTGAAGAGGAAACCCAACATAAAAACGAGAGCCCATGCAGGGAATAGAAAGTAAGGCCTTAACACTGAATATCTGGAGCAGTCTTAATTGCCTTTGACATTACCTAATATGCTTCAAATCAATATATGGAAACTATACACAAGGAATGCTTGCTAACAGTGCTTAATTCTGCCAAGAAGGAATTTAATTTGTGTCTGTGCTGGGGAGAGAGTGGGTTACAACTTTATCAGTTCTGAATAACTGAATTCCATCCAAGGAATGAAAAAGGAATAACAAACTTTCTGAATAAGTAATCTATAAGAAATCCTTCATCCGTTGCTGAAGATCCTGCAGAGCTAGTCATGCTAATAAGACAATCTGCATAAAATATGCATTTGTCCAAACACCAAAATAACATTTTGGACCAAATTCCTCTGATTTTAAAAAAGTTTCATTTTTTCCTACCCTAGAGCTTGCAATACCCTGCTAATCTACAAGCCCTGCTGGTGCTCCCCACCCATTGTAGGCTGTATCAGATCACACGTCATGGCTCCACCAGTCTGAACAGAGATGCCAGAACAAAGACAAACACATGATGCCCTTCAACAGTTCTCCTTCTCAGAGGATGATTAAGTTCTCCCATACTAAACTAAATGCTCTTCCTCTTTGTCTCTTTGTACTGAGCCTGATACTGAATGCTCATCCCTGCTGTCCTGAAAACAACAATCTGGTGCAGTAAATCAGAAGCACCCTGGTGTCTTTGCTATAGTTTAGAAAAGAATCCGTATTTCACCAAACTGACATATGTGTTCTAACAGAATTAATGGTCTTAGTCATTTTTAGCTTGCACGCATAAATGAATAGTTACAATATGGTCTGCACAAGTAGCAGTGTTGACTAATGACTACATAAACATAACTTCTGGCTGTATTTATGCAGTAACGTTGGTTTTAATGCAGTTTTATGAGAGGTGGGCACACCTGTGATGGGAGAGGAAGGGGAGGCCATGCAGACATACAGCAGCTTGTGCTGCAGCAACTCTGTGAGTGGACTGGTTGCTGTCAGCTCAGGACCCTTTTAACATTGCCTCCTTGTACTCAAACCTGATAAATTAGTATCAGCTTTGACTTACCTCTGTTTAAACAGAAATAATGTATCAGTTCTACAGAAAACAAGACTTGTATTTTTAGCACACCAATAACAGAACTGTTTATCAAACACTGAATTTAAGTAAAGACTGTCCAAACTGATTCCCTAAGCATTTTTAACTTTGAAATATAATCCTCATATTAAACCAGAGAAAATAAAACCCCTATAAATAGGAACATTTTTAACTGTAGGAGAAAAACTAATGATTATCTCACTCTGTATCACTTAGAATTTCTAGTCACTTTTGCTAAAGTCCCTTATAAAAACTATTTTAGCATTTGACAAGTACTGAGGAATTCATATTGTAAATTGGAAAAATACCAGAAGAAAAGGTTGGAGGTAGCAATGGAAGAGTGGGAACATGTTTAGCAAGCAGTCTCATGAGAACGCTGTGCTGAAAGATCATTCCTATTCTAAATATAAACCTTTAATACATTAGCTATCCTGGCTTTAACATCATAGGAAATATTCCAGTCTGAAGCAGAACCAGCAAGACAAGGTGATTCTCTGGAATTTACCCATCTCTTACGAAGAAGGTTTGAAATCCTGGTTGGAGGTTCTAGTGCATGTTGTACGCAAGTATCTTAATTTGTGTTCTGCTTTCTTCATTGATGCCAAGCACGAGGACAAGAAGCAACAGGCAGAAGCTGGGACACAGGCGGTTCTACCTGCACGTGAGGAAGAACTTCCTTGCTGTGTGAGTGACCACATACTGAAAGGGGTTGCCCAGAGAAGTTGTACAGTATCTTTCCCTTGAGATATTCAAAAGCCATCTGGACACAATCCTGAGTAACCTGCTCTGGGATGAC
Organism: Anabacerthia variegaticeps; assembly: GCA_035583185.1. NCBI lineage: Eukaryota > Metazoa > Chordata > Aves > Passeriformes > Furnariidae > Anabacerthia > Anabacerthia variegaticeps. The sequence goes on along the minus strand of JAWWEW010000112.1, from coordinate 7,271,258 downwards.
CCTGCTTGACCCACTGTGGTCCCTTCCAACCTGACCCATTCTGTGATTCTCTGATTCTCCAAGTCTTTTTCTTTGTTACCTTGAAATGTCTAACTAAACTTGCTTAAACCATAAGGGTCAGATAAGTTTGTGTCTTTAGTAAACTCAGGACACCATTTGAAATACTCAGTTTAACTCTAGGAATAGTTAGGAGAAACACTGTGATGTCATAAATATGAAGTCTGCCCTTGTTGCAATTATTTTTATTCTGTGTCATTCAGAGTTGGCTTTTTCTGAGTCCTGCATATTTTCTACCTACATTAAACACTTAGTACAGGAGATGTTTTCTTAAACCAATTGTCACCTCTATGTGACAAAAGTGGCTGAGCATTAACAGGTGCCAGCTCTAGTCATCTATGCTCTCCAAATGGAGCTATCTTGTGTTATTTCATGAAGCCTTTACTTGTCACTGAGAACTCTGAAGCAGCTGTTCACTGGAAGATCAATGAAATACTAGTCTCAGAGATTACTAGAGAAATGGAAGAGCTAAATGTGATCTTAACTCGTCATTACCTGAGAGGAGAACAATGACTCACATCAACTTCAGAAAGTTAAACAGCCTTTTAGAAACTATCATGACTCACAAGTACTGCACACACATACACACACACATACACACACACACAATCTTACTCTTTTCAAAGCATTTAGTTCTTCTATAGAGACACTGAGCTCTCTTCACCTTGAACCTGTAACAGCCTTATATTAATGTAATTACCCTGACATCAGCCAGATAATTGATTCAGAGAGGTAGATGCTATATACGCATTTCTTGCTGAATGGGTTACATAAATTGTTGACCTATAAACTGCTGTGAAAAAAACACAATAGAAATGAAGTCTCTTTTTTCTAACAGATTTTGTATGATTTTGCTTCGGACAGCAAGTAAGGCAATTCTCAAAATCAAACTAACTCTAGGCAGGTTTTCTTTGTGGACATAGTGTTCTAAAATACAAATATTTTCCAGCAACTGTTCAGGTGAGGGGTTATTTTGGCTTCTGAAGTGTTCATTTTAGTGACAGTCATTCAGCATCCATTGAAACAATTAACATAAGCACAGCTGAAGCTAGCCAAGCTGGAGACTAAGGCTGAAAATGGAAGGAAAGATGATATTTTAGCAGAACTGGCATTTCCAATTCATGTTAATTATCTATCAGTTACTCTTGTAACTTACATATATATATATGCATGCTACCTTCTGAGGAGTACTTTGAACATTCAAATAACTGAAAATCAGAAAGCACTTTTACCAATTTAAACTGCAGAAGGGTTTTCCACTGCAATGATCTCAGCATGACCAGACAGCACACGGGCATGCAGTGGAGATCATACTGCAGGAAAAGGTAATGCACTGGGCAACCTTCTGAGTGTTCTTCACATATTTGTTCTGCTCCAGATGGAGAAGCTATTTCATGATAATTAGGGTGTAAATTCCAAGCACTGCAGCTTAGATGCCCTAGTTCCCACTAAGGCCACCTTGTCTTGCTAGGAGCAAGTAATTTTGCTTGGAAAGTACTGTAAGCTATTTTGCCTTTAACACTGAAGTGTCTCCAGGAGGAATAGTGTCAATTAGTTACATGTAAATTCACACTCAATGTGGATTCCTATGAACTTCCTTCTGTTAAAATGCCTGTAAGTAGGGGAGGTGACTCGTAGCAGACTGGCAGGGTAATAGATGCCCAGAAAGAGAAAAAAATTGTATCACAAAAGTAACAAAAGTCACTAGGAAATTAATTAACATGGCCTACGTCCACAAATAGCATTATTGAGTTCATTTTCACCTTGAAGAGAAGGGATTAGTGCATCCCAGGCAAGGGGGTAGAATTACTGCAAATGAATTTAAGTAGCGGAGTAAACAGTTTGATCTGCCTACCAACTAACTACTCACCTGAGTAACTGAGAGAGCTGAACATGGCAGGGGATGCCCACACTGCAGTGAGCCTGACGCAGCAGCTGAGAGTTGTCCTCTGGTGGTTGTTTACCAGGCTGTCGGAAATAAGCAAATTCAATTCTTACTGGAAAAGTGTCTGCCTTGCAAAACTCAGAAGCTTGAGATTCCCCTGCTAATCATCTTGGTGCAAGCGAAGAGGAACAAAAACTTAATTACCCTTCTGCTCCAACAAATGGTACCTCCACACTAAACCCCAGAAGCTGCACTGGGGAGTGTCTATAACTTCACCCATTCCACAATTATCCTATGTGGATTATTTCATCCTGGAGCACTGCCAGGCCTGAATTTAACCCAAACACAGTACATTGTTTGCATATCTTTGATTGTATTTATCAATATTCTCTGTTACCAGGTTTAGGACTTTATTTTAAGTCAATAAAAACATGTTTTTAACTAAAAAATGGCATGAAATCTTCCATTTTTCCCACTACGCAGCCAGGGTTTTCTTTAGAAAGATAACTTTGAGTTTAGAAACTCCAGTCAAGGGAACATGAATTTAACGGTGCTGCAAGGCAAAGATATATTCAACCTGTTTGAATTCCTAGGCAAGGTGTGAAACCAAACTGGAGGGGAGTCTCCAGATAAAGTAAGAGCAATTGTCTGATGGCATTTTGGTGCAAGGCTGCCCAGACCACAGTTGTATAAACTCTCTTTATGCACAGTCTCTTATTTACTTCATTAGTGTCTTCTGTCTCTGAACATCACATGTCAATTCCAACCCCTGCGGTTTTGGGCCTCCAATCTAAGGCATCTGAATTTACTGCCATGTTATATTGTGAAAATAGATCACCACACAACTTCATACCTGAATAGCTGTCAAATTCATAGGTGCTGACGGCAGATATTCACCCTTCTGTCTACACAACCTCTTAAATAAGATTCTTCTTCAATATGCAAGTTTTATGGTATCTATATGTATTGTGAAAATGGGCTTTTTCACAATAATAACTAGTATTTCGCTATCTTTGACAGCAATAAAAATGTTTCTTAAATACTACAGAATATTGTGAGACAGTCTGAGATATGCATGAAATGTCCCTACAAGAAAGCCAGTTTATTTGAGGAGACTGACATGTATTTCCAGTCTGCTTTATATTTTAAAAGTTGCTATAATCTCAGACTGACTACATATTTGAGAAATCCTGGAAGACTGGTAAAGATTAAAATCATATGAAGAAAAGGGAGTACCCTTGGAATGATCAACATTTTTGCATGTTTCATTATTTACTCCATTATTTTTCTGTTAATTTAAATTTTCCAGCAAGAAAGAAATAGCAAGAACAATGATTAAACAAGGTAAAATTGAATGAAATTAAAATTCTTTCTATAACAAAGTAATGGGTCTTGGGAAAAGGAACAAGCAATTAAAGTCATATATCCTAACTCTGTGATCTGTTTCACAGTGTTGTCAGATTGTTCCCTCTCCTAATATTGTGTATTTAATTATTCCTACATAAATGAAGTAGCCTTTGCTCTTCTTTGTTGAGTTGGATATACTTTTCACACTGATTTCTTAACTTGTCAGGATGATTCTTAATTTATGTCCTACCCTTTCACAGGCAGTTAAGGATCCTCTGCAGCTGATGGCTGAATGCTATTTAATAATCCTCTCTATGGTGTTATCCAAAATATTAATGGGAGTTTTGACCGGTGCTAGAGTTAAGGTAGAATCCTACAAAATTCCATGCGCAAAATGCTTCATTTTGACAGTGAATCGCAGATAGCAAAACCAGTTGCATTTTCCCAAAGTCATGCGGTAGTACTCAGGAAAATAACTGCATGTTTTATCACAAATGGAATAAATGGAATAGTATCAATCTGGAATGAAAGCAGAAAATATTGTACTGGGATATACAAGCCAGAGTGTAGCACTGAAGATGTGAAGTAGTGACATTTTGGAACATTACACTTTTGAAAACTGTCTTCACATGTTTGAGATAATTCAGGTGATATTAGAGATATCAGCCTTGAGGATAAGGCAGAAAGAGCTGATCTCATTCCACCTTAAGAAAATTCTGATGACACACATGAATACAGTCTTCAGATATGTAATGGGATAGTGAGTGTGGAAATAGAATAAATTATTCTTTGCCCTCTACAAATAGGGTAAAATGTAATGGTCTTAAACTACAAGAAGTGATTTAAATTAGGAATTATAAAGACTTTTCTATTGGTAAAGACATGAAAGTGAGAATATGCTGCTAAACCTGCGTGTTCCAACGTGACATTAACAGTCATATAAAAATGCCAACCAAAGCATGCTTCCATAACGTAACTTTGAAAATGTCATGCACTCTGCATCCAAGGTCTAAGACTGGATGTGTAGCTAGATTTTGGTTATAAATTACAAATCAGAGACTCATTACCTTACCTAACACACTGTAAGTCACAATATAATAAAAATGTTTAAGTTGGAAGGTTCCTTTAAAGATCATCTAGTTCAACCCCTTCGCCATGGGCAGGGACATCAAAGCCCCATCCAGCCTGACCCTGAACATTTCCAGGGATGTTCAAACTGACAAGGTTTAAGGGCTATGGAAACAGAAGAAACACAGATGATAAGAAACCATCCAGATCTGTTATTTAGAGTCCTACACAGTTTCTGACAGATGACTGTAAAATATGGTTTTGAGATCATTATTTTAACCTGCTATTGTGAGTAGAACAAATGAAGCCAAGAGTTCAAAGGTGTAAACTTTCTCTAAAGAAATCAATGGTGATGTAGAATCTATTTACACTAAATGATATTTATGCAATCCCCATTATGGCAGCATCAAGACTTTTCCCAATATTTAATGTACTTCTCTTCACAATAATGCTGTAAGGTCAGTGAATCTGTGAAACTGCACAGTCAAAACCACAAGATTTGTGAACCTCGAGAGCAAATGCTCAGTAAACCAATCATGAAGATCAATCCATTGACGAGATATCTCCTCGGAGGAATGCACACTTGATTTCTACCTCCTGCTTTTAACATTTCAGATCTGCCAATACCACTGAATCCAAATACATTGGACAGCCCGTACATGCACAGATCAGCTGAGCATATGCCATCAGTTCAGCACAGAGCATGACAGGTGCTGTTAGACAGTTACCAAGCTGTTAACATGCACATTAATGTGCAGCTACTCTCATCCGAGTATTGGTCACCTGACAACAACATGTTCTTTTTCTGCTGTCTGAAACAATAGCAATTGCCTGTAAGAACATGCTGTTCTGGAAGGGTTAGCAAGTATGTTTTTTACCTATTTGATCCAATGAGTAATTGCATTTAAAGTAGATAAATAAGCCTGGAAGCACTACTTGCCTAGGTGTGCACCTAACCAGCTGAACTTACAATTCAAATAACTAAATTATTTTATGCCTCTGACACTAAAATGACTTACCAAAAACCACAGAATGAGGAGCCGTGTCTCAGAGCAATGTTCTCTTCTTAGTTGCATGACTATCTATTCTGCCTCGTCATCTTTCTCAATGGTCTGATTTTCCAAAGAAAGATTTTAAATTTAGAAGAATAGAAATCCAGGACTGGGGATGCAGGCCAGGAAAAAGTGATGTGGTGACCATCTCAGCCAGGTTTGAACACGTTTTTTCATCTTCCTGGTCCTTGGCTGTAACAGAAATACCCTGAGAGTAGCTCTCAATTAATAGATTTCTCAAAGTGCAGTCTCAAACTGCAGTGTTACTTGTCTTTGTATGTTCTCAAATGAGGATTCAATCCTGAAGCACTTCCAAAATACAAATAATACATACTTATTATATATGCAAATAATAGGTTTTACTTTTGTGAGTGTATCCACAGATGTTTCATGAGTGTGAACCAGTCACATGAAGAAGGCTTTTGAATCAGATCCATCCTTGCAGATTACATTTAAACCAATACACAAAGACCCATGAGTTAATATATGTTGTGTTTCACTTTTATTTTGCAGAGGATTTTTTCATAAAAATTTGAAAGAAATCCGAATTCCAGCTTCTGCAAAAGAACAGAGGCAGAGTTAAGCCACGTCACTTATTCTAGTTTTGAAAACATTTTGCATGTCCATTTAGAAGTTCATTTCACTAGAATGTCCAACACGTGATTTCAGCACAATTTCTTCTCACAACACCGATATTGGGATGCTTTGTAACTGAATAGCAAAGCCTTCAGTTCTTTAAATTCAAATGGTTTTCTGAATTAAGTATTAGAGAAATATATTCCTGGGCATGAGTTCTGGAGCCTACAACACTAAGTCCGGAAGGAAGTGGTATGACAACTGGCAGGAGAAAAGTCTGATACTGGCCCAGATGTGTGCATTTGTGGAAATTCAACCTCCACTTTCACCATTATACCTCCTGAGAAGCAAGCAGGTATCTTAGAAAACATCAGTGCTGGAAGAAAATTTCAGATGTGTTAAACTGAGAGTATGCATGATAACTTCAATTTTATGAGCATGGACCTGGATGTTGTCATTTTAAGGGAATTATGCAGATTTGGTGCCCCCTGCTGTCTTTTAGTACCAGAGTGACCCATGCAAAATACAAGTGCTTAAATACACTGAACAGCACAAAACACCCCTAAAGGGCAAACTAAGGATGCTGCTCAAAAAGCACGTTTGAACTAGAGTGTTCATCCACAGGCTGCTTTGGTGAAGCATCCAGAACCTGAGAAAAGCAGGGCTTTATGCTGGTAATGGTCACAAAGGGGAAAAGCATTGAGTGCACCATTGCCAATGGGAACCACAGAGACCTGAGCTTCATCCTAGGCACTCCCCCATTGCTTGAAAGCAGGACCACAGAAAAGACAGCCTCTTCTGTGGATAAAAGCACATGAACTCTCTGTGGTCTCTTTTTTCTCCCTCAGCACTGGGTCTGCTACATTCCTGTCTCTCAACCCCAAATAGAGAGTTTAAACGGACTCTACTTGTGTATGATGATAGCATCTAGAGGTCTCAAAAAGCATTAGTATCAGTGGTACCCCCAGACACGCAAAGGTACATCTACATAAGTTTTTGTGTTCAACTAAACTGAAGTCACGCTCCAGGAGCACACCTGATACAGGAGGCTCCTGCACGGGACAAGCCCAGAGCTAATCCAAAGTGCCACCGCTCCAATTCACACAGCACAGCTCTCGGGGTGGCAGCACAACCTGCCTCTCTCTACTGAGCAAACCTTCCTGGGCCACACCGCATGATAAAGGAAAGGTTCCCACTTAAAATAAGACCCACCTGGTGAATCTCATTGCCACTGAGGGCAGTTCTCTAAGTGCTCCATTCCTCTAGCTTCTTGTTCCCAGTCCATCCCCTTCATTAGCCCCAGCAACCTTCTGGCAGCATAGTGAGCTTGCTTAACTTCCAGACTCAATTAAAAACTAATACCTGCCTTTTTTTTTTTTTTCCCCAGGGCTGGTTTTCAGTTGGATCAGTTTGTTGTATGGTCACATGGGTGCCTGGTCTGATGTAAGAAGGGGGAGGAATGTCCCTTTGGCAGCAGTACAGTCTCAGACTGGCTTAAGCTAATCATGAAACTTCGGTCCTAAATCAAATAAGGGTGTGAGGTGCCAACTGGTGCAATGGCTTGTCCAAACTAACAGAGCACATGCACAGCTGGGTTGAAATTCTGTTATAATCAATGGCCAAGATTTATATATCTACCTTCTTTTAATTTCGCTGTTGGTCTCTCGCCCCTTCCTTGTACTCCTCCTGGAATACTACACAATACCAGCTATGATGAAGCAAAGCTACAGTGCCCCATCTGAGCCTCTGCAAAGCAGCAGACAGGACTTTTCAAGGAAGAATATCTGTTTAGGTGATTTTCTACTGCAAATCAACACTAGGCTAACAGCTGATAACTTTGTCTGGTTATGCTCAAAGACATTTCTTTAATGGGAGCTTTGTTTAGTAGTCACAAGTAATCAGTCAGTTACTTCTTCCCTTGGCTATCTGTGCTTGAAGACGAAAATGAAACAAACCATAAATTCCACAGAGAAGGGACAGTCCTGTCTTGCTGCAACGGGGGCGTTCAATGTCTGTATTGCTGAAAACGGGTGCTAAAACAGTGCTGTGCTGCACTGCAAGCAGATGTGCAGCAGAGGATGCTTCATCATTTCATATTCTCCTCATGCTGGAAGGCTTTTAGGACTGACATTGAATCTATGAGTCACTGACACTTCTGGAAAGGCTTTCTGGTGAACAAGATGAAATTTCTGTCACTTGTAGTGTCTGAGAAGGTTTTTCAACTTCAAGAGGAAAGAATTTATTCAGTTTCTCTGACACTTATTTATACATCCACGTTCTAAATGGCCATTTTCAACTCTTGAACTCCTGTGACTTAGTGAGATGGTATGATCTGTATTACATCTGCTGCAGCAGTATTTAAATAAACCTCCTTTATAAAATCTTGGCCACTACCTAGAAATCCTATTTTGTATTTCACACATTTTATTTTTATGCCTCAGCATTCAAAACACCAGAAGGCAGGAGTTTGGCCTGGTAACTATTAAATTAGTTGCACCCTGATACAAAATCTAATTGCTTACTACATCCTTCATACTTGTTATTTTACTCAGTGAACTGGCTGCAGGGGCTGTCTGAAAATTCACTTCTATCTCCTCTAAACGTTGTGTAAGTCAGTGGTCTGTCCTCTATTCACCTCTTCAGGGTGAAACACAGCCACACACAGCCATGTTTGGGGTTGTGCAAGAAGAAGATTATGAGGGTGGATCCACTTGTTTTGATCTCCTGACAGAGCATTGTGGCTCACTCTGCTACCAGGCTCCTGCAGCCACCTTCTTGTTCTTTTCCCGCCCCAATCTCTCTTCTTTCCCCTTTTCTTGTTTTTCTCACTGAAAATAATAAATGAATGTGGATATCTAGCTGCTACCACTTGCAAAGAGCCAGACCTCGATGCTCTTGAGACTGAGGAGCCAAGTTTAAACTATTGAAATGAACTTGAGTGCTGGAAGAGCTGATTTGTCACAGAAGGGAGTTGTGCAGAGAGATGAGCATGGAGGTTTAAGCCAGAAGGTCTTATTATCACTACACCTCAGGGCACTGGCTAATCAGTAAGGGTGTAGCTTTATTGGGAAAAGTGTATTTTATGATATTTATGTCTGTACAGTGAGACACCAGAGACACTTCATGAGCCACTGTAGTGCTACATCATAGCAATTAATAACAATAACTAGGAGATTTTCTTCCAGGGTATGCCAGGCCCCAGTGTGTGGTAAGGGATAAAATACATCACTACTCACGTCTTTCAAGTATGCTATTCCCAACACATAAACTGAGATGAATATCAACATGTATGTCAGACTTCCTTTTTCTCTCAGCATACTCTTTTTCCTGTGATTCAAGTATTGGAATACATTTATTTAATCTAGCATGTATCTAGATACTCTTTTACCTAAAAATGCAGATTTGCACATTGTGAATTGTAGCTTTCTTCTCAGAGGATAAGCCAACACTCTCAGAATAAGGAATACTGAACTGAGAAGCAAAAAACTCCAAACTCAGTCCACAGTGTAAACAAAAGACCTTACACTTACTCCACTTCTTAGACATCCTGTCTAGAATAGGATGGCAAATTGCCCAAAGCTTTGTTTATGCTGGCTAGCAAAATATGCTATAAAAAAAGCAGAAGACAAGCTGATTTCTAACATGATTTGTCTAGTCTTTGAGGAATAAAATCAAACTTCTTAAGGCTAAAAACCAAAACAAACAAACTAGTGGAAGGATTGAAATTATCTACATGTAATACAAAAAACCAAAACAAAACAAGAGCAGGCATCAATGACCCAAGGCCAGAGTCCAAGTAATTTGAACACAGAATAAACAGTGGAGAGACACTAAGCAAAACGAAATTCCTGTAGCAAATATCCATATTTCAGGGTTAGTTTAAAGAGCAAAAGATCCGTTCATGATCTCCTTCTGGACACTAGACTAGACTTGTGCCAAGTGTACACATACGTTAGTGTATCAGTGAGCACCAGTATATATTCTTATGTTAGAACAACATTGGATCACGTACGTTTGTTCTTATCAGAAGCTGGAAGACAAAAACACTCTTCATATTGCAGTTAACAGCACCAGGTGACAATCCGTTAGCAACACAGTGAACAGTGCACTTTATCAAGCATTATGTAATTTTCTTTCAGCACACTCTTCTATTTGTTTCTATTTTTTTGTGTCCTTGTAAATAAAGGGACACCAGGGTATGAAACAGGACTTGTGTTACAGAATTGCGAATAACGACATATAAAAACTCTGTATTTTGCATGATAAAGAAATTTAGCTCCAACATGTGCAGTTTTTTTAAGGCACTTTTATCTTTAATTCAGCATTTAGGGATTTAGTGACAAATATTTCATGTGATCTTATTAAATATGAAACATTGCTGATCATAAAAATGAAAAATATTGTGTGAAAAAAATAATATTGATGTTCTTACAAAGTGATGCTGTAACATAGCCTTTCAGCCTGCGTGTGTGTGTGTGTGTGTGTGTGTGTGTGAGAGAGAGAGTCTGGCTGGCTGGCCTGGCTTTCTCCTCCCTCTGATACAAGTGGACTTGCCAGAATGCCTCATTGCTCCCTTTCTGGCCAGTTTCTCTGCATGAAAACTGGGTAGAGTGGAGATGAAGAAATGGTGGGAATACAGATGTCATGCCAATTCTGGATGTAGACAGGGTGCACGCACTCGGGGAGCTGAAGAGCAGTCCTGAGGCACACACTGTGGCTGCAGCTAATGCAGCCAAAAAGAGCACCTCAGGCAGGAACTCACTTGGCAGCTCTGTCTAATCTCCAGGTTTATAAGTCGATGATTTCTGACATTACTCCTTTTGCTGTGTAACTCTTCTTACCTGAGTGGTTCCCTGAGACAGTCCCAAACAATAGATAGAGTAATATATATAATGGGCACGTGCTGCTTGGTTCACTGCAATTAGATATTCTGAATTTTGATGGTATATCTTTATTTAAAACATGCCACTGAGAGTAAATATTTTATGATCAGTGATCCCTAAACAATACAATTTAATTCCTCATTTACCAGGTATATGTATTCAGTGCTCTGTAATAAAACACAGCTCATAAAGTAATATTATGCTTTGGAATATAAATATGATGCATTATACACAGCATATAATTTAATCATTCTTGACTATGGCATAAACGGCTGGAGGTGAATGCCACCTAGATTAATACTAATTACACCTTGCACCTTTATGAACATACTGACTGAAGCACTTATCAGCCATGCACACAAGCAATTTGTTCTAAGCCACACAATGAGCCAATGGAAAACAAAGGAGAGGAAACAAGGTTCCTTTATCTCCCGGACTTCTTCTGAGCCAGCTTCTTGCCAACAAGAATTAAAAGCCATTTCATACTTCATAGCGATAAAGCTACTCTTTGTCAGTGTTTCACCAGAATTGTAACCTCAGTCTCACAACGTATTAAAATGCTTTGTACAAGTAAATACAAAGACATAGATAGACAGATATATTGGGGGGGGGAGGGCGTAAATATGGCAGAACATAAACTAAACAGATGAAAGCCTTAAAAATCCTAAACCAGCTTATTTTTACAATCTAAACACATTACTGAGGAAAAGCATACTACTCTTAAAAGGCCACACTTATTGTGTAAATGTCAGTATTTTGTGTAGCCTTTAGGTTCACTGCTGTCATCCGTACTACGTTTATATAGTTCTTTAAGTAACCACTGGGTGTCACAGTTACCAACAGAAAACACTTGTGGCACTTTTCAAGGTTCATTTCAAAACAGATGCATATAATCAGAGATAATACCAATTCCTATACCCATAATATTAATAGTCACTGCCATTCCAAGACCAGGAAATGGTTTCCTCAATAAAAATAAAATTAAGTCAGAGTTAATACAAACTGTTCTTTTAGACACTAGACACTAGCAAAATAGAGATTTGTCTTTCAAATTTAGCCTACAGGTAAGATTCTGTCATACTGCACATTTGTGAAGTATGTTCACTGCTAGAGGGGACTGAGGCAATTTTAGACTCTGTGGGCTTGAGGAATAATTTCCATAGGCTTTCTCTTTCAAAAATTAACTGACATGAGAAATAATTATTTCCTCTCCACTTCGTAAAAAACCCATTCACTCAGAGAAAGTCTAAACATTTTGGCAGTATAAACAGCACTATAGCCTTATGCTTCAGGTTCCAGCTCTCAGAATCACACAACTAGCAGAAGAACATGAGTTTTCACAGGTTTTATTTTAAAAGTAAGTTTACGGTCTTCATCACAGAAAATAAAATGTGACCACAGTATAATCAGTGACTGCTCAGGTTTGCAGACAACATTTTTAAATCATGTGAACTGCTTCATGTTTTTGTTCAGATGTCAGCTCCAAAGGAACAAACCAGTGTTCACTCCACAAACAACCCCATGAGATGAGGAGGTTGGCTGGTTTCACCCACTCCTGTGCATGGCTTACATCAGGAATACTGGAGAGCTGCTCCACGCATGCAAAGCATTGGCAGCACCAAGTAAATTACCTGCAATTATACAGACTACCATATATGTAATCTAAATTAAATACCATAAAGCTCCACGTTAGACTCCAAACACTCTGAACAAATACCATGAGCAAAGGCTGGCATGGCTGTGGGCATTTGGGATAGGACAGAGTGGATAGTCGAAGGGTGTTATGACAAGCAGGTTGGTGCTCCTACGTGCCTTGGAATGTCTGCAGGATGCTTGGGAAGCCTCTGCAGTACACATGAGAAGGGGCAGTGGTCTGGAGCAGATGCTAAGAGCAGTCAGGGATTCATGTTTGGGATAATTCTGGACAACAGAGTTTTGGGGACCTTTGCCAGGACCTGTAAGGTGTGAAGAAGGAAGGAGGAAGGTATTTCTTGGGTATTTCCTCTATCTGGCAGTTTGACATTTGAGGGCTGAATTAAGGACCCTGGGTCAATTACCAGCTGCGGCATTTCTCATTCTCTATTTTTTCTTATCCATCTCTGACTTCTGAAATGGAGAGAACTGAAAATGGAAACAGAGATCTAACTTAATCCCTGAAAATCAGGCTCGACAGAAGCACCTACAGTTTCTGGCCACAGTTCAGGTGACGGGTGAGAGATACAGGCTGAGACATGGGCAGGTGAGACAGAAATGCCAAACAGGCACTGTCATAAGAGATTTGTAACCCATGGCAGGCACCAGCCACTCTTTCATGCACTGTTTAGGGCCTCAGATTGCCTTAAGCAAATCACTCTGCCCTGCCCAGCATTTTCCAACTCCTCCATTTCAGCCACTTGCTGCCTGGTCAGCTAAAATTACTGTCTCAGCCAGAAATGTAATTTTTTCTCATTTTTTCCTTTAGCCTATTTTCATCTAAGTCCAGATGTACACAAAAAAGCACACACAGGAGAATGAAGCATTCTCTAATACATAAAAGAAGGGTGCAGAGAGGAAGAGAATTAAGCTGTTCTTCATGCCCAGCATGGCATGATAAGAAGTAATGGGTGTAAACTGCAGGTGGGAGTTTTAGATTAGATATTAGAAATGGCTTTTTTTTTATAGTAGGCATAATAAAGACTTGAATGGATTGCTTGAGGAGGCTGTGAAGGATTTCAGAAACAGGTTAGACAAACAATTATCAGGAATCACATTGGTATACGTATTTGCAGACTGGAGCAAGGAATGGACTGTTCAAAGTCACTTTCAGTCCTGTTTTCCTGGCATTTTATGATTCAAGGATGTCTAGTGGCCTATTTTTTGCTAGTGTTTGGTCTTAAACAAACCTCATGGTTTCAAAAAAATGCTGGCAAAATAATAGGAAGGGTTTGTGTTTTTTTTAAATAAACATTATTCCAATTCCCTCTTTACTGACTCAAAAACCCCTCCCACTCTGCAACACATTCAACTACAAGGCTGAATACAGTCAATAAAATACAGAAAGTATTAGCAGCACTGATAACATGGTAGCAATAATACAGCAAGTGATCTGAAATCTGTATTTCTTTTGACCAAGTTCTTGCCCTTTATACCTTTTTCTCCTTCTCTCCACCCCAACATAATACCCAATTTTCTAAATTACTTGAGCTTTTATGCACACTTTCATTAACATAGCAGGTGCAGTTATTTAGACCATTAATGTCCTAGCAGTAGTGTAAGTTGGGAGTGACCCCACTGCAAATTAACAGTTCAGACACAAGAGGTGAATGGTGCTTTAAAATGCAGCTGGAAATCTTCCACTGCACCCAAACAGGACTTGGTCCAAGGTCCTTGTCTGAAAGCTGCTCCCTTAACACAAGTCACTTGAGTTGGAGGAGAAAAGCGTTACAGATTAATTCTGGTTTGTGGAGAAAAGAGGCTCTTTTCTTCCAGCTGAAGTTGAAAGCTGCCAACAAACATCAGCAACCTATTTGGAAATTTTGGACTGACTCCTCATGTGATCTGACCATGGATTTTTTTCTCCACTTGCTATTGTATTATTTCTATGAAGTCAGTTACTAAAAGCTTCCCTGAGTCAAATTTGTTCTTTCTGCCATTTCTCTTCCCACTACTGTGCCACTATTTGTCTTCCCCTTCCCATAATTTCTCAATAACTTCCAAGAGTTTGAAAGCCTGATGCTAATGTTAAGAAAAAATCATACAGTGGAATCCCCCCTATTCAAACTGATCTGTTTATGTTACCTTTCCATTTTGTTTCCTCTTTTTAAACTGTAAGCTTATGGGGGCATGAACTGACATTCATTTTATGCTCAAACTAAATATCTACCTTGCCTGGGCCTATTGGGATTACTGGTACGTGGACGTTAAAGATATCATGTTTATGTACTGTAAATAATGCAATGCAATATCATGTTGGATTGCAGCTACTACCACATACCTTCCTAAGGAAGCAGAAAAAATAACCTGCAGGAATTCTTCCTGAAATGTTACAAAAAATTATGAAAAACAGAAGATGCAAAAAAGGACAGCATGATACATCATGCTGAGAATGCTCCCATGCCACTCACAACCCCACATGTCAAACCACACTGACAATTACTGGCCACGGAGCAGGGGCCCACAGCGTGTGTTTCGCAATTGCATCACCTGTGCTACATATTGTGAATAACTTTGGTTTAACTACCGGAGTTATTACTCATGTAAACCTATAGTTAAATGTAGGATATGGCCGCACAGCTCAGCGCAGCACTCCTACCAGCTGACTCCAAAACAAGATGCTGTATAGGTGTGTCATCAGGGCGCTCCACCCCAGCTAATGAGCACAGCAGCCAGCTGGGAAGGCGGGCTGAGGTGGGAGACCTGTGTCTTCTATAGCCCCAGCCCCAAGTCCAGTGTCCCTAGGGGACTGGAATGAAGAATGGGCCAAACGTTGGACCCATCTCTCTTCAAAGACTTTAAGTAACAGCCTTTTGATGTCTGTGTAGCACATATGAATGCAAAGATAAGATCTGCTACTCTTTTAACTGAGGGACCTCTCTAAGTCAGATTCTGGTCCTTCTTGTTCACAGGCGCCCAAATTGCTCTTCTGGGAAGTAAAAAGGATGGCAACGTGATCAGAAGTCAAGTGTTATGTTACTGTTGATTAATTACATCATTAAATACATTCTAATTTGCTTCAATGGACCCTACTGTGACCCTAAACCAGCAAGAATTACAGAAAAACTACACTGAAGCCAGTTGACTTACACAGGTGTAAGCCAGCCTTAAACCAATGTAAATCTCATTTAAGTAAACAAACAACAGGCCCAATATGTCATCTGCCTGAACTTACTAAAATAGAAATCTATACCAAATATCATTTGGGTTAATCACCATGAGTCATACCCAGTGAGCCTCGTTCTGATATTCCTTATTTTCCCCACAAAGAACTTCTGCAGTGCAAAGAAAGCAGGATTAAGCCAAACAATTCCATGAACTCATTAGCTTCCCGCCACAAACACGAATCAGACACGCGTAAGAATAAAGAGCCAGTTTGGCAAGATACCATGATGCCAAGTCAGGCCAGTCAGGTTATAATAATTTTTAATTAACACTCTTCCAAGTTTCAGTGTTATTTATTTGCATGCCAGTGTCACTCAGAACAATATGATCCTCTTTCCTCCCTATGAAAACCTTTAAAAAAAACTGAAAGAAAAATTTGCAGCCTGATCCATACAAAGAGAAATCCAATGTAACATCAAATAAACATGACAGTTGAACTTGAAAACGCTTAATGAAAACATCTTTAGAAATGAGAAGACTGATAGATGTCCACTGATCAAAAAAAGCAAAGCATAAATCAGCACGGGTTGAATACCACTGAAGACATGATTTCTACATCTATTTTTGATTATGTTTATCCAAGCAGCAAAAATTCCCCATCTCTGAGGCTTCATATTGCCTTGCCCCTGAAAATGCCTCCTTCTGAAACATGGCTAGTGCTGTTCCCTAAGGATTACAAAGGCCCAATGTAAAATTCAGCAGGTTGATCATTCTAGAAGGTTTCATTAAAAAAAAAACCAAAACAGTATTTTAATTATGTTTCAAAAATGCTTGATAGTGCAATAAATATGCAATATTATTCATAAAGACTTGTTTCAAACCAAAGTCACGGAAGCAGTTGTTGACAATCTGAATGTACCTCAATTTACTGTATTCAGATTTTCTGTACTTGAAAAAATTCAGACTAAATATCCATAGGGTTTGTTACATACATTGAATTATTTACCATTAAAGCAATATTTATAGGTATACATGTTATACAGGTAAAATGATAAAAAACATTAAAAGTGTTGAAAGGCATATTTTAAATTGTTATTCCTATGAAAAACTTCAGAACATATGTAAATTAGCACAGTCTTATTTTTCACATAATATTTGTCATACGTTTTATTAACATTATTAATATTTTGTTAACAATATTGATAAAAATACAAATACTTAATAAATTACAAAAGATGTATAGTAATATAATACTTCTGTGTAGAAGACAGATTAAGGATGTTTTAGAATCAAATATCCCCTAAGATTTCAGTGAAGTCAGGATGTGCTGATACCAGACATTTTAAGGTATCTGCATGGTCAAGCTTTTACAATAACGAAGGAGATGCTCCTAAGTCTCTTCTCAGTGTTGAAATAATGTTATCAAAATATGGCTGAAGAAGGCATGCAAGTATCTGTTATGGGGTAAGTGACCTTATAAAATATAAAGATTAATATGAAAAATGAGTGCATTTAGTGAACCAAAGGGCATATTTTAGATTTTTGTTGAAAAGGCCTTATTTCCAAGATGGGATACCTGATACCTGAAATTTTTCTTGTTCTTACCAAGAAAAAAAGATTGTAAGAATAATGAGACACTGCTGGCAGTTTCGTATACTCAGAATGCTTACTGCGTTTAATCAGTAAAGGTTATTAAGCTTTCATCTTGCTTTTTGTTCCTGTGCATGTATCATAACATTTCTATAATAATTTTAATAGTGTGCATATTTTTAAAGCAACAAAACTAATTGAGCAGAAGTGACTACCCTTTACTATTTAATGAATTGCATATATTACACCCCAGCTAAGCCCAAGAGTCAAGAGACACATACCCTGAGGAATCAAGAGGATGGAGAACCCTGGGAGCAGGTTCAAGATAAGAGGTAGTAGGTCTAGACCCTCAGAGATCTCTGAATGTCATCCTAGAATCCTTCCTGGCAATGTCCTTAGAGACCTACTCTTTCTTCAGGTGGTCTGTCAATTTTGGCCTCACCATCCCTTCCCTGCTAGTTTCCTCCCACAGGTAGTATTAGGAACTATCATGACCTTGAAGCAGATGATGACAGATGACCAAGAAGGGATGTGAAAGTATAACTCCAACCTGGTTTCTGAGCTGCAGCAATTCATGAGCCCGGGGCTGGCCTCCCCATAACATGGGAGTAGGCGTTCCACTGCCATAACTCACTGTGGCTGTAAGGGCACACCGGCATCTTTCACCCAATGTGTCAGTTTGCATTTTCAAATCTACAATTACAGTGGTAGAATTTAGGGCAGGATTTACCTCTTTTAACTCTACTCACCAACAAGTTAGTGATGTACTCTTACGTAGGTGGGCTAGGCTCCCCCAATATCACTGCAAGAAACCTGAAAGTGATGCATCCCATCCTACAGTAAGTATCTGGGATTTTGTGCCACCTTTGTGGATACTCTCACCTCTCCAGAAGAAACCTAGAAAAACAGCTTGGGCCAAATGCTTAACTTAGAGAGGTGTAAAGTCAGGCTAGATTAACATAATGAACTATGTTTTTTAAAAACAAAGTTCTGACAAGATTTTCCTGCTAATATCGTTGTTACAACAATAACAGCAAAGCAGATTTATCAAACTACCTACTTTGCATTTGTGTCAATGCTCCTGGCAAAATGAAATTAGTTCTGTTCAGCTGTGTCTTTGGCACTGCACATCTTTGGCAGGGGGCTCCTAACAACACATGGGGATTCTTTTAGCTTCAGGGACAGGAGTCTTTGTTTTTTAGGACAGAAAGCTCGAGCTCATTTCAGGATGCATTGTGAGGTTTTGAAGTGGCCACAGCATGCAATATGGTTACTTTGAGGTGACAGATTTGTTTTAAATCATAAAACTAGGTTCCAACTGTGAAAATGCAGTAAATAGTACTACCCACAGAAGTATGTCCACATGCGCACTGAAATATTTAAAAGACCAAGCCTTTGATCCTAATTTTACAAAACTCCCCTTTCCTCCTTCCAGCTGGAACTACTTCCCACCATGCCTCCCAGCTCTGACAGTATCCAGGAGGACACGCTCCTCTCTCAGATGTGGCATTCTGAAAAAGTGCTATTAAATAGGCGTTGCTTACAAGGAAGGTGTTAGTATTTAGAGAAAACAAGGAACTACCTTGAAAATTTTACAGATGTAATTGTGTCTATTGTATCATCTTGTCCCAACAGATAAAAATAGGAATGACAGTATCTAGGCTGTCCTTCCCATTAGTCAAATTGGTGATGAGTAATGCAGCCAAATGAATGTCAGTAAAGCCTACCTACCACATTATGCTTCAGAAACTCTCTTGGCACTCTTCTTTAAGAGAGAAGCCACAGAAACATAAAGGTTTAATCTGCATGTATTTGAAATTACTTCATTATTTGTGAGGCAAAGATTCAAAAAAGGTGTATTAGTTGCTCCAAACGTGTCAGTAAAACCTATCACTGCCTATATTCTGCAGATTGTAGACTCTTAGGGAAAAAAACCCCACAACCAAACAAAAGACAAACAAACAAAAAAAAAACCACCACCAACAAAAAAAGCAAAACCCCCAAGTATTATAGAAAATTGGGTGAATGTTACACTTTCAGTTTGAGAAACCAGGTTGGTTTAGTACCAAAGGCCCAAATATATTAGTAAAAAACAGAAACAAAACCAAGCAAACAAAGAACAAACAAGAAAAAGAAACTCTAAGGTACCAGGAGCCTTTGGCAAAGGATCTGAAGAAACTCTTCTGGGAATCATAATGTAATGTTTAAAGGTCATCACATCACATGGGTTTAACATCTTATTGCCTACTGTTAGTCTCAGAAGGAACTTGTGTCTTGCATGAGTGTCCTTCCGAAAGCTTGAGTGATCAGCCTTCAATACAGTGCAGTAGTGTTCTGTCATGAGTCCGTTTCCCATTCCTGCATCTCAGGCCAGTCTAGTTCTAGAATAAAACTCTTTTTACAGCATGCAGAAAAAACTATTTTTGGGCAGAATTATTGGTGGTGTCTTAGGTTCTTTATTACAGTAGCTATTTGACATTTTATGAGGTCTTCAGCCTGAGCACAAGGGCCAGAGCTGATGTACCCGCAAACAGTTACAAATTAGAAGTGGTGAAGACTTTTTACTATATAAATGTACAGAAACACACACAAGAATCTTCTCTAATTTTGTGGCTCTTTATTTCTGATGTTAATACTATGCACCAACAACGATGGTAATACATAATAAATAATAATAATAAATATAATAATAATGCATAATAAATAATAAAGATGGTAATACATGAACAGGTATTTTAAGCAAAGGTACAGTTGCAGCAAAAACTAGTGATTTCTCTTCAAATAAGGGGCACTTAAATAGTAGTGCAATGACATTCTTGTGACACTAACAATTAATCCCTTGCCCAAAGCAAATAAGGAGGGTCTGGTTCCCTTGCCTTTTTAAACACAGATTTCGAAAACCATATATTCCTGATTAAGAAGGGGAAAAAAAATTCCTAAGTAATCCCAGGGCTCCGGGGAGCTATTCACAAACTTAATGTTAAGATGTAATCTGGTGATTACGTAATAATTTCCCCTCTCTGCCCATTCAAGTGTGGATGTGATACCATAGTCTACATGTCTGGTCTTGAACATTTAGTTCCAGGTGTGAGAGCTCATTGCAGTATAACTCTCCAGAGAAAACAGAAGTCCTATCGAGAAAGGACTAATGTTCATGACATTCTGGGAGAGACAGATCCTAATTCAAAGCATAAGCAATAGAAGGTGATGTGTTACCCCACTCAGGGCTAGATTCTAAGAGCTATGTGGGAGTTGGCAGACACAATTAACAAGTCTGAAATAACAATTGCCTTGAGAGCCAGCAAGAAGTAAAAGGCAGGGGAGTGGCTCTCAAGTAGGAAAAGTAAAATAACTGCAACAATAGAAGGATAAATCTAATCTCACACAAAAACACCAACAACCCATCTGAGACCCAGACAAGAAATTGACACACTAATATTAAGGAGCACAGACCACAGGAGACACTCTAAACGAGTATAGAAAGCTTCATGGAACAAAATCAGTGATAGGCTTTTCTGTGGAACACCTGCCACCTCCTGCTGCACACAATAGTTAGAAGGGGATTTCATAAAGAGTGAACATTTATGCTTATCAAGACATGGAGAAAAAAAAAGAAGTGCAAGCACGCTGTTATTCTGTTTGCTGCAAGTCCATTGAAGCTCTGACATGGTGGCCTACTCTCTTTCCAAATCCTGTCTACACGTAACTTCCTAATAGATCTGAAAATGACTGCTATATCACAGTGTGCTCAGACACGATATCTAGAATATCTAGGATAGTCCCAGACAGATAAATCATGCATGCAAAGCATGTCTGACATGTCAGATTCACAGCATATGCAATATTGTCTTGCTGTACATGCTCAGAGAAGTTGCACAGTGTGTATGAGTCTGGCATTGCACCTCTCACACATGCGTGTTTTATCTGCGCATGTAGGGAAGTCTGAGTTTTTCCAGTACATGGCATCCTGCACATCCAGAAAGACACCTATGGCAACAGGAAAACCATGCCATATATGTTCTTCTATGGGAAATTGCATTGGCCAAGTAAAAATCTGACACACCCTGTATTAAACAGGACATTCTGTACCACATGGGATTTCTCAGCGCTTTCTGACATTTATCTTTGTGACCATGCTGTGATTGCCCAGGAGAGTGCAAAGGTCAACATCAGTGTATGTACATGAGTTTGGTGGACAGAAGACACAGTGTGATTACCTAATATTTAATTAGGTTGCAACAATAGCACTACTGCTCTTACCCTTGCCACGTGAGCTCATCTACAAGGCAACACGTTGACCCTACTGAAGCTTTGGGACACAGTATCAGTAACTCCTGAGACATGACAGTACTCTTCTCCCCATACCACAAGGGTTCTTCTAGGAATTGTATTTATAATCACAGCAAAAGTAAAGTTGCAGGTCACTGATTTAACCTCCTGCTCCAAACAGGGCTATCTTCAAAGTGAAACTAGGTTGCTCAAAGCCTTGTCCAGTCTAGTTGTACCTCCATGGATGGGAAGTCCACAGCCACTCTGGCAAAGTGTCTCACTACTTGACCACTCTCACTTTTGAACCTTTGTTTTCTTACACACAATTGAAATATCTCTGGGCGCAGCTTCTCCCTTTTGTCTGTTGTCCTGTTAGTGCTCATCTCAGAGAGAAGCTTTGTGCTGCCTTCCCTATAATTCCCTCTGTAAAGGTGAACACTATAATTAGACCCTGGTGTAGCCAAACCCACTTCCTCACACAGTCCCTACCACATGAGCAGCCTCCACTGACCTGGCTCTTGCAGGAGGACCCCAGGTTGGTCAGTGGGTATCCAACGTGGCCTCACCAGTGCTGCATAGAGAGCACATACCTGCTGGGTATACCCATAGTGCAGCCCTGTAAGTGTTAAACTTCCACAAGGAATTTCTTTTGTCCAACAGCATGGCCGGATCCTTTTCTTCTGGGCTATTCCCAAGCCAGTTGGTTCTCAGCCTGTAGCGTTCTACAAGGGTAGTCTGTTCCACAGGTCAGGATTTTGCACTTGGCTCTGTTGACCATCACAAGGCTCTTACTGGTCCACTCCTGCAGCTTGCCAAGGCTACTCTGAATGACAGCTGTGGTCTCCAGTGTATCAACTGATCCCCTCAGCTTGGCATGGAGATGAGCTGAAAATTTGCTGAGGGTGCATTCTCTCCCACATGCTGAGTGGTGAATATATCAAACAGGATTTGCTCCAGTATGCACCCCCGATCCCTCCTAACTGGGCACCAGTCAGACTTCAAACCACCGAGACACTACCCTTCAAGCCTGGTGGCACAGCCAGTTTTTCACACATATAGTCTGCCCATTCCCATTCCATCCACATCTCCCCAGTTAAAAAGTTATTGAGGAAGCCTACCAAAAGCCTGAACAAAGAGAAGTTAAATGGCATACTCTGCTTTCCCCTTGTCAGTGACAAAGTCAGTGACATAGAGTCAGACACAACTGGATTTAAAGGTGTAACATTTTTCTTTTCTTCAATGATCTGCAGTCTTCTAAACGCCACAGCCTTTCAAATGTCATAGGGAATGAGCACATAGTAACACTGGCCAGCTCCCTCAACACTCAAATGCAAGCCATCTACTCCAGTGGGCACCCAGTTTTCTGCAGGTAGTCTCCCTCCCACACCAAACCCTGCTACCAGCCACAGAAGCTTGGGAGATATGGATGGGGATTTTTTCATGTAAAGCCCAAGGTGAAGGAGTCCTTGAGTATCTAAGCCTTTTCCTTGACCTTTAAGGGCAGTTCAATGATTCAATGCTGCAGCAGGCCTGCATTTTCCCTTGTCTTCCTTTTGCTGACAGTTCACCTGTGGAAGCTCTTTTTGTTGCCCTTCATGTTGTCTTTCAGTTGCAACTCCAGTCAAGTTTTGGCTTTCCATATTCTACTCCTCTTATTCAGGAACCATCCTCTGCATGAAGTGATGAAATCTTGGGACAGTGTAATTTGCTTACTATGCGTTGAATGCTTTCTAGAAATGCTGTTTAAGGATTGTTGGTTGTCCTTCATCCATATCTCATCATTTAGAAGTTGCAAACATATCCAGGTGCCCGTTCAAGCATTTATTGAGCTGGTACTGCAGAAAATGCCATCATTCTAAATTATTCGTTTTTCTTTTGTTCTTTGTTGTTAGTTGGTTTGTTTCCAGTAACCTCAATTTGGTGCAGAAATATACACACATACACACCCAATAGGAGGGAATCAAATTATTAATTACCTTCATAATGCAACTTTGACTGCTAAACCATCTCTCCAGAATTTTCTGAAATATTTTGTAACATTTCAGCTCTGCTGAAGCAGCCTCACACTGTTATTATCTAATAATATAAGCCCTTAATGAGAGTTCCTTCCTATTATTCAGATCTGGACTTTCTGACCCATCCTCCTCTATGGCAAAAAGGAAAAGAAAAAGAGAGAGAGAGAAATTACCCAAAGTTTTATTAGTTCTAGTCAGGCCATAAATGATAAATTGAAGGGTTTTTTTCTTTTTTAACTTTCCTGACCTAGAAAATGGAAGTGTTTCTTGCTGTTCAAGCACTTATATTTAGTCTAGAATGTCCCAAGATACTTTTCTTACACTTAGAGATAGCACTTGTTCAACATATTCCACATTGGTCACTTCATTGGTTGCTTTTGATAAGGAGTGATGGGTCTCTTCAGTTTTCTAAACTGTTACAATAACTAAGAAGTGTTTCTGCAAGATTTGTGGGTCTCTACAACAGGAAGTTGTTTGAATTATAATACAGTCAGAATTGTACACATTCTGAGCAGTTATGCATTATGCCTCTACTTTATTAACTTGGTTGATATTACAGCAACTGTTTTTAAGTTTGCCAAAATTTGTCTTTAAAATTCCTCTTCTGTTTATTTCATCTTTTATAGCTGAATTGTTGCATTTATTCTCTACTTTTGGGAAACTCTGAAGATGCCTGAATATGATGAACATATAATCCTGTTATTATAATAGTCATCTGTTACATGTGTATTTACCAGTTGATTTGTCTAATTGCTCAAAAAGCTGCATTTTTATGTGGCTTATTAAATCTGCCCTCTCTCATACAGATGTGGAATAGGATCAGGATCCAAATCAGGGCTTAGTTCATGAAAGACTGACAAAGCTGGTACCATTACCCCTTTCCTGATTCCTTGTTTCCTTACTGCAGCATAGGGAGGAAGGTCTGCTAGCCACAGACCTGTCTCTCAAGATCCCGTCCTGGTGACTAGGAAAAGCTTAGAAGAAAAAGTTCTTGCCTATGACAAGGAAAGCCATAGGTGACAAAGGAGGACAGGAGTAGAAACTCCTTACACACATGGGCTAGGATCTGGCTAAGGCACGTTCTCACATGGGATTCTGAATCATTCCCCTTCTGCACCTTTATGTCACCTGGGATCCCAAGACACTTTCAGATGTCTCATCTCAGCTGCCCCCTGGCACAGGAGCCAGGGTCTGTACCATCCCAACAGTACTGAGTTTCTTCCTCCAGCTCTTTGTATTTCTGTTGGCATATCTCCTCCCACAAGGAAGGAGAATATGTGTGTGAGGGGTGGAGGGGGAAAACATTCAATACAACTAATACAGCTGTATGTACCTCCTAAAGGTTGTCTTTTATGTTCTTTAAATCCCCAAACATTACTCTTACTCCCTGAGAGTATTTAATTGAAATGAGAGAGGGAAGCTGCAATTCTGTGAGACCCTTTTCTACCACAGGTGGGTACAGAGAGCCACTTGTCCATACGACTTTGCTAAAGGAAAGGGATTCTGCATTTCTTTCATCACAGACATACTCCAGTGCATGGGAGCAGCAGTCCAGATGCAGGTAACAAAAGCAGTGGCTGACTAGGGCAGCCAGGCTCTCCAGAAGGTGTGAGAGCACTGTGGCAGGGCCAGCAGCTGGAGGGACAGTGGCTCTAACAGGTACAGCAGGAAGGGGTTTTTGCCTCCCCCTTCCACTCCAGACACTGATGCACAGGGCAGGAAAGGATGATGATCAACTTTACCTTCCAGAAAACCTAGTCTTGATCTTTAGAGTTCACTTTCAGGTGCCTTCACAGGATATATGCTGTTCTCTGCACTGTTCCTGTCATCTTTACCCAAATCTTTGAATTACAGATTCAGTGAAGACATCTGGGGAGGACTGAGGAAGAACTCAGGAATGCTGAAAAGATGGAGCAGTGGAAATGAGAGGAGATACAGCAGTGGTGAAGTGGCTAAAACACAAGCATTGTCTTCTCCAGCAATGGTGGGTGAGCTAAGGAACAAAAAATCAACATTCCCCTCTCTGGGACACCAGTGTTGAATTTAATCCTGTAGCCACACCGAGGCAAAGGTCAACAACAAAGCTCATTCCAACTTCTCCCTCTGGTGTAAGAATGCTTTGGCTGTTATTGGCCAAATACCTTCTAACACCTCTGAAGAGGGCCAAGGTGTCTACTTCAACTGGCCAGGCCTTCACATGTCTCATGTCTTTCTTGGGCTTCATTTCTTTCATGGATTTTGTCTCTTCACAGACTTCTCTACTGGTCTTGAGCTCACAGTTTCCCTTAGTCAGATTTCTTCAAAGTTCCACTAGAGAGAAAGCACTATGGTCCAAACTTCCTAGTTTAACCTAAGTTGGTCCTCCTAAAACCTCAGCTTCTCAGCGAGAAGATGATTAGATGTTAATCTCAGCTTTCATTGAGAAAGTTTTGTTATTTTCCTTTGGGTTTTGGAGAAAAGCTTGAGCATGCCAAAGAAAAATTATAGAGTCAAAACCAAATAACATACAATGTATTATTTCAAGATGCTATTTTTAAAGACCAAGATTTCACTTTTCTCATGACTTTTGACCAGAGACTTGGCTGAGGATTTGAGTTTTATTTCCATAGCACAGGAGGGACAGCAGAGAGACACCTCAGGTCAGAAACTCGGACTCCCAAAATTCCTAGTGTCTTCCAACAGCTTCTCCTGACAAATGTGCCCCAACTCTCAACATTTCTGAAAGATCCACAGCAGAACTGCCATTTTCCCCCTTTTTTCATGCCCATGCATGCAGTGACTATGAAAGACAAGACCAGCAGCAGGTCTGAAACCCTCCGGTGACCACCTGGGCAATGCCAGGATGTGACTTCATTGAGTGTTTCCCCTTTTTTAGAAAAACCCACAAACACAGAATCACAGAATGTTAAGGACCTCACACCACCCAGTCCCACCCCAGCTGCCATGGGCTGGGGCACCTCTCACTACACCAGGTTGCTCAAGGCCTTTTCCAACCTGGCTTTGAGCGCTGCCAGGGTTGGGGCACCCACAGCCTCCCTGGGCAGGCTGCTCCAGCCTCTCACCACCCTCACAGGAGCGCACCTCTCCGCAATACCTAACCCGAACTCCCCCTCTCCCCACTCGTGCCCACCGCTCCCTGCCCCACCCGCACCAGGAACTTCCCCGCCGCCGGAAATCACCCGCCCCGCTGCCCGGGGACGGCCAGGCCCGCCCGCTCCCGCCGGGCGCCCCCGCTCCCTCTGCCCGCCCGGCCCCGCCGCCCTCCCGACCCCCGGGACCCCCCGGCACCCCCGGGATCCCCCGGCACCCCAGGGTCCCCTGGGGCAGTGGGGACCCCGGCTGGGCGGGCAGTGGCCGGGGCAGTGGCCGGGGCGGTGCGGCCGGGCCCTGCCCGCGCCCCCCGGGGCCGCCCCGCCGCCGCCCCCCGCAGCCGTGGGGCCGCGGGGCCGT
>JAWWEW010000112.1:7173261-7244169 GCA_035583185.1 Anabacerthia variegaticeps | reverse complement strand
GTGGCCGTGCCCACCGCGGGGCCGTGCCCACCGCGGCCGCGGGCGGCGGAAGTGTGTGTAGGGGGCAGTGCAGGAATTTCCTGTGACGTCCCGGCCCGGACTCCATTAGGTGCAGCTGGGCTGAGAGGAGACAAACCCGGCGGGCAGCGAGCGGAGCGGGCCGGGCTCCTGGCGCTGCCGGGCGGGGGCTCAGGGCAGCGGCGGCCGCCATCGCCAGAGGGAGCCCCGAGCGGGCGGCGGCGCTGCCTCCGGGACCCCCGGCGGGCGCAGGGCCCCGCTCCGCCTCCCCTCGCCCCCGCCGCCTCCCCCTCCTCGCCCCCCCGGCTTCCCACCACGGCCGCTCTCGGCGAGGAAACTCTGGCCTCCGCTTCCTCCTCCTCCGACTCGGACACCGGCGGAGCCTCCCCGCCCCCGCGGAAGAAAGCCCGGGCCTCCCCGGCGGCGGCGGTGGAGGGAGCAGGAGAGCCCGGGGCGTCCGCGGGCAGAGCAGGCCTCACCTCGTCCCAGTCCCCCTCGCTGCCCGCCGGGCTCGCCCCCGCCGCCGCCCCGCTCAGAGGCAGCAGCAGCAGCAGCAGCAGCGGCGGCATCGCCGGCAGCGCCATGCAGGCCAACGGGGCGGGAGGGGGCCAGCAGCAGCAGCAGCCGCCGCCGCAGGGCCCGGAGCTGGGCTGCCTGGGCGCCCAGAACGGCGAGGCCTCGGCGGGCACGGCCGCCGGCGACCAGCTGGCCCACGCCAATGGGCTGCTGCCCGCGGCCAACAGCGGCGGCCCCGGCGGCGGCGGCGGCAGCCCCGGCGGGCTCGGCGTCAACAACGGGGTGCCCGCCGCCGGGGGGCCCGGCCCGGCCGCCGCGGAGCTGGGGGGCGGCGGCGGCGGCGGCAGCGCCCTCAAGAAGAAGACGCGGCTCTCGCAGTCCGACGAGGACGTGATCCGGCTGATCGGGCAGCACCTGCACGGGCTGGGGCTCAAGTAAGTGGCCGCGGTGGGCGAGGGGCAGCGCGGCCGGGGCGTGGGGCGGGAAGAGGCTCCTTCCGACCGAAGGGTCCCCCCGGGCCGGGGGAGCCCCGCACACAGTGCCCTCTGCCCGCCGGGAGGGTGCGGGGCCCGGGCAGGGAGAAGGGGCTCCTCCGGAGCGGGGCTTGGCGGCCAGAGCTGCCCCGGCGCAGCCTGGTGGTCCCCAGGAGGGCAGGGCAGGGCAGTGCCCGGGTGCGAGGCAGAGCCGAGGGGCAGGCCCGAGCCGGGGGGAAAAATGGAGCCGGAGAGGTGTTTTCCAAGCCTGTGCCGGTGTGTCGCGAAGGGGACAGGACGGGAGCTTGCCCTGCCAGGAATGGCAATATGGAAGTCGAGCTGCACACCGATAAGGGTAGATCAATACAAATGTGTTAGTGGGGGAGAAGTTATCTGGTAAACATAATGGAGCCCGCAGCTGGGCGTGGGGGGGCGGCTTTTCGCAGATGAGCTCCAAGATTTGGCTTGTCAGCTCGCAGGAAGCGAGCACAAAGTAAACTGCCACTTAAAGAGGCTCTTTGGTCTCACCCTGGAAACCTTTGGCCCTGTAAACGGTGAAGGCCTCTGTAGATTTGTGCTGGGCACGTGTTTTTGGTAATAGCCTTACTTGTAAACAAGAAACGAGTATGTTGGCCCTTTCTTAAAATCAGAATAGGGAAAATAATTTCCCAGTAGAGTAGGGGAAGTCTTCAAGTATTTAATCGCAACACTCACTTTGCGAACAAAGCTAAAGCCAGCATGTCATAATTTTGGAGAGATGCTAGAAAAGTCCTGTAAATGTTTATGTAGCTGCCACAAAAGAAGTCTTCAAAACACTGCGGAATGGGTCAGCTATAGAGAACTTATCACATAAAATAAATTGCCTCTGACACAAGAGGCAAGTTTACAGCAGCAGACAACTCGTGACTATTCATAGACGACACCACAGTAAATAAGCTATTTTTAGTATAAAAGGGGGAGGGCTACAGGTTCGTGAGTTTATTTTTTTTAAGGATTGAGTCTTTTAAGATGTGATGAAAAAGAAAGAAATTAGGCCTGTGACAGATGTTGTAGCTCTCTGTGTTCTTTTACGGGGGGGGGAGGTAGGGGGCAGGGGATAGCAGCCAGTAGCTAACAGCTTTCTAGTCTGTATCTTCCTTCATGAAGTTTATCTTCTGTGCAGGGCTGGCTGTTTGTGGTGGCTGGTAAGTCACAGACTTTATGGTACTTCAGCAAAGCTTTCAAGC
Organism: Anabacerthia variegaticeps; assembly: GCA_035583185.1. NCBI lineage: Eukaryota > Metazoa > Chordata > Aves > Passeriformes > Furnariidae > Anabacerthia > Anabacerthia variegaticeps. The sequence continues at coordinate 7,241,936 of JAWWEW010000112.1, read as the reverse complement.
TCATTGACAACTTGCTTTAGATAGAGGTAGCTGTTTACATGTCTCAGGCAGCTGAGGTCATCTTTTTTGAACGAGCATCTGAATCTGGTCATAGTATTCTTGTTTTCTTAAATTTACTTTAAAATATGGTAAACTGTTGTCATAGCAGGCGGTGTATTTGTGAGGGTAAAACTGGTCGGGTTTTTTTACACTGTATCTCTCCTGCAGCCAGACTGTTGATCTCCTCATGCAAGAGTCAGGATGTCGTTTAGAACATCCTTCTGCTACCAAATTCCGCAATCATGTCATGGAAGGAGAATGGGATAAGGTAACGTAGGGCTTATAGGACTGTATTAACCACTGTTTAAATTCATAGTATCTGTGAGAGAATTCAAAATCCACCTTCCTTATATACTTTTTTTTTATGCCAATTTCTGCAGGCTGAGAACGACCTGAATGAACTTAAGGCCTTAGTGCATTCTCCGCATGCAATTGTGGTAAGAGGCACACTTGAACTCTTTCAGAGCTGTGTAGTTGGACTAATTGTAGTGGTGTAATCTTTCGCTATGGAGTTGGTTGTCCATAGTTCTTGTTTTCTTTTTTTGTTTACTTTAAGCTGCTTGCATGCTATCTCAAACGTCATACTAATCTGAACTTTTTTTATTCTGTTTTAGAATGTGAGATAGGCAGCCCAAAAGTATTGAGGCTAAGATTTGGTGTACTGAATGTTTAAACTCAGTTAAACATACTTAACTGATAAAATATAGATCCTGTCACAGTCCTAAAATAGGTCAGTTTCTGTAGAAACTGTCTATGTTGAATACTAATTTCAACCTTGAAATACTTCTCACAATCTCTATGTTTACAAGAGTTAGGTTTTCTTGAGGGAAGAGAAGTTTATAAACAAAATACAGTAATACTGGTATGGAGTTGGCTTTGTAATAGCACATTACAAGAATATAGAGGATGCTATAGACCATGAACAATACTGTTGCTTTTCCAGGTGGCTTTTAAAGAGCAAATGCATTTGTATTGCTGTTTGGGATTTTATTTAGAGCTTTTTCTCTTTGGCTGGCTTTTTTTTTTTTTTTAAAAAAAAAGATAAACCTAGAAATAGAAGGTTGGTGGATCCTGTGACTTGACAATTACAGTATGTGTTGTTATGATTTCAGTTGCTTTGAGTAAAGTGTTTCCTGTTTTGATTTTTGTATCTCAAGATGAAAATCATTACTTGGCTGTTCAAATAGCTTGTTCTGTTGTGTTTAAACGTTTATTTTAATTAAATGAAGTTAGAAAAGCTATGGTCACTTAGGAAGAAAACAGTAGCAAGGCTTTTTGAAGTGTCTGTAAACAATGAGGAATCAGCTGATGGCTGCTTAGTTCCACTTCTAGCTGATTCATTTGTTGTCAGGACAATTTCCTGTCTGGTGGGGGAGGGAGAGAAAGAGAGAACAGGAAGTGAAGTAGGAAAACCAGATGTTTAACAAAACATCAGAGGGTACTTGACAGAAGTTTATATTCTTTTCTATTAGTTTGGTCAAAGCTTAGCACCTCTTAATTGGACCAGTAGTTCACTTTCTCTCTTCTCAGACTTGTAGTTCAGAATATTGCATGCAGCTTTCAATAGTTGGTGCAGACTGAAAGTATGAAACTGCTGTATATGAGTATGAGCGGTCATTTGAAACAGATTTTCTCATGTTTCTGACATCTGAAGCTATGAAGTTCATCTGTAGTACTAGTGTTTTGCATGCCTTTTAGTCAAGAGGTTTAACTGAGTATCAGCATTGCACTTCTTGGAGAACTCAATTTGAGGAGAAAGGGGGTGTTTTCCTCTCTTTTGTTTTGGAGGGCTCTGAACTTGTGCTCTTCTTTATTGTTGGTATCTAACTGCTTCCGTAAAACTTGATGCAATAAAACTACTTGATTTAGATAGAACTTTACCTGAACCAAATATTAACTGTTTTCTTTTAAAGTTGTTCTCCTTCATATAAGCTTCATATAATTTAAAACAGGTAACAGTTTTAAATGTCTTACATGTGTGTGTTAGTAAGAAAACATGATTTGCAAGACTAAGTTGAGCTTGTGTGCCTTCCATTGTGTGCACACTTTCTACCTCTCTCCCTGTCCAGCTTTTTTGTACATGGTTGAGGTTAGGGGTGGGTATTACTATAGTCAGCAGCTGGAAGACTAGTGAAAGATCCTTACAGGTAAGGAGGGATGCTTTGTGCTCTGTGGGTAATCCCAACTGCAGTAATGTCAGAGCTAATGAAGGTGATAAATGTCTTGATCAGAGTACATCCAAACAAGATGCTGCAGGTAACTCTTAACAAAAACATAGGAAAACCAAAATCTAATTTTCTGACTCCTGACTTGTGACTCACACTGTATGACTAGATGTTTCAAAAATGTGTGCATACAAGAAGAATGGGTGCCTAAAAGTTTAGATGACACAGAGTATTTAACAAAGTAGGGTGTGTGTTTTGTGGTTTATTTTTGGTTTGTGGTTTGGTTGGCTGTTTTTTCCCTGATAGTTAATGTGACCCGGACAAAATAACCAGGATACATAACTGCTTTTGAAATGTCTAGTCAGTGAAGGGGATATCTATGTATTTTTAAAATACTACTCATGTTTAATTTTCTTATTTCTGCAAAGTGCTCCAAGATCTACAGGTGAAAACACTAAAAATGAAGTGGCTGATCTCAGTTTTTTGAATTTTTGATACGGTATATTGATACAGGGAGAGTGTGGTAGCACACAGGACAGTTTTCTATTTCTGTCAACACAACTGAGTGCTGTATAGTCTGTGATAAGTCATGTTTACTTTTCCAGTATATAAGATACAGATGTCATGAGACAATCTGTAGGATAACTTCATAGTTGAATCAAGCATGATGTTTTTCCTTGAGTAACACTCAGAAAATGTCAACTTCAAGCCAGCATGAGGTTTTGGTTACTTTAGGGCTACTCAAGCATAATATGGCATCTGTCTTGGGTAACTAATTGAACCTAGGAAGAAACCTGAAGATTATTACTTTACAGTCATCTAGAATATACTTTCAAATTGTCCTCTTTACTTGTTCTGGAGGTATACAGCCTGCAGCAGGCAGTACAATAAAAAATGTGATTTATATATTGTTTGAGCAAAGTGCTCCACTAGCCTGTATGGTGTCCCCCTTGCTACAAGCGTTAAGGGCAGTTCCCTTTGGGAATTAATTACTCTCCGTGCATCAGGACTTGGTATGGTTGAAGCCTCATTAAATTCCTTGCTATATTCTGTAGACCAGAATATTTTCTGCCTTTTACTTATCAAATCCTATATTTAAGTTTTGGATTGGTTTTAAGTGCTTTCATCAGTGTTTTAGAAGACTATTAAAGTAACAGGCTACAAAATAATGGAAATTGAGATCTTAGTTCTGTGGGCTGTAAGTAGATAGCTACTGTGTTGAGTTTGTTTTGAAACATCACCTGATAATTTCGGCATGTCTTTTAGTTACCTATTTAACTTCAAAGAACAGTTGCTTCAGCAATATTTACTTACTTATTTTGAACTCTTAGCACAGTAATAAAACTGTGGTGGAGCTTGTTAAAATATGCAGGTCAAAAATAACACGAAAATCTAATCCTAAACTTAGGTTATTATGCATTTTGCTCATTACACTTCTGAAGATTTGCTGCTGTAACCAGTGACCAAAATGGTCTGTTTTTTTGACTGTGGTAGTGTCCTTGTCCTGTTATTTTCAAGTTGTGTTTGCTAAGGTTTTCACCTTTGGTTACTTTGTGCTGGTGAATTATGGTGCATGCCAGACTTCCTAGAATTTAAGATTCTGGAAGGGGCTTTCCTACTAGCAATTAGGAAAATGAGAGAGTGCAGTATTAAGCATTCATAATAGTAATCAAAGGCTATAGTTTGAGAAAAACAAGATGCTAATAGTATGTACATTTATACAAACCTCCCTCCCCTCCCCCCGTGAATCTGTTAAGTCTGTCTTAGTTTTGCCCCAGGGTAATCAGAGTTCAACCTACACTTAAATAATATCTTGTAGAAACGTAATGCACTTTATCCTCATCCTCTCTATAGAGTTGAAGGACAGGATGAAGTACTAATAACTGAGCAAAACCAGCCAGACTGCAGTGCTGAAACTGTTGTATTGGATTCTTCCATAGGTCCTTCAGGGTGAAGAAGCTTTGCTATAAGCTAAGCAATAGTGGTGTCTGAACTGTAATTGTTCAACAGTAAAAATTGTAATGATGTTGAATTTCCATTGCAAACAGTGAGATGATAATGGGACAATTTCGATTATGATAATCTCGATTTCCTTCCTTTGTAAGGCAGCTAGAGAATATGGAGAAAGAACAAGCTGTTCTTGTGAATGCATTGCATCGCCTGAGTTTTATACTCACTCTGTTCTACTTAAATAGTGAAAGTTGTGCTTTTTACAGTTGTCAATATTATAAACAGTTCTCTTTTCTTCTAGAAGAGGCTGTTTGGGCTCTAGAAGAGATGATGTATCCCAAGTGGTTTTGGATATTGTGAGAAGGTGGTGTTGAGAAGACATTAGCAGTACTATTAGTAGAGCATAAAGTAGTTGAGAGAAAAACAAAGATAAAATTCAGTTGTTGAGTGAAAGCTGTCAATAAAGTCACTAGTTGCACAAAAATAAGAAGTAGGAGGCAGTGAATGTCCTGATATAAAAAAATAACTTGAAATGTGGTGTCAGTGGAGTGTGACTTCTGCCTTAACAGAATTTATGCTGTTGTTTGAGTATGCTGTAGGGCAAGTTTCGGAGCAGTTATCAAAATAGCTTAGCAAATCAATTTCATTTCCCTATCAACACTTTATTCCCTGCCTTTTACTATAAATAAATTACAATTTCAAACTGCTAATCTTTTATTCTAATTCTCCATTATGGGAACAATAGATTCCTGCATGAAGTGTATAGTACTGTGTTGTTCTGCAGGCCTTTATAGTCCTGGTATGCCTAAGTCACACATGGCACTGATGACTTCTTTTTTTTTTTTTCCTTAACTATGCCTTCTAACCCAAAACTGAAATTACACCTCTGTGGATAACTTGACAACAGTATTTTGCATGGTAGGATTCCAGTAATGCTTCCATGGAATTGGCGGGAGTGGTGTTATAAAACCTGTGTTTTGGTATTTTCTGCTCATTTTACTTTTTCCTCTAATGAAATGAAATTAATGTGCTAAGTCCTAAAAGCAGGGACAGAGAAAGAGTAATTAGATTCAGATAGGATAGGTTATCATGTTTAGTGGAAATATGATATAAATTTAATAAATATATGCAGTGAATGGAGAGGGAAGAGATGGAGGGATTATAGTTTTTATTACAGATTGGAAATGTCAGGCAATTTTTTTATCTGGTGGTGATTATCAGTGTGAGGTGACCAAAAGGAGTGAAATACAGTCTGTGACTGCTACCTGAGCATCTCCAGGCATGTACAGAGCTGGTATAGGAAACTCTTATCCCTCCTGCTGCTGGTATATAAGCAAACAGCGTGAGGTCTGCTGGCCTATTGGATGGAGCCAGCCACTGAGGTTGTAAATAATTGGGATGTCTTTCTTTTGGTTTTTTACATGTCAGAACATCAAAAAGTGTTGTCTCACCTGGAAAAACTGTACAGTGATGGTCTAACAATCCAATTTCAAATAAACTAAAGAGCTGCATAGGGAGTGTAATATAGGTTTGCTTGTCACGTTCAGGACAGCAGAGCACTACAAACATGTTTGAACATAAATCATCTTTACTGTGACATGTTTTATGCTTCACAAAGCTGTGTGGTAAGTTAATGGCAATGTATGTGAAAGCTTCATTCTTCTGGAGAACTTTGGAAGTGAAAATGCTTTATTTTTTAGCTTTGGATTTTACTTCTGGTAAGCTTTAAACTTTCATGTGAGCTTCAATAGGACAGGAACATCTTAAACTTCATGATTATCCCTTTGCTTAAGGAGGCTGGCAGTGCATTTGAAACTAAGTAAACGTTGACCAAATATGAGCATGAAAACAGTGAGGTGCCTGAGGTCTGATGAAAGCAAAGGAAACTGGTGATTGAACTGGTGGCGTATTCATTAGAAAAGCAAATGTATAATCTTCAGTCTGTTTCTCACCAATATGTCTAAACACATACATTTTCTTTAACCTGGTGAGTTTTGTGGACCAGAAATGTCATTTCTGTCTGATAACTGCTAGCAGAAAGCATCCAGAAACAACCAAACCGTGTTTCTCCTAAATTACTAGAGATTTCTAGGGCTTCTTTTTTTTTAATATAGTAAATTAATACCTGACTGTCCTTTTCTTTTTTTAATCCACAGATATACGTTGCTAGAATAGCAGGCTTGATTATTTTTTTAAAAAAGAAAACAACAAAAACTATGCAGGGTGAAAGGAACACTGTGAAATAACAGTGCTTAATTCAGAGAGGTGAGGTGATTCCTAAATATAGGAAACTATATTTCTTCTGTAATCTTGAAAACACCACCCAAGGAAAACGATTTAAGATAGAACTACAAAACAAAACCTCAGGCAGTGTCACTTTGTTACTGCTGTATGTTATGCAGCTATGCAAACAATCCATGTCAGTTCCTATGTAAGCAGTGTGAGAACTTGTTGAGTTGGCCTGTTGTGTTCTGTGCTGTCACCCGGTCTTAAATATGTGAATAACTGCTTTTGGGCACTTTCTTGAGGGAGTCTTACTTTGGAAAGCCTATCTGATTTAGTTTTTGAGGAATGATGACTAAAAAAAGAGTGAGTAAAAATGAGACAAGTTGCAGGGGGGATCTGAGGAATGAGATAGGAATGTACTTAGAGCCCCATCAGGCAGGGAGGAAATTCATGGATAACTTAATTGCTGCAATGTTGTTGAAAACCCAGCAAAAGAAATTGAGTAATGAAACATTACGTAGAGCTGTATTTCTGAAGGGCATAGTAGAATGGTTTCTACTGTTCTGTTTAGGCTCAAACGTTTTCTGAAACTTCAGTCAACCTTTTTCCCCTGACTGCTGCTTTCTGTCATGTCAGAGGATGAAGTTTTTGCTGCTGCAGCAGAAGTACCTGGAATACCTGGAGGATGGCAAGGTCCTGGAGGCACTTCAGGTTCTACGCTGTGAACTGACGCCTCTGAAATATAATACAGAACGCATTCATGTCCTCAGTGGGTAAGTGTTTGGACTTTGAGAGCTCTTGCAGTGAAGTTTTCTACAGAATTCTGTGGCTTCTGGTGTTATGAGGACTCAAGCTGTATTAAAGCCTATTATCCTGTTGATTAATAAGCTGTAGTGAGATATGATAAAATGTGGAGTAAAGAATACTACTCAGTAGACAGTATTCTGTTTCAGATGCTTGAAAACAACCTGATGATTATTTACCTTTATGCTACTAGAACTTAAATTAATACATACATATGTATGGTCATCTGATCTTGAATTATTAGCCAGTTACCTTACAATTGAATGAAGTAGGTGAATATAATCTGGTTTGTTAGATGAAAATAAGATGTTTCTACGTTCCCTAAAATTGCTTGTTTTGTTTTCTTTTTCTATGGCCAGTTTGTAGACATGTGTTCTAAAGAAGATCTGTGTCTCTGTGAAATAGTTTCCTGCCCTTTTTCGTATTGGTTTCAAGCTTAAGTCACCTGTCTACAGTTCATTAAGAATGTTGTGATCTATATCACTCTCAAAAGGGAAAAGAATGATTCCAGAAAGACTTGGTCTGTTGGTGTGTGTGCACTTTCTTAAACAGGTACCTGATGTGCAGCCATGCAGATGACTTGCGTGCAAAAGCAGAGTGGGAAGGGAAAGGAACAACTTCCAGATCTAAACTTTTGGACAAACTCCAGAGTAAGATGTTCCGGTGTTTAGAATTTCTTCTCACCTCTGTAAATGCAGTATATCAATCCAGGGAATAGACTTTACCTATGTTTGCCCGTTTTTTGTTTTTTTGGTATTTCTTGGTTAATGGGGATGCCTGTAGGTACCTTTACCCTTTGATCTTCTGTATCTAACCTATCTAACCTTTTGCTGTCTCTGATAAACTATTTGCAGTAGGAACTCTTATTTCTTAGCTCTGCTGCATGCAGTAATGGTTTAACTTGGTGATTAAATGTGTGGTTTGGGAAGGGGGTGGTGTGTGAGCTACAAATGTCTGTTATAATGAGAGGTGGAATCTGAGTGTGGCCTGTAACCACTAATGATACTGGTACTGGTTGATAGTGGTCTCATACTTTGCTATGAATTATGATTTCTCATCTCTTTCTTGTGGCTGTTTGTAATATTATGTATCAGAGTTGTAAACCCCATGGTATTCTTTATTTTCATAGTTTTGATAGAGAATTCCTTAAATGAACACTGCTGATAATGTTTTATGATTTTACGGATTTTGTTAAATATGGAGTTTTGAGTTAGCTTGTGTAAATGGTGCTTGTTGGCCAGGACAACATACTCTAGAACTACAAATACCTTGCATACAGCTCTGCTTTTCAGGAGTTCATGCTTCTAATTGCAGGTGTATAGCTGTAAATTTGACAAGCTGTGTGCTCTGTTTACTAAGGTCTCTTCCAAAAACACTCAAATCAAAGTATGCTCTCACTCGTAACTTGCATTTGGTAAGTCTTTTTTTTTTTCATGTGTTTGTTTTTTCTTCATAACTCCTCTAAAGCGTACCTACCCCCATCAGTGATGCTTCCTCCAAGGCGTTTACAGAACCTGCTTCGTCAGGCTGTGGAACTACAACGGGACCGGTGCCTATATCATAATACGAAACTAGATAGTAATCTAGATTCTGTCTCGCTGCTAATAGATCACGTTTGTAGTAGGTAAGAAACCCTCATGACTTCTGAGATGGGCAACAGTATCTTTTCTCTGTCTTTTTAAAATAATCTGATTGTACCTACTGTTAGCAGGAACACGAAAACGCTTCTGAGCTGGTTTAACAGGATTTTAGTGGGAAGAGACAGTTCTCATTAAATGACTGATGGAGGTGGGGAGTAGAGGAGGTGTGTCAAAGAGATTTTGGTAGTTGGATATGGAGTAGTAGGGTCAGACTAAAGCTTTAAAATTTTCATCTGGTGGGTATGAGTAGAAGATACTGCTATGCTAATCCTTAGCCACTTGTTTCTTATAATTTTAGGCAGCCTGTCTATTTATGAATCAACATATGATTGCTATATTTTTTCACTGGAGAATCACTAGTATTTATCCACACTGTCTTCAAGGTTACTGGAGTGCAGAAAGCCTACTGAAGCATACTTCTATGAACTCAACTTTCAGCTATAACTTGCAATAGTGGACACAGATGCTTTTAGATACAAAGGTTAAAATAGAGGAGAAATGTGCAGTAGATGTTTCTGATTTACATATAATATTAATAATGTAAAGAATTATTTTCTCAGACTTGTAAAGTAGATGAATTGTATGTCTTGTATACCTTTATATTGGCTCTTTAGACTATCTAGGTAACCTTTTTTTTTTTTTTTTTTTTGACAAAATGGGTGCTGCTTCTGAACCTTCAAAATGCCATACTGTAGTAGACATGAAGCAGGAAGAGAAGTTTGTTTTTAACAAATGGCTGACCTGAGCAGTTTTTCCTCATTCAGCAAAACAGTGCTAAGGACCTAAAAATCCAGTGTAGCTTTTATGGAAAACTGCTGTGCATGGTGCAATAAGGGGAAGAAAGCTAGAACACCTAGAAATTAAGGGCTGTGTAGGATACTCTTATATGTTTGCTCATGTAACAGGCTAGTACTTGGCCTTACAGGGGAATTGTTTCCATGTTAAGGTTGGCCCACCTGAAGAAACTAGTTAAGAGCTGATAAACTTGCTTATAGAAACTTTCTGGACTCTGCTGCTTTGACTTACACTCTTGGGTTTTTTGGAATCTTTTTGAAGATGCAGACTTCCATAGTACTTCACTGTAGCCATCTTAAGGTTTTAAAATTATTATCTCTGGCACTTCATGTGTTCAAGTAACTTTTTTAGCTTGCAGTTTTGCTACACTGCATTGTTTCAGCAGTTGTGTGTGTGTGTGCAGACATTTGACTGTTGCCCACTTTAATAGCTACTGGAAATGATTGTATACTGGTATTATGGCTTCCCTACTTCAGAAATGAGTCTTAAAATCAGACTAACAAATGGGGATTTAATTTTAGTCTTTAAACAAGTGCATAAATAGTATTGGATGTTCTGTAGGGGGTTTGATGTGATTAGTCAAACCCCGAAGAACATTCAAGTCAACTGTGAAGACCATTGTTTACCGAAGTTGGACTAAGTACAGCTGAATATAAAAGATACTACATGCAACAAATCTGGGCTTAAATTTCACTCACATGAATCTATTTGCTGACATAAAAGTTTGGACATAGTTTGGGATTTTGTTTGTTTGGGGTTTTTCAACCTAAAGTAGTACTTCCTAAACTTGCATATTTGATGTATAGATACTCAAAATTACTGCGGTTTAAAAAACCCAACAACAACAAAAGCCCCAGCAATAAAAGTACCCAAAAATCCACTTGAAAATTAAGGCTTCCATTCTGTCCTCAACTCAACCTGTTGTACCTACCTGTTGCAGGGGTCTGAGTTCAGTGTGTGGTGTGCTGTACGTGCTGCCATGCTTGGGCATATTGAGGTGAGTTAGACAGTGGAAGCCAAATTTTGATAAAGCTGACAGAAGTAACAGTAGTCTAATAGCTTAGACAATTTAAGTCCTGTGCTACTTAAATGATAGAACACTGACAACTTTCCCTTTTTTAGTTGGAACTAATCTGGTTTGGACTTAATGCAATATTTTGATTAAGCATGCTTGAATTGCACTAATAGGTAAAATGTTTAACTAAAACTTACTTTGTAAGAGTGGGAGGTGCAAGTGAGAAACTGCTGGGAGTGAGGGTAAAGGATCTTTCTGTGCCTGAGATTTTGATAACACAGAACTGATATTCTTGGGGGTGGTGATTTTTGGTGTTGAAAGCCTTGAGCCCAGTTGGATGTTTGGGGTTGTTTTTTTTGTGGATTAATAAATCTTTCATTGTATGTACAGGGAATAAAAGGTTAGCTGTTTGGTGTTTTACTTATAATTTTGAACTTGTGTAAATACAGCAACAGGTGACTGTATTAGATGCTTTATTTCAGTATGTGAACAATATTATTCAGGTGTTTTGTCCTGAACAGAGTGTTTTGTACTGAAACGCTTCAAAAAAGATAAAGACCTTTGAGCTATCACAGTATCTAGTTACCAAACCCAGAAACTGTTAGACAACTGGTTCTGGTTTCTTGTTTCAAGACTGCTGCTATTTCCTTCTGCATAAGGAATTTAATGTAGCTGTGCTCTCTGTGAAGTCAAACTTGCTGAGTTGTATGTTTCACTAGTTAAAAGAACTTTTGGTGAGGGCGCTCTGATCCAACTGAGTTGTGAGTGGCATAATTCAGTATTGGGATGTGTCTCCAGCAGCTATATCAACTGTTAACCTTTTTAGGAATCTGAAGGCCATCTTACTATAAAAACTGTGTATTCCAGCATTATACTGCTTGCTTTTCATGCCTACAAAACCTTGGCTGCTTTTCTTAAGCTTTAAAATGCAAGAATGTTTTTTTAAAAATGAAATACGCTGAAAAGGCTGTCCTGGGACACAGTGTGCCCATTGTACTTTGTATAAGTTATGGTTAAAGACTCACCTTCTAGAGCAAGTTGCTGCTCTGAGTAAAAACATTAACTTATTATAATATGGCTAAATAATAATGAAACGCTCTTCCTGTAGGTGCACATGTCTGTGTAAGGGCTTGCCTACTTCCCTGTAGACTTCAAGGAAAACAAAGTCTTCTTTCATGGGTGGGGCTTTTTACCTTGGGTTCAGTGTTCTTCCAGTGGCAACTAGACAGTTCCTGGTCAGCTTAAAGCAGGAGCAGAACACACTTGTGTTTCTCTATAAACAAGTAAGTAGACATACCCAAGGAAGCCAGCTACAGATATGTATATATGTACATTTTGTTTATCCCCCTCTACCATAAGACAGGAAATGAGACTGTATGGGTTGTTCAGTGCTGCTTGATTAGTCTTTAATCATGGACTAGGAAGCCTCTTCTAGGTAAAAGAAAATTACTGTGAAGGTATAGACCTTACATTATGCAGAACTTTTTCTAGCTTCAGGTAAGAAGTAATTCTTCAGGTGTCTGTCAGGCTGGCTACCTCCAAACTGTGTTTTTAAAGACAAATGTGAAGGAAGTAAGTTTTCTGTTTAAATTGTTGGGGGGGAGGATTATGTTTGATTTTTTTTCTTCCTTTGGGGTTTTGGGGGGGACATGGTGTGTTTTTGCTGGTTTTTTTTTTTAAGCCAGTTTATCTCCAGCGATAATTACAACTGTGCATTCAAGGAGACTGACATATTAGTACCATTGTGTCCCTTCAGAGTTGTGTTGCCCTGTTGTATGAGGTGTCTTAACTCAGCACAAGACCAAACCGCTTCAGGATTCCTGCAGTTCAAGTAAAAATGTCTGTGATTAAGAGGCTGTTATTTAGTGCATCTGAACATCAAACTTGCAGTTGCTACAGTATTACTTATAAAGGCAGACACCTGCTGTAAAAGCCTACACTGATTTTATCTTGCCTCTGAAATTCTTATTTGAGAGCTTATAGGCAAGATGTAAATATAGTTTTTCTCCAGTTCTTTCCTAACTTAATATTTGGACTGTTAGTTTTTTCTCAGTATGTAACTAGAATATTAAATATTAGTTCTGTAGGAATGTTTTGACTCGTCTTCAGTAGTTTATCGTGTAATATTTTGATAAACACAACATTTTATGAAATAATGTAGATTTTTGTGAGGGAAAACTGTTCAAGCTCAATGGTATCTTGTTAGCTGTGCTTAGATGCTGTATGTAGTACTCTGCAAAGAAAGTGAAAAATGGCACAAAATGAAGGCAAAGAAACATCTAACTCATTGCAAGGTCACATTCAAGAAAAAGAAAATTCGTATAGAAGAGTCACTTCTAAAGTTGGCAATCTATAGATAAGTGAGTTAGATACCTACAAAGACCCCATATGTAAATAAAACGTTGCACCTAGGGTTCAAAGAGATTTGGACTCCAGTATTTTCTATACATTGTAGAACTGTCTATTAATAAGCTATTACCTTCCTAAAGAGGTCAGTTTTATTGCAAGCTATATGAAAGCATAACAGACTGTGTGAGTGAAATAAGAATAGTTCTACATTCTTACAATTGGTTACGATCTCTCGATGGTGTGAGTTCATTACCAGATAAGACACTTTGTTCTGTACTTATTTGAAGCAGCTGTTAATAGAGGAATTTTTTAAGTTGTCTGGCCTTACATTTAAATAAGGTTTTTGTTTGGTTGGGCTTTTTGTTGCTTTGTTTTTTGGTGTTTTTTTTTTTTTTTTACTAGCTTGACTTTCAAAAAAATGTCTTACTGCTTTCTTATTAACCCATGAATACATGCCTTTCTTTCCCCAGGAAACAGTTCCCATGTTATACACAGCAAATACTAACGGAGCACTGTAATGAAGTTTGGTTCTGTAAATTCTCCAACGACGGCACTAAACTAGCAACAGGATCTAAGGACACAACTGTTATTATATGGCAGGTTGATCCAGTAAGTTTGCCAAGTGTTAAAATGTGTGTGACTTGTCTTTCCCTTCCCTCTCAGCTTTCTCATGGCTTGGTTTTTTTGAAGGACAGGCTACAGATACTGTAGCCCTCTTGACTAGAGTATTTCCCTAGGATGTAGAAGCCTGAAAATGCTGGTCAGTGTAAATTAGTGAAGGAGAACACTTGCAAACCTGATGCCTGAGTGTAAGGTTTGAGCTGTTGGCTGCTTTGGGGCAGAAACTTTGTGTACTCCTAACCAGTAGTACCACAGGGTAAAGCCTGTTATTGCCCTCCAGGGAAGATTCTCATCTTGAAGGCCTTGGGAAATGTTGGGTCAGAGTGGAAGGAGCATGGCAGTGAGAAACCTTTCTTCTAAATCACTCTTGCTGAGAGTGACTGACCCCTTTCTTTTACCTTGTTGCTACTAATACACTTGGATTTAAATACTCTGCTCATCATTTATTATTTTATTCCTGAGTAATAAAATGGTATGTGCTAAACTGAAAGTTGTATCAATATACCACTTCATGCCAGTTGCTGTTGTAGATTTGCCTTGTCTCAAGACAAAGATTTAAACACACTGGCACGTGGAAGTATACCCATCTGTTTTCTTACAGACTACAGTTTTAGGTTTTGATAGTACATGACACTATTCCTCTTAAATATTGTAGCTGTAGGATATTTCATTTATCTTTCCTACACATATCTATTATTATGTAAATAAAAAGATTGGCTGATGAATTTAATCTGACTGTTTTAATTGACTTGTAGAAATGGTTATGAAAGTATGTCCATATATTTCATAACAATTGAAAACTGAATAAACTTGAACATATGCACACAACTTTTGAAGTTGCTAATACTTGTGAAACACTAACAGAAATGAGGTTCTTACAGTTTTTTAACAACACAACTGCAGACTGGTATGTGAAATGGAAGATGGAAGGGTTTTTAGGTCCATACTGGATTTGAGAGCTGAACTTAATTATTTTCTATCACTTCAGGTTAGGAAGTCTCATAGTCTTGAGTCCTTTCAGCTGTTAAAATGATGGAAGCACTTAAAAGCCTCTCCCATGTGTATAGTCATTATGTAGTCTCTAAACGAACAGCAGGCACCGTGGCTTTTTCAGGCATAAGAACTGTGGTTTGTGTCTTACTGGGGCCAGTGTGTGCTGGGTCAGGAGCTGCAGAGCAGCAAAGCTGACTTCTGTTATTTAGTATTTAGTTTGAAAATATCAGGTTTGGTTTGTTGTTTTTTTGTTGGGTTTTTTTTTTTTTTTTTTTTGGGTTTTGGTTTTCTTAAACAATAATTCTAAATAAATTAAGAATCAAATATTTTTTGTTGTTAACTTATCACTTGATTGGAGATGCACATCTTCCTTTTTATATTGATGGGTTTTAACACCAAACATCTTGATTTGCAGATTTTACAGTGAATTGTTTGCTGATATCTGGCTAATAAAAGCAAATACGTGTTTTGTGAGTGTTTTAGGCTAACTTGATTGACCAAGGGCTGCTAAAGAAACAAAATCTCTTAAAAATAGCTACTGGGAAAGCAGCTTTGTAGAGTTTTATCAGTTTATCTTTTTTCTCTGAATACTTTAAAAAATAAGTTGAAACCTTTTCAATTAGGTGAATGTCTAAATAACACTAGGCCACATAACTCAAATGAATCATTTTCATATTTGCCAGAGCATGGTTCTCACATTTCCTGTAGCAGTTGAAAATGTCTTTTGAACTGTTAAGTTTAATCAGATTTTCAAGGCTTTAGGTATTGAGATTTATTCTAATTTATATACATAAGCTATGTGGAAACATCTATTCAACACTGTCTGGGCAAGTGATGGGAGAACACTGTTTTGAATGAACAGTATTTGTTTTTCCACACACATTTCATGCGTGTGAGAATTCTTCATTTCTCCATTTCTTTTCTTCGTCATCCTTCTTGAAGTGTAATGGCACTGCTTCAATGTGTTTCTTCATTTCATACCATAAATTTTTTATTTCTCTTCTAAGACCCAGCTACACCTCTAAATTATCTTAACCCATGCCTCTGTTTTCATTTTCATTTGTTAATTTCAAAGTTCTTATGCAGACTCGACAGTGTTAAATAATGTCTTGAGTGAACTTGGTTTGTGTGTTGATGCGTTATTTGACTGTTACAAAGTGTGACAGAATTTTTAGAGCCCAAAGGATACACTTGGTGTATCATCTTGCCTAGCTTGCATCTTCTTTCTTAGAGTTCTCCTTTAACTTGTTCCTTACAAAAATTTCCTGCACTTCCCGAAAACCGTTGACAGGATTTTGGCTTTTCAGCCAAGAAGCTCAACTACTGCAGACATAAGTTGATGCCTGAATAGTTTTTTCTTATATATACATAAGAAAAATTTGGATAATGTAAGGAATAGAAGTGCTGACATTTCTTTAGGTGACGGGTGGGAAGCAGATTGACTGCATTTGGGGACATTTGCCTGAAATCCCACTGACTGCTGTTGTAGAGCTAAACATGGTATAAGTAGTTTTCCCTTATTTGGAGAGAAGTATGGGAGCAGTATGGAAGATAGTAACAGACACAGAGTTCTGTCATTAGAAGAGGAATATCTTATGTGTCTTGCTCCTCGTGCATTTCAGATATGCTGAAGTGACAGGCTACTTTAATCCTGTTCTAAGAAGAACTACATCAGTTGCAGGCAGGCTCCGGGGTGTGAGATGATGTCAGATATGACTCAGTTTCCTTGCAGATCACTTTAGCTACGGACACAGCAGTATCTAATGCAGTCCAGGAATAATGATTTGAATGGAAAAGGGGTCTTGAGGAGGTCCGTTCATTTGCCTCTCTTTCTGTGTACTCTGAAGATTATTCTTAGCTCACTTTCTTTTGAGGAATTTGCTTTTTCTAGTCAGCAGAACCCTCAAAGCTGCAGGCTGGCTGTGAATCACCAAATCCCTCACAGCTGATCCCAGAGAACAGTCCTTCAGGTCACTCTTCCTCTACTTTTTCTCTTTAGAATCAGGAGGTGCCTTGTTGATTAATACTGAAAGGAAAGAGAAGGATCAATTAGAGAAATTAAGCTAGATTTTCAAATGAGTCACTCTTTTTTAGAAGAATTTGGAGATGTGAACATCTGCCATTCAGGGAAGAACCAGGGGAGAAGGAGAACAATTTGATTGCCTTTTTGTAAGAGTCATTACAAAAATTTTCAGCACTGTAACAAGCTCTGTTCTGCTTTCTGTATGTGCATATTTCTGTCAGGAGTCAGTGCTAATGCTGTACTGAAGCATGTTTCTCTCTTTAGGAAGCCAGTGTGTGGTTGTTTCACAGTATCTTGCTGTACTATTTATTTTTATAAGCTTCTTGAAAGTCAAGTTCCTCTGACAAGGCAGCAGTAAAACAGTTGTAATATAAAGATGATACAAGATGCTGCATGTGCCAAGTATGCTTCATTCACTAAATCTGTCAGAAAACAGCTTGTTTAGGCAGCACTTCTGAAATAAGAACACCTCTCAAGGAAGTTTTTAAAAATATCTTTCTGTAGAACTCCTTACTTGAGCAGCACACACAAGATAAGCTCAAGTTTCTAAAAATATTGACACTTCAAGATTTTCCCTTGTCAGTGTATGTGAAGGTTTTGGTTCTCTGCTTAAGCATAACAGGCTTTTAAGAAACTAACTTAATTCTGTAAAATGTAGGTAATAGTGCTTTCATATTCCAGTAGATGTAGAACGACTTGACACTACAGAAATCTTGTGTATCCCAGAAAGTGTAATGTGATGTAAAACTTCATACACGGCACTATTTTGTGAGTTTTGCACTCAGAGTCACAGAAGAGTAGAACAAAAGTACCTACAAGTATTCTTGTTTTGCATGTTGAAACTTAGAAGCTTTCATTTCCTGTCCCTACTGTGTAAACTGGCAATTGCTTTTCCAGTAGGAGCCTATTGATGTCTCGCAGGTGACAAGTTGCTTAAGGTAAACTGGCTGTGCTGTACTTGGGCACACTGGGTATGTCAAGTCGAGTAGTTCATTTGCTTTGTCTCAATAGTATCTCTCTTGTTCCAGGATACTCACCAGCTAAAACTACTTAAGACGTTAGAAGGTCATGCGTATGGGGTCTCTTACATTGCTTGGAGTCCAGATGACAACTACCTTGTTGCCTGTGGCCCAGATGATTGTTCTGAGCTTTGGCTCTGGAATGTACAAGTAAGTGGTGACTAAGAATGAAAAATAAACCTTTGTAGTCATCCTGCTGCTTTGTTTCAATATCTAAATACTTCAGGTGTGAAAAGAGTAACTGCTACGAGCTTATATGAAGGTGTTGAATGTAAAGAAGAGATGCTGATCTCCCTGGCCCCCTTTCCATTTGGAAAAATAATATGGCAGCCTACAAATTCTGTACTCAGTTTGTACAGAACTGAAATTAGAGTTCAAGTCGTAAGTGCCTGGGATTGTGCAGCAATTCTGGTGCATCTGATTATGGATCTTTTCTAAAAAGGGATGGCAATAACGTGTAGGACCTTAAAGAGGTTCTGAAGAGAGGGACAGCAAATTAATCAATGGAAGCAGAGGGCCAAAATACCATGGAAGAGAAGCAAATGCTCACTGATGATTTTAACAAGTAGCACAAGTGAAAGATACAAGCTATTTTACTTTGAATGACCCTCCCAATGATGTTAGTGGAAGATCCACAGAGGCTTAAATTTATGATTTCAGAACTTCATCTTTCAGTCAGGCACCAGGGCAGTTTGCCATTTCCTTCATGAATTTGAAAATCACTTTCTGCTGTTGAATTTTATGGGCACTTGAGTTGATATAAAAGCTTCTCTTGCCTCAGTTGTGAGCTGTATAGTCTTTCTTATGCTGTCTTGGACTCTGAACTAATTTAGTTTCCTAAAACAAAAATGTTCCCTTTTTTCACCCTTGAAACAGTTTTTTTCTGTTTAATTGACTAAATTGGCTCAGTGCAAAGCACTAGAGCTGGCACAGAGGAATAGAGAGAAGCCCTTACTGTTCTAACAATGGTAAGCCACTCATTGGTGTTCTGTCTTGTGAAACGGTAGCATTATACACTAGGGATGACAGCTGAATTTTGGCCTGGAGATCTTCAGCTCAGGAAGGAAAATGTTCTAAATACTGTGATAATCCTAACTTTTTACTAAAATGTAATGTAAAATGGTTTTGGTTTTTTTTAAGTCTACTTCTCTCTCCTTGTTTTGTTTGGGTTTTTTTTCATTTGATAGTGCTTCTCTTGCTCTTGATTTGTTCTTGTAATTTCTTTTCATTCTGCCCTTTACTCATAATCTTTCAGTTGTCTGACACACCAGCTATTCCATCTCTCTTGATTTGGGGGACAAAAGAAATTGTTCCAAATCACGTCTAGAATCACTGGAGATGCTAAAGTGGTTCTGCCTTCTTATTGCACTATTCATAGGTTTGTATTGCTTTTTAATAAAGGTGTTGAAATATGTGCACTACCAAACACTACACGTGTCAGGTGAAATTATCAGTGCGTTTTTGGGAAATGGTTCTGGTATAAGGCCTTGCTGCCTTTGTTTAATTTACAGACTGGAGAGCTGAGGACGAAGATGAGCCAGTCTCATGAAGACAGTTTAACAAGTGTGGCCTGGAATCCTGATGGGAAACGTTTTGTAACGGGAGGTCAGCGTGGACAGTTCTATCAGTGTGTAAGTTCTCTGCATCTGTCCTATTGAAAACAAAGCAAGAAATTCAAGTTTGATCAGATCTGAGGTTCATGCTTTTTTCGGGTTTTTCATGTGTGTGTACACTAAAGCTTCCAATCCTTTGTAATTGAAAGAAGCAATACATTAATGCAAGTATTTCAGCAGCACTTCTCTGTGTGGCAGTTCGAAGGGTTTGAGCATCTTTAGTCTGCCTAAAGCAGGATTTGTAGTGGAAGAGTTTTTTCCTTAGCTGCTCCAGAAAATACACTAATAAAAAGTAGTGCCTTTGTCCACAAGTGTTGTTTACTCCATAGAATTTTGTCTACATCTTTCTTAGTTTTTGCATGCTGTCTTTGCTTGTGAAAACAAATTTGAAACCCTCATTACTTGACTAGTGTTGATTTTGGATGGTGGGCCACAGTCTTACGCTGTTCTTGATTGTTTGTCACTTGACTTGGTGCCCAGAATAATAGTGCAGTATGCAAACCTCACTCACTGCAAAGGTCAGCTCAGTGACGTGGTGTAGATGGCACGTGTCATGCACGAGAAAGTAAGTGACAAAAGGGATTCTCAGCTCTCCAGGGCAGATTCCTACAAAAGCTCTCAGTTATGAATACCAAGTCCTGATTCATTAAATCCTTCCTTTTAAAGGGTTAGATTGCTTTCTGTGGTAATTGTCTGAACAGAAGGTAAAAATGATGTCTCTACTCCTGAGAAATCTGAGACTAATGGTTCCAATTTTTTTTATTTTTTTCTTCTTATCAGGATTTAGATGGTAATCTCCTTGACTCCTGGGAAGGGGTGAGAGTACAATGCCTTTGGTGCTTGAGTGATGGGAAAACCGTTCTAGCATCGGACACACACCAGCGAATTCGGGGTTATAACTTTGAGGATCTCACAGACAGGAACATGTAACTACCTCTTCCTTTGGTTTTGAATTCCTGCTTCCTAGCGTCAGAAGATTGAGAACAGGTTTAGGGGTCAGGATGGGAAACAAGTTATTAAAATGCTCTCAGTGTTAAAAGAAGACAAGAATAGCATGGGACAAGAATTAATGGTTAAGTTCCAGAAAGCAGCATCAGATCAAGTATTAAAATTACTTTCTAAGTACCAGCCAGAGTGGATGTTTTGACATTTCTGTCATCAAGAGTTGCAGTCCTCTCAATTCCTGGCATATTTTAGTAGATCCTGCCTTGACTTTAGGAGTTGGTTGAGGTCTGAAGTCTCTTTTGGTCTTGGGATTTGTCATGAATATAAGCAAGCTATTGCAGACCTGGCTTGTACTGATGTATGGAGACATACCTAATTTCAAATTCAGAACTGTCTTTTCCTGATAATATTGCAGAAACAGAGACATGCCTTTTACCTTGGTGTTGCATCATTATCTGGTTACCTTGACACTCATGTCTTATCATTTCAGAGTACAAGAAGATCACCCTATTATGTCGTTTACTATTTCAAAAAATGGCCGTTTAGCTTTGTTAAACGTAGCAACTCAGGTGAGTTGGTGATGTTGAATGGAAATGCAAATAAATCATGCAAATGCTACCTGTTCTTAAATATTTTGGTGTGAGTTGAAATTTTTGATATTAACCAGTTATATATTCTATAATATGAAGGCATTAATATACATAGATACAATGTGGAATCTTCAGTCTTGAGACTGAATTTTTTTGACTGATTTATACTCAAGCATTTCATATTGTGAAATATGTACTGCTAAATGCTATTAACTGGCTGTTGCATCAGGAAGCCAGGTACCGGCAAGAATCGTGGCAGGTTGTCATGTCTAGGGGCATGAGAATTACATTTTATTTATCTAGTTCTGCTTTTGGAACCTTGGATAAGAATAGGAGCTTTCAGAATGGAGGGGACCAAAGGGTGAAAGTTTAGTAATTTGATACTCTCTTTATCTAGTAATAGTGCTGAGGTTGGCTCTGAAGTATGTACTTTGATGTTTAATTTTTTTTCCTCATAGTTTAAAAAGAATGCCATTAATAATGTTTATGATGAAATTCTTTATATTTATTATTTCTAGGGAGTTCACTTGTGGGACTTACAAGACAGAGTTTTAGTGAGAAAGTATCAAGGTGTTACACAAGGATTTTACACAATTCACTCATGTTTTGGAGGTCATAATGAAGATTTCATCGCGAGTGGTAGTGAAGGTAACATCATTCTCCCTTCTGCAGAAAACTGGCATACTGTATCTTTCCTATACCTTAATTTTATAGGTAACAGTTGCTAACAACAGCATTATAAAAGCAACCAAACTGGTTCATGAAATAAACTTGAGGTGTGCTAAGATTGTGGCATACTTCAAGAAGTAATTGTTGGCTAGCAGAAAGAATCTTCTGAGAGGATGGTACTAGTAGAAAGCATTAATGACTCTTTTGTGTTGCTCCTCTAAAGCAAAAGCATCTGCACAATTTTAATTAAAGTGGGTGAGGTGTTCTTGAGGACTTTTCTTTTTGTGGTGTGATATTAAGAGTTATGGTTTGAATAAAAAGTACTCCTGGGGAATAACAGCTTCATTTGCCTCTTGAAGATAGAGGTGTGGTGAGGTTATTTTAATTTCAGTAGAGTCATCCTAATTGCAGACAGTAGTCTCAAATTAAGCAGTTGTTGACGTAGTCTGGTTGGGTGATCAAAGGCTTTGTGGTATGTTTTTATTCAACTGTCTGTGGCAAGAGTAGAAATTTGTTAAAGGTTTATATCTTGAATTGGTTACATTCTGTCACTGATGTAGTGCCATCACCTGCCATGTAGGTCACTTAAAATTCAAGCTTATTTAGGGCTAAGAATTACACTTGGAATATGTAAATGATCACTGTGAGTGCTGTGTAACTCTAAGCTATTAGTAAGTCTTCTGGCCAATTTGCTTCCTACTATTCTTTTTTGGAAAATATCAAATATGTCTAAAGTAAAACCAGGTTTCACCCTCTGACCATATCCGGTGGAATATGACTGAAGGACAGCACCTCCAGTATTCCAGTCTAGTGAGAACTTCTTGTCATGGTTGAACAAGCTTCTGGTTTGAGATCCAAGTACCTGAAAGTTCAGGATTTATTTTGCCATGACTATTTGCGTGTGTAGATACTGTAGTGCACCAGTTCTTTTTTTCCCCCATGTATTTACTCTTTATTATCTTCATTGTCTCAAAACTACCGAGCAGTAGTTGAAACTGATGGTACTCTTAGGCTTGAACTGTTTGAAGCTGTTGCCTCTTTGTACTGAATTGTTGCAAATGTGGCTACTGAGAAAGTCTGTTTTAAAAAATAAGCAAACAAAATAACATCACATTGTCATAGTCTCTTTAGAAAGTAATTCATTACATCGTAATACCTCTTAAAGCATGTTGTCAGGTAGGTAGGGGTTTTTCTCACCTTTGCATCAATAGGAAGAAAATGAAGGTATCTAAGAGAGGGATTGACTGGTGCCTTAATCTAGCTAACTTGTTTTTACCAAACCAAAATACAGGCATTTTGACAAGCACCAAAATACTGGTTTGTGTTTAGGCTTTGGTTCTCCCAGACAGCAGAGGCGTGCGTGTGTGTGTCCTTACACTTGTCTGTGTAAGCAGTGTGTAGATTGTGTTGTTTGGTGCATAGCATGGATGTGTAGTCTCTTGCAATCTTAAGTGGAATGTAAGCACAGCCAGAACATTTGTGTCACTATGAATATGTGTAGAGGTGGTGCACTCAAATGAGCTGGCTCAGCAGAAGGCAGTTGTTACCCCATGGTTCCATGATGCTTTTCTAGCAGGTAGGTCAGAGAGCAGGTTTGTTTTATAAGGGGTTGGGGGGAGGAATAGAGGAAGTTTGTTTGCTAAGCCTTCAGAGTGATGTCTATGTTAAAGCATTTCAAATAGATTAAAATACTTTGATTTGATATGCTAAACCTAAATACTAGGCTTTTGTGTAATACTTGTACATACTTGTTCAGTGTGTGTCACTCTGTTTGGAATATTCCACAGACATTACTAGAGAGGTAAACCCCCAGACTTGGTGCAGACTGCTAGTCTACAGCTGGGACACACATTCCCACCCCCTATTTATTTTAACTGTGGTTGGTTATAAAGCAATAACACTTCTCTAAAACTTCCAGTAGAGTGTCTAATCAGTTTGCTATTCTATTGCTGTCATGTTGCTGGAAGTAATTAAAAGCTTCCCATCACAAAATAAGATCTGTAAGGGTTGTTTATTGCATCTACTTTAATATGTACAAATGGATATTTTTAAATACCACGTAATAGTGAATTGTTAAAGACAGTAATAGCTCACAATTTGAGCCATTAAGTTTTGCCCTCCCTCATTTGCTCTGTTTGAACCTTTACTGGAGTGTTGCAGGTCTTCAGTATTAGGATGTTTATTTCATAAACTATGGAGCTGTGATCTTATCTAGTAGTCATCAGCAGGAGGTGGTTATAAGGAGGTCTTAGTACTCATGACTTTATACTTCATAATGCTTTTACTAATCTGTAAATAGAATTATTTGAGGGGGGGAAAAATGTGCAAGTGTTCCTTTTGAATAAGATTGCAACTCCATACCTATAATGAAAAAGTAGCTTGGTTTCTCTCTTTAGCCATTTATTCTCCTATTTGTATTGTAGTCAAACGTTTTTCTTCAAATACAAAGTGTAGTAGACTTGCAGGTGTTAAAAGGGAATGTCCCTGTTAACGGAAGAGCTTCAGCTGTATTCTTTTGATCAGTTTTAGAATAAAAGTTGTGTTAGTGCTATTGCACACTTGAGACATGGGTTTTGGGCACAGGTTTTGCAACAGTAATGAGAGCCAACTTGCTGAGAGCTTGTGTGGAAGTGCTGGTTGATACAACAAGTTAGTCTGTGCAGAGGAGTGTTTCTCATTCTCTTTTAACCGTGTGTTTTATTTAGATCACAAAGTATATATCTGGCACAAGCGTAGTGAGCTGCCGATTGCGGAGCTGACAGGGCACACACGTACAGTGAATTGTGTGAGCTGGAACCCGCAGATCCCATCCATGATGGCCAGCGCCTCCGATGATGGCACTGTTAGAATATGGGGACCAGCGCCTTTCGTAGACAACCAGGATATTGAAGGTAAAAACCTGTGTGCTTACTATAAAAGAAGTAATGGGGTTTTGGTTGGGTTGTTCTGGTTGGTTGGTTTCTTAGTGTATGATTGTTTGAGTTTTGTCTAAATTATTTGTGCTGTAGAACAAAAAAGAAACAACTAGTATTACCAAAATTATTCTGACATGGCCCTATAGACCCTGTGGTGTCACTCACTAAGACCTCAGGATTAATTTATTTATACTTTCTAAAAATCTTGCCTCTGATGCTTGAGGTTTAATAACATACAATGTTATTAAAATTTAAATAATGCATTCAAATCACACTGCAAGTTGAATAATGGTATTACAGAAGGAATCTCCTAAGTCTGGAGAGAGTGTGAAGTTTTTCAGAGGAATGTCTATAGAAAATTGAACCGTTGCTAACCGTCAGCAATTATATGTGTCCAGGAGAGAGACAGAGAGAAAACGCTCCTTCTTTTGCTGCCAAAATGTGCATGTTTTCCCAGCCCTTCTTGCCTCCCCCAGGACTGTTAATGAGATGACTGCTGGGGAGTTGTTCTGCAGTTTATATGCCTCTCATTTCTTACTACAAGGTTGAAGTTGAATATGTGTTTGCAGTAGACATTAAAATGGACTACAGTATATCCCATTGCCACAGGACTGAATGAATACTGGATGTGGATAAAAGTTCAAGGGGAACCCGGGCAGAGTAATCAAAGAAATCCATTAAGTGCTACTGCAGAAGGAAACACCTCTAGTTCAGAATGTCCCCTAGGTAAAAATAGCTGAAATTGGCAGGATATTAGGAGGAAGAATTACCTCCTCTCCCTACATCTGTGCTTTTTGACACGTCTGCTTCTAGTCTTGGGCTAGGTGGACCAGCTTGGCTAATCTGTTTGTAACACCTTATGGAATACACTCATAAAGAGTCAGAGCCTGTCCTCCACCTGGTTTTACTCTTAGTTTTGTTGTTTGGCTTTCTCTAGTTAGCTGCTTGCTCACTCTTTCTAACTTCCTCCAGGAAGTGAACTATTAAGTGTCATAAATATCAAAACAACAGAAAATTGATTTCTCACAGCAATGCTTTCACAAGAGGTGTAGGTGAACAGAATAATACCTTACAACTTAGAAATCTTAAATGGATGACAAGACAGCTTTGTAAGACTCCCCTAAAACTCAAATGTATGACAGGACTCCCCTAGAACTCAAATGCAAATATGTGTTACTTCTTTTCGAGTACCTACACCTGTTAAATTAATTTCTAGATTGATATAAATAATGTACTGTAAAAGAAGTATCTTTAGCATGGAATTTAGCTACACTATAATAGCCGTTAACTAATGCATGTTCAGTAAAATTTATATAAGTACACTGTATCTGTAATTACTTTATAATAGAACTACTAATGCTTGCTAAGATCTTCAGGCTGTGATTTCTTTCTCTTTATGTTTTTGTTTTTGCTCAGAGGAATGCAGTAGCATGGATAGTTGATGGCGAATTTGGAGCAGACGACTTCAGTTTAACTTAATTAGTCGTATTTTAAATGGCTTGGGATTTGGTGCAAACAAACATGATTGATAGCTGGACAGACATGCTCGTCATGAAAAAGAACCATTTCTGAAGCCCGGTTGGGGCCAAACATTTACCACCTTGCTTCATAGTAACCAGTCGAGATGAAGCACGTCCTTAGAACTCTGTTGGACACCGTGTTGAAATTACCCCCCCATCGGTTGTGAAGAACTGTGCTACATTCAGGCTAACCATTGAACTCAGTATATATATTTTTCCCTCCTGCCTTTTTGTCTGGCAGGCTACTGTTCTTGTTGCTCTTCTGTGTAATGAAGTTTAAATGCTTGTTTGGAACACTTTATTTAACAGTTTAGAAGGCTTGATAGAAAGAGTGCTTTAGTCTGAAGAGTATACATTGGATAGGAAAGTATTTCCTTCTCTTGTTTCTCAAGTCTCTCTCCGCCTTACTTAGCTTGAGATCTTTGCAGCTTGGTTCATGGATTCTAGCCTTGCCCGTTGCGCAGTATATATATAAATTGAGATGATAAACCAATGAACTATGTCAAAAGCACTCTCAGTATCACATTTGACAAAAAGTTTTGTACTTTTCACATAGCTCGTTGCCCTGCAAAGGGGTTAACAGCACAATTTTTTAAAAATAAATTATTTATAGGATTAAAATGACTTCATTTGTATACATTTGGAATTAAAACAATGCAAGAAGTGTCATGAAACACGGTATCACTGATGCTTTTCTGGAGTGTCTTGAGACCCAATCAAAAGCAGTGGCTGGAAGGAGCTTTATGTAGGCAGTGAAGCTTGTTTTAGATGGAGGAACTTGCTGTCCATCTTAACAGATAAACTCTATTATTTAGGAAAAAAGAAGCATTCAGACTGCGCCACCAGACTAAGGTTAAGCAAGAAAAGGTCTTTTTGGGTTTTTTTAATTACATTAATATATGCAACAATGCTGTTGTAAAAGGTAGGCTACACTTCAAGGGAAGAATGTGTTGAAAGAGTCCTTTCTTCACAAAGTCATCATTTTGTATAATTAACATACAAATCATAATTAAACACTTGTATTACAATGGAAATTTTTCTTTATTTGATAAAGCTGTATAGATTTCCGTGTTGAGAATATACTTTAAACTTTGCGGATTTAAAGGCCTCTCCCAGACCTTGTTGAACCTGGTGCTGTGAACATCTTGACGCATCTAGGAGTAGTTCCACTAATATCCCATGTTAAGGAAAGAACAAAGACATTTATAATTTAAGTATGTATTCTTTTTGATGTAGACAGATGCCCTGGCATCTCTGTGCTTCTGCACTACACACAAATTCATTATGGGATAGCACTGGATTCCCTTTTGCCACCTTAGGTGGAAAGGTAGTGTTGGTACTGCTGCAAAGTAAAGAAGGAGCAGGGAAGGGCATGCTGTGCAGTCATGTGAATAGAAGTGTGGACTTCATCCTTTAATGAGATAGTAATCTAGTGTCCTTATTAGTCATGTGTGGAAGAAGGGTGGGGGAAGGTTTGCCAGAATTCCTGGGAAGAGAAGTGTAGCCACTTTGATGAATGGGAATGTGCTATTTCCCAGAAAAACAAAGTGAAGATTAGCAGGTTATTTTTTTTTTCTTTTTAGATTGCAGCCATCAGGTGGCAGGTATTTTTTTCTTGCCTTGTGTGCAAACTTAAATGTGAGTTAAGATTCTGGTACTATGGTTGAGACCAGCCCCGAATCTGACATTAGTCTCTTAGTACCTCCAAAACCAGGTAGGAACTTAACATTCCTATCTTCAGTCTAGTACATAGGCCTTAGAATTAAGGTGGATGCTATTATAGCAGTTACTTTTCCACAGTACTGGGAATGCATATGTAAACTTGAGACTACAAATCATTTCCTTCTTCTGTTACTTAGTTCTGGAGGAAGCTCTTTGTTTCTCTTCCTAGTTTAGACAGCGTAAGATTAGTCAGGCTTGTTCCTGTGGTATTGGTGTTGCAGGAAAACAGACAAGTTCCTAAGATCAAATTTGAGTAAGCTAAACGTTTGGGTTTTAAAGAAAAATTACCCAGATTGTAAAAGTGTTTTACATTTTCAAAAACATGGTATAATTCATAAGCAATGCCAGTATGTGAATCTTCGGAAGTTATTCTAGTATTGTCTTACTCTAGACCTTACTTTTTCAAACCAAACATTTAGGGAGAGTAAGGAGAACAATGGTTTTGATGTCTCTTAATAACGTCTCATGCAATGGTCTAGCACTACTTGCTTACCTCATACTCATGGGAATAAAGTGGGAACTCTAGGTAGGTCGTGAAGGCTGGATCAAATCTCAAGTGGAGATTTAAAGTCTCGCATGCACTTCAACAGGCACTTTTAATGTGGTGGCCATAACTAATAAGAGTGAGACTCCTTACCAGGCATGAGCTATGGGGGTATGTATGGGCTGGTGCCTGCTTTCCACTGCAATGCAATTAGAAACTTAAAGCTAGTAATTCTGCCCAAATACTGCCTGCCTCTTCTGGACTTGGTTTGTACCCATAAAGGACACTTGAGGTATTAAGAAGCAGAGTTAGAGAGAGGCACAGGTTCCGATATCTCTCCTTTAGTGTCGTGGTGCAGCCATGCCAGGTAAAGGGAAGCTCCGAGCAGATGGCACTGCTTCCAGAGTGTCTCAGTAACAGCATGTTGCATCGCTGTCTGTGCCCCTCGGGTGATGAGCAGAGAGGAGAGGATGGTGAGACTCATCTGCATTTTGCCACACTATTTGGGCCCACAGTAAACTGACATTATAGGTGAAGCAGCAATGACTACCATTCCAACCTGGAGATGAAAGAGGAACCTAAACTATTCCTAAGATCACATATTCACAATATGTGAATTGAAAAGTACCAATACTTTTTGTGCACAGACTGTAAAATGAGACTGGGGTGGGATGGGGGTAAAAACCCAAATAAGTTTGCTCATTTGCAATGTGTTGATTTCCATGTGCTTAAAAATGTTCATAGGCTGGAGTCTAAGGCTGGAACAAGTACACACCCCAAATAAATTACTGTATTTCTAGTCAACAGACCGATGGTTTTAGAGAGAAAAATACTGTAAGTGTGTACTCATTTTGTAACTTTCTCTGGTCACCTGTTGGCTTAAAATATTCACAGTAGCCCCAGGTTATTACCAAGGCAGATTTGGAAAAAAAAAAAGTGCTGAAGCATTTTATTATCTGAATGTTCCATAGCTGTTCAGGTAAGTAATTTTCAAGGCACAATGGAGTACAAAAGGGAAAATGGTAGCTCTGTTTTTGTTTTGGAGGGGAGGGTAACGGGGGAAATGACACCTTTGTTTTTAAATTCCCTCTGACTTTTCTAAAGTTCTCCAACTTTAAAGTTAACTTCTCTTTATGATTAGAGCAAAGATGCAAGCTAGAAATCTACCCAGATCTTGCCAATTACTTCTCAACTTGGCTTCAAACAGGTAATGTTTAATAAAACTCCATATGCTGTTGGGAGTTTGTGTCTAGTTGTGTACTTCCACACTGCTAAGTGATACTCCCACCCAAAATCATTTTAAAGGCTTCCTTAGCAGGAAACCAGGACTCCTACAATTAGCTGTAGCTTGAGGGGATATGTTGTAGACACAAATGGGGAGGGAGGTAGAGAGAGAAGAATGGACGTAACAAGCAGGATTTACTGAGCAACAGACAAACTACTGTAACTCAAGGGGGAGGAGGAAAAATGCACTTTCAATAGTTTGTCCATATTTTTAGCTACAAAATACACTTGTATCTAATTTTTTTTTTGAGACGACTATTAAGAGGAACACCCATCCCATAAATGGCTAATCCTCCTTATGACCTCCTCCTGTCTTTTCCACATTGGCTTGAGTCCATTTTCCGCTGCCATCTTAATTTTGAAAACTGCTACTTTAACAATGTTTAGAAAGAAAAATCATTAACTATGACACTTTTTTTAAACAGGGTGGACTTAATTGAAGTGTGCAGTGTTGAACTACTGCTGCAGTAGCTGCCTCTAGTTGTTGAACTGTAGACAAGTTTTCTGTCAATTCATCCAGATAATCTGGA
The DNA here is from genome assembly GCA_035583185.1 of Anabacerthia variegaticeps. Classification (NCBI taxonomy): domain Eukaryota; kingdom Metazoa; phylum Chordata; class Aves; order Passeriformes; family Furnariidae; genus Anabacerthia; species Anabacerthia variegaticeps. Next base: position 7,212,025 of record JAWWEW010000112.1, on the reverse strand, counting down.
TTCAGTAAAACATCTGTGAGAGTGTTCCTCCCATCTGGTGTGAGTGTGTGTGTGCGTGTGTTCCATGAACAGACAGAGAACCAAATGTTCTAGGTACTTGTCATGTTTTATTGCATACTTTAAGTCATGTGTATGTGAAGTGTCCTTTGACCAGAAGGTTTTGGTTAATATATTTTTATAAATTTGAAATTCATTGTGCCCCATCTTTTTTCTTAAACATTTTTCATTCTTAGGGTATATGTGCTAGATTTGAAACTTAACATTTTTAGGCACAGATGGAAAAAGTTATTGGCTCCTTGAAAACATATGGGACAAAATGGATCCTCAAAGCATGTATGTACTTACAAACCAAGCTGTAGAGATCAAGAAAAGAACTTTATTGTTGATCTCAAGATTTCTAAATTGTCAAGATTTATATGGAGTTGTGGTGGAACTAGTTAACACTTAGAGCTTTTGGTATGTAATGACTATTTGCTATGGACTGATATTAAATGTTTCAAAGGATTGCGTTCTTAAACTTTCTGGATTTTTGTTACTCTCCTCGGATATTATTAAGTAGTTAAAATTTCTTTGCTATATTACATTAAAAACATAAGAACTTTGGGTCTCGTATTTATTTTCACTTGTTTTACTAATTATTTACAGAACACCGTTTTAACTTTTTTATTTTATAAATGTCTAGTATTTTAAACATATCTTTAAAAATTGTTCAATTGGAACTACATTAACTTCTGATTTGTTTTTATTAGAATTTTTAAAAAAAAACAAACAACACTTTTTCCATGTTGGTGCACAGCACTTAACAGAAATGTTTGTATTCCCTTTCTTTCAATTCAATAAACAATAAATAACTGGAATGAATAGTTCTTAGTTTCCCTAACTTCACTTATACGACTGACTTGGATGTTAATTTCTTGACCATTCATTACAGATTTCTTCCACGTTTGTAGTATTTCACTTCCTCGCTAGGAAAATTAACTCAACTTGTGGCAGTTGAGCAGATGAGTCACTCAGTGTTGTGTGCAGGATTTCCAGTGTTTCGTGTCTGGCTCTAACCTACCTCTCACTTGTGTTTTCACTGGACATTTGGCAGTCAACTTGCCCATGTCCCAGACTGTGCTTATCTCACTTGTTGAACACCTTCTCCTTTGAGGCTCTGTGAAATCCATGATTCCTTAATGCTGGAGCTTGCTAAATACTGGACATGGGTTGCTTTTCGTTGAGTTTTGTGGGGGTTTTTGATTCTTCGTATTAAGGTGCTCCAAAGTACTTGCATCTCCTCCCTTTGTTCCCTCCAACTAACCCCATGTTCTTGTCCCTCCTCCCTGTGCTTTAAAACAGAATCTCATCTTTGTCCTGGACTTCCATTCAGCTCAAGCTTACTTCTGTTAAATAAAAAGTGGTGCCTCAATTTCCACTCCCTGTAGCTTTTCCAGACTCAAACCTTTTGCTGAAGTGCATTCCATTTTTTAATCCTTTGTGGTTATGTATTGATTAGAAAAGGTCTTTACTCCCTCTAGTAGTACCTTTGTATTAATTTATTCTCTCCCCAACAGTTAAGGAAATGTATAGATAATTAAGGGGCATGCCTTACTCCTCTCCTTGTCCTTTGTGCCGCTTCCCTTGGGTACTGGTGTTCGCAGGAGGGTTGTTGGATTGCAGACCCACTGCCATAAATGATCTATGCAGCAGATGTGGTATCTAGCAAACCCAGCAAAACAACTGCTTCATCTCCTCTCCTATCTGCCTTTAATGGGTCAGAAGAGTGCAAAAGAAAGAGGTTTATGAATTCTATAAACCTGTGACATTTCAGTATTTGTAAGATTAAAAATTAACTGCTGTGGTTTGGGGTTTTGTTAATACTTCAGATTATTTAAAAGAAATTACTTAAGAAACCTGAGGGTAGATGTGCATTTAGCTTAAATCCAAATCTGCCTGAGGCAGCGTACTTCCCTCACACCGTGGCTTACATTTGCTATGCTGCCTGATGTGCCTCTCTGCATGTCCTGCACAGGGTTAGGCTGTCAGCTCATCAGAAAGACGGCAGTCCCAGTTAAGTCCTCACTTTAAAAGACCTATAATGCTCTGAAGAGTATCCACTGATGTTTGCATGGCTCTAATGTTTCTGCCAAAGTAAGGGGGTTAATGTACTGATAACTGCATGGTGGTTCACATATATAGCACACATTTTCCTACTGCTACCTCCAGCGGCCATCATACCATATACCTGGAGGCAAAAATGGCCTTCTACCACTTGTACAAAATTCTAGAGAGCTTCTTGTGAGAGAAAAAAATAATTAGAATAAATCTTTGACAATTCTGAACAGATAAAAGGTACACTTATATGGGCTTATCAGGGTTTCAGGTTGATTGTTAACCTGCATGTAGAACTGTGCTTAGGGTTACTGCTTATACCACTGATTAACTATGTTCCATAAAACAGAACTGCTTTGGAAAAAAAGTCATGTACTAGGATGAGGAGGCAAGTATATTCCTCAACAAAACAGGCTCAATAACCACCAGTCTGTAACCGAAATGATTAATTAGGAGGAAACATGCAATTGTACATATTTAAACTAACCACCCCCCAAATGCAGAACTCTAACAGCTGTCTGATCTTTCTGAAAACTGACGAGACTGTCATCTTCACAAGCTGACCAGGCTCTGGACTGTGGGTGAGGAAAAGAGTTCAATAATCCCGGTTAAAAGTTAGAACCACTGCAGGCCAACTTCAGAGTTATTTTCATGGATTAACAGCTTTCTCTAAATCATAGCTGGTAATTTGAAGGATAAGCTAATTGTTCCCTCATGAAGTTATAGTTGGATACATCAGTTCCAAAGGGAAATACAGTCTGGTGAGTGAATAGGAAGGGATCTATATTTGTTCTCGTGCACATTTACAGTGATAGATGAATTTTTATTTAAAATCAGTCTAAAGTTTGTAATTGTCTTGACTTCTGTACAATAAGATTGGGCTTAAAATTACTCCATTCTCCCCTGCTAGAGATGCAGAAAAATAGGGATTTTGTTTTGATTTTTACTACCATAATATTTTTGTGCTCTGTGGACCTCCCTTGAGAGAGATGACTGTAGGATTTGTATTTCCAGGTAATGAACCACAGTTTTAGCAGTTACAAATATATTTTTCCAGTTGCTGACACTGGGTTCTGTGAAGATCTCTGCTGAAGCAGGAAAGGACTCTGTACATTAAGGAAGGCTTTGCAGTTATCAGTGTAATTACTCAGCAGAACTCTAGTCTCTGAAACCTGCTACTGAGGCTTTTACAACTATTATAATCAGTTATTAGATATACATGAACATTTATTTATATTTTAAAAATTGAGGGGAGAAGTTTACATTCATATAGAAGTATAGATTGTTTAATATTTGACAACCACCACTTAAACATATCTGTATTTTTCTGTTGGTCTATCATGGTTAATAATTCACTCTTAAGGAAGGAAGTGGGGAGGAATCCACAATAACATCCCTCTAGGTCAAGGCACACACATGCTATCCCCATTTTTTTTCCCTCAGATATGTTGTTTTCCCTTGTTGTTCTCTAGCCTGTTCCCATCTCTGAAGAAACACTTTCCTTGGTAGAGAACAGAAGCTTTTCATAGTGATAAATTCTAGCAACTCCATTAAGAAATGGGTCTACTCTAAACATCATCCCTGCAAGTCCGAGGTGCTAGCAGTTAGAAATCATCCGAGACAAGGTATCATACAAACATTTTCATGAATAATAAAGTTCTTATCTCAAAATCATGTCTTTAGAATAAGATATAAAGCTGCTAGTTTAAGTGATGGACCTAAAGGTCAATGCTCATGTTTTCCAGTGTGAAACATTAATGAAATACCTCTACTGTCAGCACTACAGCAAGGGCCTGACTTAAGCAGTGTATTCACACTGCCCCTTCTTCTAACAGCTAACACTCAAAATATGTGTAGTATTTTATTAATACATGAAAAAAACATAATTAACTGCCTGCCACATAAAGTGCTACAAAAGTTACGGACTGTCTACTCTAACTTTTACTTCTCTCTTTTTCCAAGACTTACATCCTGTCTGGGTTTTGCCTTTATAGGGCAGTACTTTCTGTAGCTTGACTTTTGTGGTATCAAGTAGTCAGTGGCATACAGCTGGCATAGCTGTTTCCTTAGTTATTTTTAATGAACATGATTTTCAGCAGTTTTCCATCTTTACAACAGCTGAACTTGGGACTCCATCCATCATAAATTTAAAGCCAAACTTTTGCTAGAACAAACACTGAACACAAGGTATCTACAGAAATCAAATGTCAGAGTTGTCTTTTCATTGCTGGCCACAGAAACAATCTGTTGATTACAGCTGTACTAAAAACCCAAGTACTTCAGAAGAAACAGCTCATAAATTTTAGGACTTGATTACAGAAGTGTATTTTTTAAGTGTTTTAATTGATGTGTTTGTTTCAAGAGACCTCTTTTCAAGCACATATTTAAAGACAGTTATAGGACAGTGAGGGTACAAACTCAGGGTTATACACTTATCACTGATGCAAGAGCTGCACAAAAAGAACTTACTTTGCTGGTATCATTGAAGCAGTCACATCAGAATTAGGATAAATGGGGTTATGGTTTACCAGACCATTTCCCTGAGCTAGACATACTCTTGGATATGGAAACAGCAGGTTCATGGAGTGGCAACTGTAGACAGTCTTTTGCTCTGTAACCAACTCCAACCCTGATGCAAGATGATGTTTATGTGAAAGTCTGTGATGTACTTCAATAACAAAATAGGAGTTGAAGGGAAAAGGCAAGTATTAACCATGTTTCTTATTTATATGTTTTTCACTCTTACACACAAGTGTCACTTCCACCAAAGGGATCTTAATCCATCCAAACACAAGACTTCACATAGGTTGAGGGAGGAGTGGAAAGGGAGAAAAGAATATTCCATTGATTTTTACCTGGAAAAAACACTTGACACAAAGATGCAAGCTCTGCTACTGTTCCACTTTGAAATCTGTTTTCCAAGCACCGCTTCAAACTAGGCTCAGGTAGGACAGCTTGACAGCCAGAGGCACATCCTGACACCTTTCAGTAAGAAGTAGATATCACAGCTGCACTTAAATTGGTTCTGGAACTACCATCATTACCAGCCCATGCTGCTGAAATGAGTTTCCCTTCTCACCATTTAACTCCTACAAGATCACTTCTGTAAGCAAGGATTGCATCTTACAGAAACAGCAACTCCAGCAGTTTGGGTTGTAAAGGAACAAAAACAACTGCTACACAAATCCAATGTCTTTTGAAAATATTTTATGTTAAAAATACAGAAAAATATTTCTTGTTCAAAGAGGAAAAATATACTGCATGACGACACTGATCTAGGTGTGTTCAGAAGGTGTCTGAGGCTCCACAACCAGTCACTGGAGTGATGACCCAATTTGGCAGCTAACGGTTCAACTTCTCAATCATTTATCAAAGCCAGAATCATACTGTGACAAAACAGAAAACATGATACCCGTGGATTACTGAAGCATGTGCAAGCAGGAACAGCTAGTGCTGTCATGAGAGAGCTGCACTTGAACCTGAAATAGAAAGTCAAGGCAACTGCTGTGTGCTTTGCTTGTGAGGACAAGGGCTGCAGAAGTAACACTGCTGCAGAATAACAGCAGCTCTTCCATCTTGTAGTAAGTGGCCCCATCACAGAACTCATCCATTTGTAACTTAGCCAGATTAACTTTAAAACAGAACTTGTAAAATAAACTTGGTCCTCAAGATTGTTTCCATTCTAAATAGGCCACTTACTGTAGGTGCTGAAAGCATGTAACTCTTTATACTGTACCTGTAGTGGTTTAGAGATTAAGTAGTAGTCTGAGTTTTCAAACAGTGTCGATCAGAAAGAATAAAGGTATATAATGAGCCCACAGATAGCTGTCAAAATATATTACTGAGGCTTAGCAGAATGCAAAAAGATAAGACACGAATACCAGCAATTACACTAGCAGAAGAGAGGAGATAAAAATAGCTGGCAGACAATTCCTTTGTTCCTTGGGAGCAATTTTTGAAACTAACCTGTAAAGGTACATGAAGAAACAGAGCAGATGAAAGCCCAGTTTAATCATGGCTTCTTTCATGTGTGATTTCAGTTGTCCTCGGTTATGGATCTCTGTGGGATCAAATACTCCCATGTTTCCACTTGGCACCATAATGTACCTGAAAGTTTAAGAATAAAGAAAAAAACCACCACACACCAAAACCCAAAAATACAGTCATTGAAACATTAGGGAGTGTAAGGGGAAGGAGAAGGGAAGAGCTTTCCCAGAAGAGACTTTCATCTGAAGAGCTGTTTTACAATTCAAGGTAAGGGAGTTCTTTTTTAATTCAGTCTCAGGATATTGCATGTATCTCTGCCACTACAACCCACAAAGAAAGAATCAGAGAACAAAAAGTACTAAAGCATCAGCCCAGCTTCCTATGTATAAATGGGAGAGATTCCAGGTAATAGCCAATTCCAGTTCATTTTAATTGCTGTTCACAGTTACTTGGTGTCATGGACAAAAGTTCCACCTATGGTGGAAAGATGCACTAGATGAAAGGGACTGGAAAAGACTTCATTTAGCTAAGAATTAGTGATTTATTTAGCAAAAAAAATCCTCTCACGTAAATAATCACAAACTCTGGTTGTCAAAACGAGATGATGTAAGACAAGAAAAAGGATCTGTGTATTATTCCTGTCTTTGTCACAGCCATCCTGTGATATCTCAGCACTGACACTGAGGCTGACATGATGACAAGCTGGGCAGAACTGAAGATGTGCTGTCCAACCCCACATAAGAACAAAGGTTGAGTGAAACCAAGTGAAACATAAGCAAAGGAAGCATAAAACCAGCAAACCAAATGTTCACATCCTGTGCAAATTCACGTTCTTTTGTCACAAGCATTTCTCAAGGGAGCAAATGTGAGCACATGAAGTTCTCATTCCAGCTGAGCTCAGGCTAGAGCAGTATTATTATTTCATGGAGATGTCATACAAGCTTTACCTTCTTGGGTTAATATTCTTCCTATATGGGAATTTAACTCCTTGTCTTAAAGCTGGAGCAAAAAAAAGGCGTCTCAGCACAGAAAAGTTTTTGATTTTCTTTCTATGCTCAAATGGCACTGCTTGTACTCCAAAAGGCATTTCCACACCTCTTACAACATTCATTTCAATAACAGGAGGGGGAGAAAGGCAACAAGAAACAAGGATGTTTTCTAGTGGCAGTACAAGACTGGAAAAAAGAAGTTAAGACCACAGTATGTGTCTTTTACCAAGGCATTAAAAAAAGCACTGCAGCGTATTTGATTAATACCAACGACAGTGATGTTCCATGAAAAAGAGTTCATGTGAACTAATTCCAGTTTGAAATTCTCTTCTAAATCTGAAGTTTTAAAGGATTATTCTATTTTTAGTATTATAACAAATTATTGTCCGTTTACTGGGAATGTAATGCATTTAAGTGGAATAAAAGGAAGAACAAAAGTGTCCTGGACCAATTTATCCTAGAAATAGAGTTCATAGTTTTATATGTCTAGCATATGAGTGCCATAAAGGTACCTGTATTAATTTTCCTTTCTAAGAAGAATGGTAACACTTAAATTTTACAACTTAATTGCATAACCTGTGAGGTATTTTTTCCTAGAGGCCCACAAATTAGGACAGTTTACGTTATATATCTAAGGAAATTAGTCATGGATACAATGATGCCAGATGCTGACAAATCCAAGTCAAGGCAGTTGTCATACTCTAAACAGCAGAAACACTTCAACAGCAAACAAGAAAACTGTCAGCTTTAATGGATATACATATTACTGCCTTCAGTATTTCCATTCAGTGAAAGCTGCTGCTACAGCAACATAACACTTTCCTCTAGATCACACAATTTTTAAAGGGATGTAGAAGTTTGGGTCAGACTTTTTAAGATTTAAATTTTTTGAACTTTTTTTTTTTTTACTTCTTCAGTTTTAAGATGAGTATTATCTACTTAAAGACATGGCAAGAATCACATTATTGGGACCTATTCTCTAAAGATCTACACAATAAAGAAGAAAGAAAAAAGTTGAAAACTTCCCTAAGAGTTCTAAAACAAGGAGAATATAAAACAAAACTGCCTCACTTGAGACACCAAAAAACTCATCAAAAAATAAACCAAATTAAATGATCATCTGAGTATGCTGAACAAGAAGGGCTAGCAGGATGTTAAAATAAACATGTTTGAAAGTCTCCCTTGATGCTGCTTTGGACCAATTCATTCTTCCCAGGATTTATTTCTGATGCTCCTTTTGCACAAAACCTCTCTCCTCTCAAGGAAATCCTTGATACAATTAGTAAATTAAGCCACTAACTGCCTGTAACTGCCATTTACTCATTGAGATTAGGCAGATTTTAAAGAAAAGTGAATGGCAGGAAGATCCTGTCCTGCCTTTATCACTTTTACTACAAAGCATAGACTTCTTCAATCTCAACACAATTATTTTTATTTCTGTACTCACTTTGAAACAGACAATAAACTGAAACCCCTCTGGATTTGTGTGCAGAAATACTACAGCATACCAAGAAGATGTAAAAACATTTAGCTGATGCCAGATGTTTGCAGCTCATGATAATGGGTTCACACTTCATCTGTTGCCACTTAAGCCGTGTTTAGTAACTTACACCTTCTCTTCAGTGTATTCCAACTACTTCACAGTCCACTATTTTCTGACTACCATACCTTTTGCCATTGAACACTGGGTCTAATGTACGCTCTATTCAAAATCTTCAGATTTCCTTTATAAACATAAGATGGTTTGGGTTGGAAGGGATCTTAATGATCATCAAGTTCCAACCCTGCTACCCAGGACACGAGACCAGGTTGCTTAAAGCTCTATCCAACCTGGCCTTGAACTCTTCCAGGCGTGAGGCTTCACAGCTTCTCTGGGCAAACTTTCTTCCATATATCTAACTTAAATTTTCCCTCTTTTAGTTTGAACCCATTACTCCTTGTCCTATCACTACAGTTCCTGATGAACTGATAATGCTAAACACCACACTAGCTTTTGCAGATCTCTAACTCCCTCAATATAGATGGGATAATCCAGGCTAGTAATGTGAGTGAAACTCCTTGATCCACAGAAGGCAGGCAGGATTAGTGATACAGGCTTAACATTTTGACTCCTTGTGGAGGACAGGCAAAGTATCATATTGCCTGATTCATTTATTGCCTACACTGCTCAAACAAAATTGAGGAAACAATCCTGGATTTTTGGATATTCAGAATATTTATGCCACGTCTGACAAATATGAGACCTCTCAATAAAAAACAGCCATCAAAGCTTACTGCCTGAAGTGTGGAAATAGTATCTTTCAAAATTCACTCTGACATAGCTTAGATGGGAAAGCAAGTGACTACTTTAAAAATTAACATAAGTACACAAAATGAAGCAGTGATAAGGTAACCAGTACAAGAAACCTTCAATAAAAGCTTCAAAGAAAATCCATTCTCTTTCCAGTGTCTCTGCAGAAATAGCCTTGCCTAAATGAAACATCAAACTCCAAACTTGCCAGCAGGTACTAAACTGAATACTGGTCTCTATGTCAATAGCTGTACATATGGGTGGCCAAACAAAAAGAAGCAAAAACATGCCCCATGTGTGTGCATTTAGGCAACATTTGTTTATTAAGCATAAAGTTAGATACTGTCTCACGTTACTCCAGTTTAGAAACATTTGAAGGCTTTGCTGGCAGTTGGATAGAAAACAAGGGTGATGAATGTATGGCTGTTTTGCCCAAGAACAAGATTAGCAGTATGGAGATAATCAACTTTGTTTTGATGAGAGCTATGCAACTTCTTGTTTAATTTTATCAGCAACACAACCCATCCCCGCAAATAATTAACACTAACAGGTTCAGGCAAACAAGAATTACAGCCAACTTTTCCTACCTGTACCTTAAACTTTTGTATTCCTGTAGTATAGTGATTAGAGATAATTTGTGACAAACTGACAACAGCAAATCATACAAGATAAAAAGAACATTTTTGGAACTGACAGTCCCAGTGTTGCCACATGGAAACCCCTTCTCATAACTAAACCATTTCAAAGGGGTGGCAGCCCAGGGCACAAAGACCAGTAACCCTGACAGCTGTCCTAGGATGAAAAGTCTGCAAACGCTTCCAAGTACGAAGAAACATGATGGGGAACAAAACCAGTGCAGATGAGGGTGAGAGGCAAGTCAGTAAAGGAAGGAGGGTGCAGGGGACAACACCAGACGCCAGTGGTTTTACAACCATCAGCCACACTGACCTAAGCACTTTTATGCTGATATCACTATCAGGTATGTAGGCATGGCATGAAAAACATTAACAAATCTGTTTGCAGTTCTACTTCATAATCCCTATCAATATGCTATTATTTCCTATGGACGTGGGAATGACCCACGAATCAAGATTCCTGGGCATTAGAGAGAATAAAAGCAAAGGCCAAAAGCTTCATATCATTTACACTATTTGGTTTCTTGTAATTTTAATTGCAAGAAGAGGTTTTATGTTAAGTTTTATCAATGAAGACTGGTAGCAGCTCAAGGACACACTGAAGTATCTCATCATGACATATTATTTATCTTTATACTACACTTAAAGCTAAACTAGTAACAGTGGGAAAAAAAAAAGAAAAAGCACACCAACCCCTGTGCACTTACCTATATATATTCCATGTTGCTACTGGCAAATTAAGGAGAAAGATGAACCAGTGCAATGAAATAAGCATTAATACTGTTACAACAGCATGGCCAATCACCTCAGGGACCACCCACTGTAAAAAGGGAAAAGAAAAGAGTTATATGAACAAAGGCAAATTCCTTTCTGAAAAAGAGATCTACATGAAGTTATCATCCAATGATAATAATGTAAAACTCAGAGAAAACCATTCATGGCAGAGGCATGTGATTCCATCACAGTGTGGAGAAATTTATACCTGCAGGCAGACTCCAGGCAAGTAAGCCAGGAATCAAGCCCTAAGATATTATATGAGAGGTGCTTTACCCAAGTATTACAAACACTTCTAGAGGGCAGCACAGCAGCTGTTTGAACACAACTATACTACACAAGCACTTAAAAAAGCAAGTAAAAAAGTATACAGTGCTCATTTAAAATCACTGCAGAGAACAGTGGATTTTGGAGCACAGATAATTAAAATCTGCACAGACGCAGGATGTACAAACAGCCTCAGGCTTGGAACAGACAAAAAAGTTGATCAATATGAAAAATAACAATTAAATTGGGACAGCCCCTGGCAATTACACATTTTTGGCTTGCTAGTATCCTGTAACATTCTCTCTTACATTAAGAGAAAGAAAAAACACCCTTAAATCAAAGGGAACACACACACGTGGGAAGGCCACGTTGATTTAATTTTTAAGCAGATTTGTTTGTAACTGTACTTATCACAGTAAAACTCTCCTGTTCAAGAGAGGTTAGAAATTACAAAGAAGCATCAAAAAAAGTTGCTGTAAAGACCTCAGAGTTCAGTTATGAGTAGACACCCTTGGTGTAGCCCTCCTACAGGAACGAAAGCACAGAACTCAAGAGCTCTGTGAAGCACTGTGTCTCAGTCCCAGAGACAGCAGCAGCCCATTCTGTAGCACCAGGGGTCAGAAAAACACCCTTTTGTGACTGAATTTGCTGAAAGATGGGCGTCCAAAACAGAGAAGCAGTCTGAAATAAAGGATGCATGCAAAATACTGCCAAGTCAAGGCTCTTCAGATATACATTACATCCCAGTTATTTGCGATGCTGAGATGAAGGATGTGGTTTTCTTAAACCACATTAAATGCAAAGAGGAACGATTTACTTTATTGAGCTTGGAGCAGCACGATCTAGCGTTGATGTAGTCACATTCCAAATCTGATAGTGTGATTATCTGAAGTCCAAGATAAGGAAACATTGCATGGTAACTTGGAATACACAAAGCTTTATTTTCAGCCAATAAGTTGGGGAGAACCCTCTTGCTCTGACATCTTGTTCTACCTTGATCTGCCAAAGGCATATCTCAATTAGTTAAAATTTACTCCTATTTTAGGTAGAAAGCTTGGCTACATTTTATCATCAGCCCAAGTGATTTTATGATATATTCCCAAGGGCAACTGTTGCACAAATGCTAAAGTTCAGTTCAACCCTTAACAACAGACCAGGGAAGCAAACTCAATATTTTTAGTATCAGCATTATTACTAGAACCATTGAAGCCGGAACTTAAAAGTAACAAAAAGTTAATGCACTTTTTAAACTCTACTCACAATAAATGGTTTTAAGAAGTGAATCTACTTTTTTTTTTACATTTACAGCAACACTGGATTAATTAATACTTTGCTAGGCAATAAGAGAGTAACCTCGTTATTGAACGGACTTTCAGCAATTGAAAAATAGAATCATAGAATCGATTGGGTTGGAAAAGACCTCTGAGATCATCAAGTCCAACCCTTGACCCAACACCACTGTGATTACTAGATCATGGCACTAAGTGCCATATCAAATCTCATCTTAAAACCCTCCAGGGACGGTGAATCCACCACCTCTCTGGACAGGGCATATGAACATTTTGAACAGAAAAGTCTTCTCAAAAAAGGCTTCGGATGCATCACGCTATGTCGTGTAAAGACGTGGTCCTTCTCTGCAAGGAAATGAACAGTATTTTTTTTATATTTCTAAAAAATCGGTGAAGCCTTTCCATCTTTCAACAAACAACCTATCCTTCCAGGCTGAATTTTTCTACCCAAGCGCTTCTGTTCCTGCCAGAAGTGGGCAGACTGAGCCAGCGCCAGGGCTGCAAGAGGTGTAAAAGCCAGTCCCTTTTCCCGAGGAAGGTAAGGAAAGGAGCTCGGATGTGTGCCTTGTCTTGACATTCCCACAGCGCCAGGCAGCGAGGCCTGCCAACAAAGAGCGGGGGACGCTGCTCGCCGAGGGCCCGGCCCGATCCGGGGGCACACGGCGGGACGGCACGGGCACGGGCACAGGGCCGGACCGGCTCCGGGCACCGCCCCCACGGCTCCCGCTTCTCCGGGGGCTCCCGCTGCCCCCACGGATCCCGGTGCCCCCACGGATCCCGGTGCCCCCACGGTTCCCTGCTCCCAGCCCCCGGCACGCCCCGGGCCCCGCACCCGCCGCTCCCGCACGCCGGGCCCCCGAACCGCGGCCCCTCCCGAACCGCGGCCCCTCCCGCCCCGCCGCCCGCAGCCCTGCCCGCCCGCAGCGCCGGAGGGGCAGGATACGAAGTAGACGGAGAGGAAGATGAGGGCGCAGCAGTCGATCAGCGAGAAGATGAAAACCACCGACTCCATCCCGCCGCCGCCGCCGCCGCGCCCGGCCCGCGGCCCTCCCGGCCGCCGTAGGGCCCGCCCTGCCGCGCGGCCTGCTGGGAAATGGAGTCCGCGCCCCGCGCGGCCATGAGGAGCCGGCCCGGCCGCAGCACCGACCCGCGCCTCAAGCAGCGCGTCAAGCAGGTATATTGGCCGCCCGCCTGCCCGGGCTCCCCCTGCTCCTTCCCCGGCCCCTGCTTCTGCCCCTGCCCCTTCTGGTACGGGCCCCGGCTCGTGTGTGTCCCCCTCCTGAGGGGCCTGGAGCATCCGGCCCGCTCAGGGGCTTAGGACCAAAGCCCGGCCTTACCTCTCCGGGTCTTTAAAAAGGCTTTAGAAAGGTCTATTTTTGGGGTTTTTTTATTGTTATAATTTCACGTTCTGGTGTTCCGCTTTGTTCTCCCGCCCTCCTGGGTAGTTTTGGCCCTGAGGGTGGCGGCTGCTGAAGGTGTGCGATGAGCCGGGCAAAGAGCATCGCTCAGCGCGTATATAGGTGTGTATATATATATATATATATATATTATACATATATATATATTTGGACACCAGGAGGAATCCCTTCCCAGAAGGAGTAATCAGACATTGGGATGGGCTGCCCAGGGAGGCGGTGGAGTCACCACCCCTGGGGTGTTTAAGGAAAGGCTGGATGTGGCACCCAGTGCTGCGGTCTAGTTGATTTTGTGTTTCTGATTTTCATTTTGACTTCTACGAGCAGTAGAGTTTGAAATAGGCTTTATTTGGCTTAGCTGTTCTGGTGAAGTGATTGACAAAGATTTTATTCCCTGCTTAAAATTCTTTATTTCAGTATCTTGCAAGCAGTAAATGTGGGCAGTATGTTGACATTGGAATTCTAGCATCTGATTTGCAGAAAACCTACAGGTGAGGCAAGATTTGTATTCTTACATTCTGCATTTAAAATACTGAATATTTTACATTTGTGTATTTTTGATTAGAAATTTAATTTTTGTTTTGTTAACTTCATTGCCAGTTGTTGAGATTGAGTGAAACAGTAAGACCATTTCCCCTCCAGAGTTTCCCTCTGCTGATACATCTAGTAACTCATATCTTATTAATGCACTGGGATTACAAGATCTACTTGCAGTTTGGTATTTTTATGGGTTGATTTTTTTGTTTTAATTAAACAGCTCAAAATGCTTTGCAGTGAATTGTTCTTTACCCCAGTGAGCTTAAAATACAACGAGTAAATAACTCTTCAGTGCAGGCATAGGGAAGATATGGGATCTAGTAAGGCAGATCACGCTCAGTTGCTCAGCAGGACAGTCAGTCTTGCCTAATTATTTTTAGGCTATTAAACTTTTCTGGGTGGGGAACAGGGCTGTGCTTCAGCGGATCATTGGGTGGTGTGGGAATTAATGAAAATGGAGAAATGTACTTATTTATGGTTTTGTGTCCTATTTATTTATGCTGTGTTAGAGAAGATGAGCCAAAACCCCTTGCTTAGGATTTTTATGGGTCTTGGGGTTTTGTTTTGCCTCTGTTTGCTGTTGTATAAACGCAAGCAAGTAAAACACACCTTCATTAAGTGAAGGTAAAAGGTTGATGACTTTTGTTTATTTTGGTTTTTTTAAGGATACTCATTGAGCCAGAATTTCTTCATTAATTACCACAGTTATTCCTTACTGGACTGCCCTTTCTAGACCATAGTCCTGTGTCCATATGTTCATGTTTGCATTAAAATTAAAATATCGTTAGTCTTGTGAAATAGAATCCAATGTGCTCATTCGTATATTGCAGCTTCTCTCTATCTACAATTAAAGAGGACCTTGATCATTTTTAGTAAACGTCCTCTTAGAGATCAGCATAGTTTAGTGGTTTGGTTTCATCCCAGTGATTGAGCTATTCCAGGCTTAAGGAAAAACAATCATGTTTTCACACAGTTGGTTTTTAATAAGAACTTGTGTGGAAGCTTGGATATCAACTTACCATGTATTTTTTCAATGAGAATGAGAACATGTTGAGGGAAAAATCCGTTGGTATAACCTGTTTGTTTTCTTTTGTTTTGTTTTCAGTGCAGACTATGGACGGAGAAAAAGAAATGCCTTTAGAATACAAGTGGCAAAAGGTAGCTCTGTCAGTATTATGTCCAAGATGCCAAATTCTTTGATTATGCCTTGGCTGTTTTCTTAACGTGCTCAAACTTTTTCTTTCAGTGTTTGGAATAATCAGTAATGAAAAACAGCGTGAAGATTTAGCAGTTTTAGAAGCTGAACATGTGGCAAAAAGAGCAAGACAAGAGAAAAATGAGTAAGAAGAATTTTTATCAGTATACTAATAATGCCGTCATTGTTATCATTCCTTTAAAGCTTTCTGTCTTTGTATTATTATGGACTGTTATGATTTCTCTGACCTGTAATATATATTAAGGATCTTCTGGGAATTTAGGACAGTGTTGTCAGAAGGACTAGTCTAGTTCAGCACTGATTTGCTAGTTCCCTTGTGCCAGCACTGGTGATTGTGTGATCTCCTGGCGAACTGGGTCAGCGGTCCTACGTCACTTTTTTTAGGATTGTCTTTCCGTCAAATGGAAAAGTTGATCCAGCTCATCACAGACTTGGAAAGGATGCATTTTTTAGCTCTTAATAGTAGAGAATTTAGAGCATGCAAGTCAGGAATTTCTCTCCAGCCTTAGACTCCCTGTCATGGTTGTGGGGAGCCACACTGTTGAAGTTGCATTTGTTTTACTTTATGGATGTCTTGCTTGCAGTTCTGCTCAGATACATTGAGTTTTTGTCTTCTTTCCATGTAAAGAACTACTGGAAGTACTACAGATGACTCTGATTATGATGATTATCCAGAAGATCTAGTAAGTTTTGTTTTATTATGATTGTTTGTATTTGTGCAATATATGATTCTGTGTTGAGAAAGTGCACTTGGAGAGTTTAAAGTGGAGATAGAGAGGAGGTGTAGTCAGAGTTGGAAATTCCGACTAAGAATCTATAGAGTTGAAAGGAGACTGAATTCTGAAGAAATAGGAAGAACTTGTGATGGGGAATCACTTTTGAGAAAAGCACACCGGGGGCCTGAAAGACTTGGCTATCAAATGAATGAAGTGATTGAAGAAACTGATGTACTGATCTGCTACCAAAAGAGGTGCCTGTCAGTTAACAGGGGTCATTCCAGGGTAAATTGCAAAGGCTGCTGCCCTTTCAAATGGCACATGTAGTTTTATATGCAGTCATTTGAGTTGCAGAGGAGTGGTTTGGAAGATACATGTCTCTTTTCTCCAGCAGGGCTAATGCTAAAATATGTTTATGAAATAGTTTTCGTTGGCCTCTTACTATAAATAATCCAAGTTACAATCTGTCCCGTATATTTTCTCTTCAAATGTGTGAATCTGCAGTCTACAAATCACATGAACAGTTCCCTGTTGAGCTTGTACAAGAAAGGAAATCCTGATTCTGTTCCAAGCACTCCAAAAGCTGACCCTGTGGAAACTCCTTCTCCTGCGCAAGCAGCACCTCCAACAAGCACTGTGTCACCAGGAGCACGAGGTGAAACACGCATCTCTGACAGTGGCTGGTTCATTGATAAAACTCCATGTGGAAAAGACTTTTTCATTGACCTTTCTGAAGATGGAGAAGGAGGTGAAAAGAAAGCGATTTCCGAGGTATTGTGTTTTACAAACCCAAGATGATTAAAGTAGAAGTATGAATATAATTGATGTCCATTCCAACTCAAACCATTCTCTGATTTCTGTGTAATTTGACAGGCTTCTAAAGGATGATACTAAGACCAAAAATACAGTCTTTCTCTCTGGATTTTTAAAATGTGTTATTTTTGTTACAAACATGCATGCTAATTTTACAGATAATGAACATGTTAAATAGGAAAGAAAGGTTGGCTTAGGCCCAGTCAAGTACTTCATTTTAGCTTGGTTTCTGAAGAAGGAATGTCTTAGCCTGATATTCTCCCATGTCAGAAGTGATTTTTGAACCTGCTGGCTGTGCTGGTTTACAGGTAAACCTGCAGGAGAAATGAACCCAACTCAAAAGAGATTATAAGGCAGAGTTACAATTTACTAAAAAGATTACAATGATAGAAAGAAAAATTGGTTTTAACCCACAAGAAACAGATTTATAACCCAGCACCCTGGGGCATGAACAGAATGGTGTTAGCCCTTGTACTGAGTGCCGTGTAGTCCCCTCCCCAGTACAAAGTAAGAGGAAAAGAAAACCTGTTGGTGAGTATGATGGTCACAGTCTGGTTGAGAGTGACAGTCACAGTCCTGTGGAGGTTCTGGTCGTCCTCTGAATCCAACAAGTGGTACCAGAAGTCCCCAAACTCCAAGATTATATATGCTTACATTCAGATGGAATTCCCAGTAGCTCCCCCAGGGCTAGGAGTTTCACAGTGGGTGATTTAACTCTGTGAGTCATGGGATATTTTGGGAATCCTTGATGGCCGATAGCAGACAGGACCCCTCAGGCTGGGTGTGAAGGTGCTGATGCCTCCCCAGAAGGGAGTTATCACAGCTGAGTCATTGGTGTAAATACAGGAACACTTCCCTATCTCTCAGAGTTCTTAAACACCCAGCTTGTAGCCTGAGGGGTCACATGTACCCAGGGCACCTGCTGCAAATGATCCATTATTAACTGTTTGTGAGAAATTACATAGAAGGTGTAGAATACACAGTTTTGGTTACGCACACACTGTGACAAACTGGTCCTGGCTGCTGTAAGTAGGACACTGGCCCACTTCAAGCATATTTATAGGGAAGGTAAAAAGTTACCAAATTATGAATTTCTTCCACATTTTTTGAGGAAAATGCAGTCCTTAGTATTAGGGAGGTGCAGTTTAGTGCCAGTGACCAGCCTGCCTGGCATGGGGCTTGCTGTATCCATAGCATGTGGCTAAGCCTTAGTGAGCCTGGGAAAAGGGAAATGTTTTTGAATGGGCAAAGCTGGGGAAGTTGAAATTGCGTGAAGGAGTTAAAAATAGATTTTACTCCCCATCTAGACATAGCCAGTTTGCAATTCCCTCCTTTCCCCCAATTATTTTTTATTTAAAAAAAACCCCCAATTTTGTTTAGCTGTTGAAAGCTTTTCATTTATGTGTGTAAGTTAACATTTATATTGCTTGGCTGGCAGGCTGTTCCAGCAGCCCATTTTTTATGCAAAGGAAGACCTACATTTACATCTGCCTTCCTAATTACACAAAATGCTTACGGAATAGGCAGATTTGACAAATCATCCTCTTGTCCTAGTAGTGCTCCATCCTGTTATATAGAGAAAATAAATAAAAGGGAGATCTTCAAACTGTAAAATGTTTGCACTACTATATTCCTGAAAAAAAGCCCAACAAAAACTCCCAATCTTTGATCACTGGACTTCTTTTTATTTCTTTTATCCTGTGATAGTCCTTTTCTTACACGCTGTTAATTTGTGTTAGCAGTGAATAATATTTTCTTCTAACCACTAGTGACTTACTAGTAATAATTTTTTTTTCCAGTGGAGTAAATACATTCATACAGTTTTATTCATCCCCAGAGAGAATTGCTCTATAGTATGCCAAAAAATGATATCTGATTTTGACTGGTGGTTTGGGGTGAGGAAGGAATTTGCTTGTAAGTATGTTGTCTTAATAAAAAGGTGACTGGTGTAATTAATTTTTTAATTTTAATTTTTTAGAAAAGGGCAAATTCTGAATATATTCTGAATATAGAAAGGATTTTCTACAAAAAGAAGGGATTTAATTCCTGCATTGCTTGTCTTTATTTATATGTGTCAGTTAAGCATCATGGACATGCATTTTCTAAGTATTTGTAGAAGTTCACTGACTTGAAAGGTTTTGTATATGTAATTCTGGTTTTATGGCCTAGAAATCAACAGAATTTTCTGTCTTGGAGAGTGAAAGAAAGAAGACAAAGGGCAAGAGAGCAAAAAGAAAAAAGGAAGAATTTCCAGATGTGGATGGAGAAATTGAATCCATGTTACTTAAGAAAGGTGAGAAGTTATTTTTTGTGTGTTACTCCAAACAAAGATGGTATTTGACCATGGAATCTGTTACCAGAGGAGTATTTTTTCAGGTGCACAGAAGTGACCTCAAGCACTTTTAAAAAGAAATTTAGCCTTAACGTTGTACTAAAAAGAATGTCAGTCTTGTGTCTACTACTAAAAAATAATACTACTCCATGTGCTTAGCTAATTGTTTAGGCTGAGTACCTTTCTGTATGGTGTTAGCAGCTAGTGTTATACCATGTCTAAACTTCTGTGACTTCTCCTTCTTAACAGTGAGAAGTAAGGGACCAGAGCTTTACCGCCCTTCGGTGACGTTTGAGGATGTAGGAGGCAATGATGAAACTTTAAAGGTTAGTTGAAGTTTTACATGTGGGCTACAGGGTGCACTGAATAAAATATCACATGAAAAATGACAGAGAAGGAAGCTTGCAGAATTCATCCATGTGGCACTGAGAAGAGCTGCTTACACCAACAGCAACAACCTTGTTTATTTTCCTTGGAGTAATCTTTCTGTAAGCACTCACTGAAATCAGATTAATAAACAGAACTTGCATAGTTTTACCCTGTCTATAATAGTAGCCATCTATAATACTGATTTCTGTAATGTAAATTAAGGTCTCTCTTGTTCTTAACAGGAAATATGCAAGATGCTCATTCACATTCGTCATCCTGAAGTCTATAGCCACTTAGGTGTGGTCCCGCCTCGTGGTTTTCTTTTACATGGACCACCAGGATGTGGAAAAACGTTACTTGCACAGGCAATTGCTGGGGTGAGATAGCTTTAAATTTACAGTTTCTTCTTTTCCTGAATTATATTTAGAGAGAAAGAAAATAATTCTCCTTCATGGTAGACTAGATTGTTCCACATCTTTATCCTTCACATGATAGTCTGAAATATATTAATCTTCACTTCCTTTGTTTGAATTCCATCTGGATCTGTACTTGACAGAATATCATATACAAAGAAGAGACATAGTGATGAGGTTTTTCGTTTGAAATTGTTCTCAGGCATTCCCCGGACAGCAATATAGGCACAGGTGTTGAAAAAGGCATAAAGGGAAGGTACTGTTGGTTACATTTACCATAGTGTTTCATTTTAAGTCCAGATTCAACCTTACCATCCTTTATGAGGAATTACACTGATTTTACTGGGTGGCATCCATTAAACAGTTGATTTCTGAATTCCCAAACTGGATGTTGCCTTGCCTGTCTCAAACTGACATTTTCAGAGCACAGGACACTATGGGTGTTCAGAGTTCAGTGTGCAGTGAGGCTGCAACTGCCTGAAATCTGTCAAAATCACCACTGCATGTGTTTATTTTTAATAGCAGAAAACCTTGAGTGTGCATTTTATGGGTCTTATTGTACAGTCCTGCTCACGTATTTTTTAGAGCAGGATTAAGGGAACCAAACCTGGTGGGGAGTGTCTTGCACACTGCTGAGCAATGCTCTGTTACACATAGAAATAGACAGTATTTTCAAGAAGGGAGCCCAAGCATGAACTGAAGTACATGAATTGAGAAGGACTGGGTTGGGAACCAAGGTGAGAAGCTATTTGACAGTGCAGTCATTCTGTAACTGAATTAGGGAAATTTTCTTTATATCTATTTCTGTTCACTTAGCCGAACAGCTCAGAACTGTTTTAAGTTGGATGATGCTACTTTTTTAAAAGCTCTTTAGATTTTAGTTTTGGTTGCATAATTTGTAGGTGTAAAAGATGTCATATTGGAAAGTATTTGTCTTCAAGGACAGCTAACATTTCTAACCTCTGGATATATCATACAATGTTCCTTCTCTCTTCCAGGAACTTGAGCTGCCGATGTTGAAAGTTGCAGCAACAGAGATTGTGTCTGGAGTGTCAGGGGAATCTGAACAGAAACTGAGAGAATTGTTTGAGCAGGCTGTGGTGAGACACCCATTGGAAATAACGTTGTGAATTGTTTATCTTTTTCTTTGTAAAGATTCATACTTTGTTGTTGTCGTTTGAATTTGAGTGAATATTCGTGAGTGAATCTTTATACTGCTGCACACATGACTTGTCTCCCCTTCTGTGACCAGAATTCCATTGTGCTGTCATGATGTCATAGGGCACAAAGCTTACTATTCTAAAGCCTTGACAAAAGATAGTTCATCATAACAATGTAAAGAGAGCAGCAGAAATTATGTACATATTTGGAGCTGCTTCGCTTGATATATATATTAAAAATAATTAAGAGCAGTTGATTGTGCTTGTTGTTACAGGGACTTTTTGATAGCTTTGTATGGCATGGAATTTGAGTGAATGTGAGAGACTTAAGGTTTTGGGGGTCTAGGTCTAAAGTAGGAGATTTGGAACAAATATGATAAGAAAAGGAGACAAGTTACAGTTGAAGTCTTGCTTTGATGTGATCTAGTAAGAAGCAAAGGAGACAGGTTGAGATAATTTTAATTTAAGCAAATTTTTTAGAATGTGGGTAATGTTTTACTTCATGAGGACAGTTTTCTGTTCCTGAGCTCTGAGAATGTTCTGGTTTTCCAACTTTATTTCATTTTTCTCCTTTCCCCTGCAACTATAGGTAGGTATTTAGAGTATGTTCCTGTAAAGAATGATAAACAGGGCAAAAAGATTCTTTGTGAAGCTGTTAATTTATTATGTTTCTGGTTCATACAGCATTTTCATTTTTAGAGAGCCTTGTTAAGATGTTGTTTAGAATAAAATTAAATAGGTTATGGCAAAAAGTTTTTAGAAATTACATATCTTTTATATGTAGAGTGATTGAGGGGAGGTTACTCTGAAAGTTATTGTTGCAGAAATTACATCCATTGCATAAAATATGTATAAAAATAACATTTCTTGCCTTTCTTATAGTCTCTTGCATTCACTTCAGTAGCTCTTCTGCTTAATTTTTGTATCAATGCTTATGTAGGTAAAAGGACATGATTCCACATTATGCATCTGTTGTGAAATCTTAAGGCTTTTCCCCTTTGTCAGACAGTGGGAAAGGGAATGACCAGTAGATGGCGCAGCTGGTGCTGATAACACCCCGTGCTTGGGGTGTGCAACACCATTATTTTTATAGGAGACCTCTTTGGAAGATGATTCCAGTGTTTTCCTTAAGTATTCCTGTATACTACCAGTGGGTTTTGTGACTATTAATAATCTTATGGCAGTTAAACACCGTTCTATTAGCTACACTAATTATTATTCCAAATTAGTGTTGGCTTTTTATGATGTACCTGGAATTTCAGAACACTTGCAGGAGTTTTTCACTGCTCATTTTTACTCTTTGAACATGATCAGGCTCTGTAGAAGTCTTGAAGTTCATGACCACCTACTGCTCCTTTTGTTTCATTATGTGTGTCTGTAATACTAGCTCTTGAAATTCCACAGCATTAATGTCACTAACAAAACAAACAAAAAAACCAAAACAAACCTTTCTTGTGTGATTTTTGTTTACGGATTTAAGCAAACAGGCAGTCATGACAGAATATTTATGGAAAACATAAAGCAAACATAGAGGTATATTTGAATTTTAAACTGTGTAGAGACATTTTGAATCTCATGCCTTAGTTATTCCATAGCCTCAGCTCAGCACAGTTTCATAGTTTGGAGACTTTCCAGTCAGCAAGAACAATAGAATTGTTCCAGGACCAGTTAATTGTGCAGCAGATTTACGGTAATAATTACAAATCAGAAAACAGGAAAAATTTCTTTCTTGTAATATACTCTGCTGGTGTAATTTTGTAATTACTAATATTTCTTGTTCCTAGTCCAGTGCACCGTGTGTCCTTTTCATTGATGAGATTGATGCAATCACCCCAAAAAGAGAAGTTGCATCGAAGGACATGGAGCGGAGGATTGTTGCTCAGTTCCTGACTTGTATGGATGGTCAGTTTCAGGAACATCTTTGCTAAGCTCACATTTCTAATTTTTAGGCTCACTGTCTGCTTTTCTTCAGTAGTGACATGTGGTTACTTTAGAGGAGCTAGTGGTAATAATTTTTTGTATTTTGGCACAGTGAGGGGGGTGGTAAGATTCTAGTAAATTTTAGGAGTGTTATTTTCACAGTGGTCTATATAGCATTATATAAGCCTGTTGCATAAACAGAAAATGGGAAAATCTCCTGAATTTAGTTTGAAATGCTTATTTTTGCTTGATTGTGCAAAATGCAAGTTCTAGGTAGTAGAAATAAAGATGAACAGCAGTGTAGTCTGACTGTTGGTTAACTTATCTGTTCTGAATATTATCGTGTGCTGCAGAAACAGAGTCCCACAGATAGCAAAACAAAGTTGGACAGTGAGTATGAGTACTAACTTCCTTCCTTCCTTCCTTTAGACTTGAATAATGTGGCTGCCACTACCCAGGTCCTTGTTATTGGAGCAACAAACAGACCTGACTCACTGGACCCTGCACTGAGGAGAGCTGGGAGATTTGATCGAGAAATTTGTTTAGGGATCCCAGATGAAGGGGCAAGAGAAAAGTACGTGTTATGAAGTTTAAACTTCTTTTTGATTAATTAGTAAGTAAAGAAATAATGCATAAGTTAACATACAAATTAGGACTAAATACAATAAAGGTCTTTTTCTTATTTGTGCCTGTAAACACCTCTGGATCAGCACACACTGAAAAGTGCAGAAGACATTTAAGTGTGCACCTACTCTCTGCCTTGATAGCTGTGTCTACGTTTGGAGTGGTTTCCTTTCTTGTGTGCAAATCTGCTTTTAGCATTGTGGAATTGGGTTTTCAAATGTCTTAGCAGTGTGGAAGATGGAGTCAAATAAATCTTTTCTGGTTTTCAGGAAGGTAACATTCTGTCTTTGGTGCTCCCCATGTAACTATTATATTAGAAACATAAATTAACTATAGTCCATTTGTTAGTCCTCTGAAGAACATACCCCAAGCCACAGGCCTAGATTCTTCATTCTGTCTCACGGAAATACACCAGTCCAGGCATTTAGCTGAGCTGCAGTCATCCTTTGTTATGTAACTGGCTGTTTTGACTCCAAAGATCTGTAACTGTCAGACTAGGTTAAAAGAAATCCATTTTTGCTTTCTCAGTTGAAAAGGAACTGCTACTCATTTCCACAACAGCAGAAAACACAGGAAGTTTGAAAACAGCTATGGCTTATCTTTTTATGGAAAGGAAGGTTAAAAGATAAGTTTCTTCGACCTCAACTAATCATATTTCTAGGCTGAGAAAGCAAACTATTCTGCTTGCAGTATTGCTCACTCTTGCCATTATTCCACCCTGGGAGGTTTTTTCTCCCTTTTAGCCATACCTTTGCTTCCCCCCCACCTCGCGTCCCTCCCTTCTTCCTCCAGATTTATAGCCCTGTAGGAATTATGTTCCTCTTGGTCGTGGGAAGACACTTAAATAGTTAGAGGCAGACCTAAGAGTTGATTGATGAGAGTTCTGATTCTACGATAGTTCCTAGGATCATGTTAAAGTTATGATATTACTAGCAATAGCACTGTTTTGGAGAACAGGAGTTGTGAATGGCAAAGCCATTGTAGTGTATAGAGATTCCTCACAGGCTGGAGTGTAGTCACATTCGTTCATATTATTGTTTTGTGCAGTTGTTTGTATTTGTGTTCCTGGAGGTTTAGGCTTACAGGAACTGTTGATTTTGTTTTCTTCTTTAAATTATTCCCTCTCTCTGCTTTTCTCTTTTGTTTTGCTGAAGAATGGGGGTGGGTGTTGTTCCTCTATTTTAAAATGAAAGGGTCATATAGAACCAAAAGTCCTTACAGTGTGCTGATTTACCACAAGATAAAATGAGTCTTGCTGAAGGCAGGCTTTGAACTGCCTCATTCTGGTTCCACAGCCTTAGCAGGGTGGAGTAGGGTGAGGAGGTGCACCCAGAGATTTTGCTTTACTTACAGCATTTTCTTGTACATATATGAAGCACATGAAGGAAAAATAGTATCTGTAGGATACAAATGCAGAATGGGCCATTTATAGTTCTTGACTTTTTGCACTTTGACTCCATTGATTAGCTACAGTGCTGTCAGGCAGGTTGAAAAATTCTTGAGAACCGAGCTAATATCCATAATAAAGATTTAAAGGAGAGAGGATGGAACCTGTTAGGAAGGGGAGGCAAACAGATGAAACATGTTATAATTTCAGTGCTTTGAATAGCTTAATCATTTGGATTTTTTCATAACTTTTCTGTAGTCACATTACTTGGTCTGGAAATAATTTAAACTAGTTTTATTGGAACTAGAAAGTATGTTACTGATCTTCATTCCTTTGGTTTGTGTTGCCTTTTTAAAATATTTTTGGATCAAGTGATGTTTTCCCATTTTAAACAAGTTGATTTGACCCTTTGCTCAGAGTTCTTCACTGCCAGTGTTTGTGTAGCGATATGGGCTTTTGCCTTCTCTTTTTTTTCTGACTAGTCATGTAGTTTTCAGTTGTCTTGGAAGAGCAGCCAGAAGTCTTGATGAATCATAAAGATTTTTAAAGCTTCAGCCTTGATACAGAGTGCAAAAGTTCCCATTTAAAAAAAAGGTGCAAAGTGTAGCACTTCAGTGTCAGTTACATGAAGCTGTTTTGTATTAAACTATGTAATCAGGTGTAACTGTAGCTTTGAATGAGGGTGAGGTAACACATGAGGTGCACACATAAGCTGTGTGCTGCTTATTGGAAGTTTTACTGGGAACGTGGGAAATACCTGCTGACAAATTCCACCAACAATGGCCAGGGAAGGATACTAAAGATTAAAAGATAGAGCTCCATACTGTCTGATTTCATTTGCTTCTTCCAGTGTAGTTTGTCATGGATGTTCTTCAATAAATAACTACAAGTGGGATGGAACAGACAATGCAGACTAAGGTAGTTAGGAATACAAAATGAGTCTTGCTGAAGGCAGGCTTTGAACCGCTTGGTTGTGGGTTGTGGTTCCGCAGCCTTAGTGGGGTGGAGTAGGATGAGAAGGTACAACTGGAGATTTATCCATATCTCAGTGGATAACTTGTGTGCATCTCTGTGGTACACTCCGAGACCTAGTCTGTCAGTTTGGAATCATGAACTACAGTTTGAAGTATCTGTAATACTTAAATTCACCAAAACTGGCTTTCACCCACTGATTGGCATTGTCTGGCTGATGCTGTTAGTTTTTATTTAGGAACAAAAAGGAAGTATGTAGCACAGTTTTGTGGGTTTCAGTGTTGGTTACTTCCTAGTTGAGTGAAAACTTCCCACTGTACTTTTTCAGTCAATGTGGACTGAAATAGTCCTTAGATCAATGCTGTTTGTTTTCATATATATATATATATATATAAAACAAAAAGCTACAGCTTCATCGTTTTTTTTTTCCTCCTGCTTAATTAGAATTCTTCAGACTTTGTGTCGGAAGCTTAAGCTCCCAGAGAACTTTGAATTTCGTCATTTGGCACGGCTGACTCCGGGTTATGTGGGAGCTGATCTGATGGCACTGTGTCGTGAGGCAGCTATGTGCACAGTGAACAGGGTCCTGATAAAATCTGAGGAGCAGAGAAGGAAACACGTACATGCTGGAGGAAACACAGCTGAAGAAAGCCTGGGAACAGGAACAGATACTGTGGTGGAAGAGGACACCAAACAACTAGAATTTCCTCCTAAGGTATTTGTTCCTTGAAGCATGTGTTTCTAATATCTTAAGAGTTGAGACATTTTGTAGTTATAAAAGTAATTGCTCATAAATTCTCAAACATCTATGGCCAATGTAATATTAAGTTTGGGGTTAGAAATGTCAGCTATTAAGCCAGGAGCTTAACTCCTAATGACCCATATAATGGGTCTTAGTAAGTGGCTCCCAAAATCCAGTCCTCCTAAAAGTCCTGTTCACGTTTTATACAAGTTGTGTTTTTCCATTAGAATTTTTTGGTTGTTGTTTATGCTGTGGTGTTTTGTCTTCTAGCAGAGAAGAGGCCAAAGGAGCATCTCTATCTCTCTTCACAAGCATATTGACTGTAACAGAATTTTAAAAATACCAGACTGAGTTTTTTGCACGAGCTGTTTGCTGTGCCCTCAGTGAAATATCTATTATGGTGTCTGGGGTTCTTCCCTGACCTGGTAGAGTTACAGTAAGCCAAAGTCTAGGAGTATGTAACAGTCTGTTTTCCCTCCAGCTATGTGATTAGTTGAGGTAAATCACATGTAGTGTCTAGTGCCTGTGGCAAGTTTGAGGAAGAGATGAGCTGTTAATGTGCAGCACAACTGGACCTCTGTTGCAGAAAACAGCATTTCTAGTGCCAGGATTATTCTGTGGGCCCAGTAGCATGATGTGGTTAATAAAGCAGAACAACTTTATATAAAATGGTGCAACTTCTCAAAATATGGAGTCTGTATGTACCTTCATTATGTGCAGGCTTCCTAAAGATTTGTCTGGAGAAGCAAAACAAAGTGGGCTTAAATCCACATTGTAGTCCGATTCTGTTTTTAGAGGGGCTGACAAAGAAAGCTGTTACTGTAATTACAAAAATCAGTGTAAAAAGCTGTAGTAAGCCTTTGTATTAGTGTAACATAACCATACAGCAAACCTCCCAGTGTTTCCTGGGGCCTGATGCAGCCAAAAGAAAGCGGGGAGGGGCAGGTAGTTGCAGCTTTTATCAACATCACCATGATCTAAAGGGTCATTGAGAATGAGGAAGTTTAATCCTAACAAAGCCATATTTTGATAGCTGGCAGGAGGTTGACATAGTCTAATACAGGGTATTGTCATTAAAACCCTTGTATTATGTTTATAATGGAAAAATAAACATACAAAACCTTTAAAATCATTCACACAATTCAAGTAAACAAACCCAGTGGTCTTGGCTGTTTCAGAATTTCTCTTAATGGTTCTGTTAAGAAGAGGAGGGAGGGCTTAAAAGGAGTATCAGGCATATAAACACTTCTGTTTCTTTGTGGTCAGTTGTAGAGCTATCCTAGTTGAAATTGATAGGAAATGATACTTTTCCTGTATACGGCTGTAGGAAAAATGTTGAAACGCAGCAGGGTTTTTACAATTTTTTTGTCTCCCTCTATCTCATGATGAAAATCCTGATAGAGTTTTATTTGTGATGCAGTACTAGTTTGCTGTACCTATGTTTCTGTATTAGGACAGGGATGTATTTATGTTGTGAAGTATAAAGTTCTTTAATCAAGTATTTTCTAGGGTAGTTTCCCCAATAAGGAACTGACTGGGAAAGTTGGAATGTACCTCCCTGGGGCACTGTGGTCTGCAGTATGGAACAGTGTAGAAAAGCATCACTCTGCATCTCTCTTCTGTTTTCCCCAACTTTTTCAGGGCTTAATTACAAAACCAGCTATAATCGGGCTGAGGAAATGAGTTGACGACTTGAAATCAGATTGTGTTAAATAAGTGTATTAAGAGTTTTAAAGGTTTACACTTAACTGAATATTCTGCAAATTGTTGAAATTGTGCTGTTCAGCAGAGTTTTTCATTTTCTCTTGAAAGCAGTTTCTTGTTAAAAACAGAATTAATCCATGTAAATAATAAGTATTTTGGAAATTTCAGCATGGAAATAACTTTCTCCTAATCAGCTGGGAGAAGCAGTAGGGAGAATTGGAAGATGCTAGCTCAGTTTCTGTATATTGTAAATCAAGATTTTATCCTCAGCTCAGTGCTTTCACATGTCTTAAATGTGCACAGAGCTTTCCTGGATTTTTATCATTAATATTTTTATCATTAATGATTTTTATCATTAATAGCAATTTATATATTTTATGTGTATTGTGCATAATAATGTGGTTGATACTTGAAGTATTGCTTTGAAAAAACTCTTAAAAATGGTTCTTGAAGTCCAGTCTAGTGCATAATTTTCCTTTCCATGTACCCTAAGGAAGAACTGCAGAGACTCCTGGATTTGCTGAAGAAGCAAGACCCCTTGCCTGAGGAGCAGCTGCAGAAGCTGTGCATTGAGATGAATGATTTTATTGTTGCACTGTCATCAGTGCAGCCCTCTGCCAAGAGAGAGGGCTTTGTCACAATCCCTGATGTGACATGGGCAGATATCGGAGCCCTGGAGGATGTTCGGGAGGAGCTGACTATGGCGATATTGGTATGTCTTAACCTTACTTTCAAAGATTATTTGCACTTCCCCTTATGTAGTAAATATGTTTGCTTTTAATATTTATTTCAGGCATAACGTTCTGCCCGTGAGTTCTAACATGATACAAGCTAGAAATTTTTCAACATATTTATTTAGAACAGTCAGACTTCTATAATTTGCTTTAAAATTTGTTACAAGTGCATGTATTGAACATTTTGCTTTCTGTATTCATGTTTACAGTGTGTTCATATTGCTCAGTCTTTAAGTATTCTAAAAGTTTTGTACCAACAACCTTGGTTATGCAACTGCCACACAAAGAATTGGAGATTGCTTAGCTGGAAGCTTAGCAGTCTTGCTGCCAGTTAGGGGGTTTCTTAATGCTTATACCTAAAGATTAGAACTTAGATAAATAAAATCTTTGCCTCTCAGTAGTGATACTTCATCCTTTTTGGGTTGCAAAGCTAGTAAGAATGCTGGTCCACTCTTTATTCTTTCAGCCTATGAAAAATTGGAAGAAAGGACTTGCTTATGGATGATTTCTCATCCAACTGTACCTGAAATTAAAAGTTTCATGTTGGCTTTATGTCACAGGTAACTATGATAATTTCTTTGCAGGCGCCTGTGCGAAACCCAGAGCAGTTTAAAGCTCTGGGCCTGACTACTCCAGCTGGTGTCCTGCTTGCAGGGCCTCCAGGGTGTGGCAAAACACTGTTGGCTAAGGTAATGCTTTTTCTAAACGTGGTTAAAAATACTGGAGAATCTTCTTGAAGTGGATGTTTTTGTAGGAGAGACTGAGTCTGGATGGGAGTGTCAGAAGTTGGGCTTTTGCACCACTTCTCATCAGAAAATTAAGTTCAGGCTTCTATGCTGAAGTTACTTGATTTTCTTGTCATAAAGTTACAGTTTTGCTTGAATTGAGAGGGAATTACTGCAAAACTTGAAGGAATGAAGTTGGTCAAGAAGAAAGTAGCAAAGATGAGAAGAAACTATTGAAAAACCACTTTTGTGGAATATTTCACTGTACCTACATTACGTATTTGAAGTACTCTACACTACTATATTTATGTAATTTTATTTATTATATTTACCTTAATGAAAATACTTTTGTTTAGCATTTCATTTCTTACAGCCTCTCCATGTAAATGCAGAGAATTGTTCAAGTTTCAGATTGTCACTCACCTTTGTCTTTAGATGCCCTTATGTAGTTTTATATCTCTTTAACTCCCACTAATTATTGGGAATTCTTCAGCTGATAAGGGGGGATGGGGTGTGAATATGGAACACCGCCTCATCAAAGAGAGAGAACACCTTGCCAAATTCCCTGCTCCCCTCCCACTCTTAATTGCATATAATTATACTTCATACTGTTTTCTATGTTTTACAAATAGTTGGTAACTATGTTCCTTCCCTTATATTTGTTTATCACTCCATGGACGGAACCAAAGACATAATAAATGTCTGTTTTGTATACATGCATCTGTCTTTGCCTTTTTGATAGGCTGTGGCAAATGAGTCTGGACTGAACTTCATATCTGTGAAAGGTCCTGAGCTGCTAAATATGGTATGTGCTAATCATTGTGCTTTTGTTACTTACAGAATTCTTGTCTAAAGTAAGGCAAGCCAAATTCCTGGTAATTGCACAACTGATACTGGTGCAGCTGAAGTTGCTTTATCTAACCTCGGCCTTAAATTTTTAGCAGTGAAGTTGTTCATGTGAAAGGGAAAAAGCCATTTGTGTAGTTTATTTCTTGGTTTAAATTACCTGGCAGATGCAGCCTTCTTGACTGAAGTAGGATATCTAAATGACCAACTACATGCATCACTGGTTTTATGTAGCATGTAGATTTTAAATGTTAACAGATAAAAGTGCTGTAGTTCAAATTTTTGAAGCACTGGACTTAGAATTGTTGTAATATAACTGCAGTCCCTCTTAGAGTCGAGAGTGTGTTGAACTGAGAAGACATCTGCAGCCCACATCTCAAAAGACCATGGTAGTTATCTGTTTATCAGCAATGTGGAAGCTGAAACCAACACACTGGATTTGATTCATCGCTTCCCAAACACGTTTTTATGTGTATTTCAAGTACTGATATAGGCAGGAAATACAACACTCGAGTTAATGAGGAGCCCTACTTCCTTGTGGAATATAGAGAAAATGGTTGGCTGCAGTTCAGAGACTGTGTTAACACATAAGTTGAATCAAAATATGTTTGTTTGGAAAAAATTAAGTGTTTGTATTTACAACTTTGCAGCCCCTGCCCCTACAATTCACCATTCAAATTCTGGCTGACTTTTCAGTTCCCTACAGCCAAGCCCCTGTCTTCAGGCAACTACTCTATGAACTTCAGATGTTCATTGTGTTCACATTGCTCACTGGGTTTGTTTGTGAACAGTTGAACAACAGGGTTCTTAATTAAGATTGTATTTGTTAATTCTCATCACCAGAATGGTGGCAAGTTACATTTATTCCCCTGAAAGTAGGAATTCTATTATTCTATTATTCTACTCTGAATGTACTGCAAACTGTAAAAAGTGAACGAACTAGTGATACTTAGTTCCCATGTAAATCTTGCTCACTAAGGAAATGGAGATAACAGGCTTATCAGAAGTAAACTGGTTAGTAGGTTGTATTTCTCCCTTGCAAAGTACTTCAAATAGTGTATAAAACAATGATTTTTTTCTCCCCAAGCAAAATCATCATGTCTTACGTAGTCTCAATGTAATTTGTCTTTTTTATTTTAGTATGTTGGTGAAAGTGAACGTGCTGTACGTCAGGTATTCCAGCGTGCCAGGAATTCAGCCCCTTGTGTTATATTTTTTGATGAAGTTGATGCTTTGTGCCCTCGGAGGTCTGACCGTGAAGTGAGTCTGTCTTAAAATATCTCCATAAATAAATAATCTCAGTTGCAGCTTTTGTGACATTGTGCTTCTCACAGAAGTACCCAGAAGGTATCAGAAGAAAAACCCGAAGAAAAACAATCCATTAGGCTTTCTGTCTTTTGAGGAAAAATATGTTGGCCAACTTTTGTAAAGCTTAATACTTTTTTAACTATACATGTATAGAAAAAATATCCAGAGAAATTCAGGTTAAGCTATTGAATTTGTTTATAAGATGTCATTACTATGGAGTTAACATTTAACTCTCAGTGGCTCACTTACCAAAACTGTTGTTTCAGAGGTTTAAATATTTGAGAACTTTTTTCCCTCAAAAAACTGAACATGGAGAAATTTTGTGTGGTTTCCTCGAGGTCAATGTCAGAACAATTAGTGTAAATATTTATATGTACTTTCAGTGTGTATATATATACTTTGAGTATGTAAAGTATATACTACTTTCAGTGAGCGGTTTAGTTTTAATTGGAAAGAAAAGGTTTGCCATGTGTTAAAAATGTGTGTCAGGTATAGATAGCATGAATTTGGGATGGAAACGTGCTAAGAATATGATAGAAGGAATCCAGAAAGCAGGTATGTTGAAAGTGTAAAAAAGAAACTTTGAGTAATATTTCAGTACAGGGAGATGGCAGATATTTTGTTTCTTTTACTTTGAAATAATCACATTCCCACTGTTGCCTCGATTTTGTTGACAAATTTCTCCTTTTAAAGTCAGGGGCCAGTGTCCGAGTAGTTAACCAACTGCTCACAGAGATGGATGGTCTGGAGAATCGTCAGCAGGTTTTCATTATGGCTGCCACAAACAGGCCAGGTAAGGAGAAATCAGATGTCCTTGGTTCTCTTCTAATGAAATCACTTGTTCTATAACTAATCTGGTTTTGTATGTGAAATTAGAGTGTCTTTGCAAATCCAAACTTTTTCTGATAATTAATCTGTTCCATGTTCATGTAGCAGTGTTAGATAAAACAATCTCCTTAAAATGTGTCTTAACTACACCTGATATCATTGCTGTTAAAATGCTTTGAAAGACACCTGACTGCTTTGGACTTTGGACTATCTTCTTGGAACATAAAAGAACAAAAGAGAGCTAAAGCGGAATTACATATTTTTTGCTGCTTAAATGGATTTTCTATCCAATACAACCTTATAGTTTCATGTTATTTTTATTCTCTGAGACATTTGTCTCATGTTAAATCATTTTTCCATTTGCTTTTGCTTCCTGAGCTTCACGTTCTGAAGTAGGCTGAGGTTATTCTTCTCTTTCCTTGTGTTCTGTCAAGCTTCAGTATTGACAGCTGTCTGTGCTCCTTTGCTGTATCTTTAATTTTTGGTAGCTTTTGCAATTCTAGCAACATTTTCCTTATTAATAAGTTAAAACACTGACATCTGCTTTACAAATGCCATGTGTTCTACAAGCAACTTTTTGCCTTTTTTTTAATGTTATAGAGAAGTCTTTTGTTTTATACGTAGCAAGAAACTTGTCTCTTCCTGAATTTGAATTCCATCTGGATGCTGAAAGTTATAAGTGAAGGAATTTGTTAAGATGAGAAAGTTAAAATACATGTCAGATTACTTGGGTCCTATAAATTAAGGAAATTTGATCTGAAATCAGCTAAAATAAGCAACTGTTAGGCATTTTTGGTTTTTTTTCCACTGGTCAAATGCTTCAAAGATTTTGAAAAAAAATTTTCCTCTCTCTTGAATTATTTGCATGACAGACTCTCAAGCCTTTTACATGATTGAGTATGAGCAGTAGATGCTTAAATCTATATCTGCTTGTACAAATTCTTCGATTTAAAGTGGTAAATTTTCCTGGCATGAATTTGATAATTCTGACCTATCTATTCCAACACAGAATAGAGAATAAGGTTATACAATGTAGCCCATCTATATGTAGATGCAGTTGGATCTACCAGGGGTGTTAGTACCAGTGTCATCAAGTTGCCTTAGGAAAGAGATCTCTCCCTAAAGTAGTTACGCTTGTGCAGACATTCATATCAAGCAGCCTTATTTGTTCCTGTTTCCTAAGGGCTTCATATCTAATTACTGACTTGTTATTATCCATGACTGATAGCTTGGGAATTCCAACACTTTGGAAGTTGAGGAAGCACCCACCTTTACTTCCTACAGTGCCTCCTCAGCAGGTTATACATGGGGCCAGCACTTTTAGGGCTGGTGTGTGTACGTGGCAATGTTCTGAGCTCATGATTCCTGTCCTGGAGGCTTTATAAGAGCCACTTTAGAATAAATGTTGCTCAGATGTTAATTTCAAGTCATTAATACTTGTGTGTGACAGGTTTGTCCTAATTCCCTGATTTAGATTTACACTCATTTGGTACTTGTGGGTCTCATTTTCATGCATATGTGAAATCTGTGCAATTGCTAATCCTTTCCTCTATAAGCCTTACTGGATGCATTTTTACCATCCTGTTGTTATAAAGTATCTCTGGAATGGTTTGAGGATCTCGTTTTTAGGTCTCTGTTGCCTTGTTCAGCTGTAGTGGCAGATGTACTGTTTTACCATACAGGAATAGTTAAAATTGCAAAACTTCTGAGTAATGAGGTTTGGGCTAATATTTGAGGGCAGCTGGGAAAATCATGAAGCATGAAATCAGTGGTGTATTACTAGTCAGTGACAGTGGAAAAAACTGAATTTGAGGTAAAAATGCCAAATGTAAAGAAAATGCAAAGGCAGGGACAGCCAATATAATCATCAAATTGAAGGGTATAAATGTATCTGCAAATTCTGTAAATGGAAATTAATTGTATCTTGATAAAGATACAAAAAGTTGTTTTGCCAACATAATAATTTTTTTTTTCTGAATGATCAAGCTTGGCACATCCAGCTTCTGCTAGAGGAGGCATTTATTCATGCAGTTTGGGTAGGATGGATCTCTTGCTTCAGAAGGGCATCAGCTGTGTCTGTGAATTAGGTTTTGGATACATTTAGACCATAAATTTTTCCTGTGATACCTGCATTTGTCAGTGTGAGGAAATATGGTTTCTAATAGATGCAGCTTTTATCAGAACAACTTTTAGTCAAGTTGTGGTTAAATTGGGGAAACTGATTGTTCTCAGTTTATTCATTGTTTATGGGGCCTAGGAAGATACAATGTTCACCAAATTAAATTTTGCTAGTGTGGTCTGGTTAGTTCATAGGACCACACTGCAGGTAGTGTCTGTAAAGCACTCTTACTGCCCTGGGAATGAAATGTCTAAGCAGAGACCTGTAGGAGAAGCATAGATTATATTTAAATGATTCCGACTAACAATAAAAGTTGTGGTGCCTGAAAAGGTCTTTCAGGTTTGATGTGTATGAAAGGTTTTTCTGTCACAGTTATGGTGAAAAGAGGTGCTGCTGGGGGAATTGTGTTACATAAATCTAAAAAATATATGTGTCTCAGCAGAACTTCCTGAAACCTTCCAATGGGCTACTACTCTGAAGAGTGAGATCTTGTGTTTTTTAATCTATGTTAGTATAATTTATTGGGAGAGAAAAGGATTTTTCAAGACACCTCTTTTTTAGAGTGGTTTCAGGCATGGTGGCTTTGATAATTGGTTGTTAGTACTGTTCACGACTCTAAGTATATGTTGTCAGCATTGTAGTCTCAGAGACTATTATTAAGCAATAACAATAATAGGATAGCAGTGGCTCAACCACTTTTGGCATCAAGGTGTATGTTCCTGGCAGAGAAGTTCCAGTGAGGCACTAGCACCTGTATTATTGTGACGTGATGTTTTATATACCCCATGGCTGAAGACTGACAAATTCTTTTTTTTATAATGGCCTCTAAGGACTTGGAAGTGTCTAACTCCCATTTTGCCAAAAGGGCAGGCACAATAGATTGGTTCCTTTGTTTATCATTTACAATCTGCAAGTGGTGATTCTTATTCTGGCAGTGCTGAAATAAACCTTTGATGTGCCCTAAAAAGCAAGATATTTGAATGTTTTTTTGCACTTACTCAATGACTTTGAGAGTCCTCTGTAGATATTTCTTGACTACTTCTAAATTAGCAGGGATGCAGTATTCCCAACACAATCTTTTTCCACCTAAATGCAGAACCAATGTCAAATTTAGTCTGAACAGGATTAAACTTTTAAAGATGTTGTCTCTCTAATGTCATTAGAGAGAGAGAGGAAAAAAAAAAAAGGAGGCAGAAGACTTGTCCTGTTAGAACCTTTATGGGTCCAAATGATTGCATTCTTTTTCAGTCTACTTCCTTCCCCAAATCCGAGACTAAATCCTACAGAACCATCAAGAACTCCTGCTAAATAATATCTATAATATCGCACATATTTCAGTTACCAGTGTGAGTTTCAGCAGATACTGCTGCTTTCTACTCTTCTCTTACTTACCCAGACTTTGAGCATTTATAAACTCTTCAGAGAATGCTGACCAAGGCATCAGCAGCATTTACCTGAGATCTAAGGAACTGTATGTATCATGAGGAAACAGTTAAGAAATAAGTGAAACACCATAAACTGACAGTGTTTTTAAATTTGACATGAATTGTGATGATGTTTTTGCTTTTATTCATGGCCTCTTTCTCTAGCTTTTTTAAATTAATTCTTGCAAAATTCCTTTTTTCCTGTTACCTTTAAGCATGGTCCTAGTTTCAGTGAGTTCTATTTTCCTCTAGCAAGTTTATATTAGTTTTCTAGAACTATTCACTTGAAACACAATTAAAAAATCTTCAGTCTTTGACAATAGTTATAGTTTTGTTTTGGGCATTGTTTGTTATTTTTTCACCTGTTTATACATGTTGCTGAATTAAAGGCAAGATAAGATCTAAGAAAAGCACTTAATAAGCGAGACATGGAACAATTTCTTTCATAATAGTTCTAATTCACACAAATTATATTTCTGCTTTTCAGCAGCCCTTGAACGTTATGTCTTTCACAGTAACTTCAGTTGTTAACTACAGTGTTCATCTGAGTCTCAGAAAACCTTTTAGGGCTTCTAAGCTTGCATTTCAGAAAATCACAAATGTGAGGGCCTAGATCTTGTATCCTTAAAATATAATTTTAAAAGCTGTAGTGAGTATAGGAGAAGTTTGATGGGTTCAGCACAACAGTCGTTGCTGATACGCACTGAACTTCTGTAATGAAGAGATAAGGCATGAATAATCAACTGGAAGTGAATGTGAGACTAACAGGTTCTATTATAGAACACAAGAATGTCACAAATTGATGCAAAGATACTTTGAATAGAATGTAATGATTCTATAAAATTTTGCAGTAGTTTGAAGAGCGGTGTAGCAAACTGAAATACTACATAATTCTCTAGAGATAAGTGCCTGTTTTAACCTTGAAAAACAAAGCAAGGAATGGATGTTCTTCAAATATATTCTCATGTAATTCTGTCACATAATTTGGAAAGTGATACTGCTGTCTTCTAATGACAGTCAACACCATTGACCACATCAGAAAGACAGAAAATTATTAACTGGGCCTTTCTCTTAGTAGAAGCATATTCTCTCTGTGAGATAACCGCTTGGAAAAAGGAGTGTTGTGTTTTATCACATTTCCATGCTTCAGTTTCCTGCCAACTTGAGAGATAATAATAGGCTTTGAAAGAGGTATCTGTGATAACATTTTAATGAAATTAAGGTAGTTAAATGTATCTAAAATTACTTGACTCTCTTCTGTTTAGATAAGTTTTGAGATAATAGATATGGAAAGAGCATCATGATTTATCAGGATGGAATGCTTTGAAATTCCTAAAAGGGAAATATTCAGTTCTTTTAAATGGACATGAAGTGTATCTAATGAGTGAGTTTGTCTGATAAGGAAATACTAATTTTCTGGGTTACGTGACATGAATTTTCAAGAACTTCAGGCCCAGGTCTGAACCAGAGGAGTGAAGTGAATGGATTCCTAAGGAGACGGGGAGTGTAGATCTGTGTTTTAAACATTGGTGTGCCCTTGTTGTAAACCACCATTGCTGCAGCTTATCTAGTTAGTGTGAATTGTGGTAACACTTTGAATGTGGGCAGTGTAATCATTTCCATACAAAAAGATTAATACATCTTTAGACCATATCACTGACTTCCTATTGTTGGACAAATAGCATGGCAAGTACCATATCCTCAGCATGCAAATTAGAAACAGTATTTTCTGTATCAAGCTTAATATTTTTAAAGAGCTTTTGGACCTTAAGAATGGGAAAATTACTAAGTGCATGGTGTTGTAATGCAATCCCTATTGAGAGTATTTGTTTTGGTGTTTGTAATTGATCTGTTGAGTGAACTTATATCAATAATGTGACAAGACTTCCGTCCACAGAAGCACAAAACAGGAAAGTGCACTTGTGCCAAAAGCAAGATGAAGTGTCACATAGAACTATGCACAGATGTATAAGTAACATGTTTTTGTCTGGCCTGCCATGGCAGGCATTCTGTTTAACCCTTGTTTTCACCTGGTCTGGATTAAATTAATATATTAAGTTGATGCCTAAGAATTTTATGTATTTTTATGTATTTTTGGTGTGTATTTTATGGATCTTTATAGCTTTAGAAGTAAG
>JAWWEW010000112.1:7149137-7173161 GCA_035583185.1 Anabacerthia variegaticeps | reverse complement strand
GGACCTAAGCTGGAATAAAGGTATTTTTCTATCTTATCTCCAGGTTGTCTGTTTTGCAGGGTTCCAGGCATCAAAGTAATTCCCTTTTTTTTTTTTGCCATTCTCGTCATATTTGCAATAGCTGATTTTTGCCTCCCTAGGTGCTTCTGCACATCACTGCTATATCAAGGGGAAAAAATATGCTTTTGTCCAAAAAAAATATAACGGGGTTGTTCTTTTAAGCATAAGTGAGAGAGTAACGAACAAAACTGTGGGCATCTCTAAAAAGAGAATCAAGACTATATTGTGGTAGGATCAGGTAATTCAAGTCTTGACAAAGTTAAGTAAGCTTTTTTTATTTGCAAAAAAGGGATAGCTGTGCTTCCATGCTACTGTTTTAGGGCTTGGGTGGTAGTTTTTTTTCTTTAAAACATCTGTACAGTAAGGATTAACAGCTTCACTTTTGCCAGTTCTTCACTGTTGATAAACACAACTGCATATAGTTTGTCTGTTAGCTACGTTTTGTCAAGAGGGTGTAATGAATGTTAAGAGTGTTGGCAGCTTCATTTGGAGGCCTTGATAATTTCCAGATAAAGATGTAGTTGTAACTATCAACTGTTACTTTTGGGAAAGGTTCTTGCAAGAGGTACCTCACACATCCATATAATTTACATACTTAAATAGTCTGTTAAAGTACAGGGGTTTTTACATCTTCTGGGGGTACTTTTGTGACTTTGCTGTTCGCATAACTGTAGCATGCAGGATGTCATAGAGTCATAGAATCATTTAGGTGGGAAAAGACCTCCAAGATCACAGAGTTAAATCGTTCCCCCAGCACTGATAAACCCACCACCAAACCATGTCTCCAGGTGCCACATCTGCACATCTTTTAAGTGCCTCCAGGAATGGGGACTCAATAGAATTCCTTAGTGAAGCAGAGCAATTTATATCATTATTGGTTTTTGGTAGATGGGGAAATAGGGCATCAAGAAACATTTAGACACGTCATGCAGGCAGTTTGTGCTGAAATACAGGACTGAGGCCTTTCCTAGGTTCTGTGCCCTGTTTGTATCTGTTATACCAATTGTCAGTATATCCTGACTTCCTGTTTGTGGCTATTCAGTCCACAGCCTGTGGTGCTAAGGCTGCTACACATTTCTATTATATTTAAGCTTTGAATGGTTTTCTAGAAATATTTGTGATAATTTTATCACAAAATAAATATAAATTAAAAAAATAGTGTTTCTTACTTCTCCATATGTAATAAATTTGGAGTTCGTAGTTCTTCCTGGGAAACAAATTCAGTACTTTGCAGCTATACTTTGTGTTTTCATGGATCTCCTATTTTACCATGCAGAAAACTTGTGTGTAGTTGAAATGCAAATGACCAGTAAAATTAAGTTTACATGTGGATAGTTATGATTGGCCCCCTGTACTTCTTATTCTTGATTTGTCACTGTCCCTTTCAAGCAGATTTGCAATAGAGCTGCTTCCAGTAGAACGAACAGTCATGAATTAATGTTGAGTTCCTCAGAAAAACTGTTCTAGTTCTGTATTGCCAAATATGGAGTTGTTTTCATATGTGAAGAGATGAAACTGGTATTTATGAGCCATTGTTGAGCCAGAGACAGCTTAACTGTACACGGTAGTAGAGACTTGTGCTTGACAAATATGAAACTATTTTCAGTCAGCTACTTTAATGCTCAGTTTCATGTCAAGGCACAAATGCTTCTTTGAAGATGGGTACAAATATGCATATGTTCCTACTCATGTGCAGGCTTTCCTAAGGGTGTGTCTCATTTCTGGATAATTTTTTTCTTTTCTTCCCCTCCCTAAGATATAATTGACCCAGCTATCCTGCGTCCTGGTAGACTGGATAAAACACTCTATGTGGGTTTGCCACCACCTGAAGATCGACTTGCTATTTTAAAGACCATTACCAAAGTGAGTATCTGGAAATAAATCCATATCTTGAAGCTTGGTGGAATGATTTAAGTCAAACTAAGTTTTACAAAGAATTGTAAGATCATGTCTCATGAAACACTTTCAGGTATTGCATAAGGTCATAAAAATAAACCATCAGCCCATCTGCTGTTCAATTTGCTCTGCAGAGAGTTGATAAATCTTGAGTAAAGTAAACCTGTTAAACATAGAAGCTGCTGCCTTTATAGTCACAGTCTGGACAGATTTAATTAGAAGATTCCAATCTGTGTGAGTACTGGGCCTAGAAGTGTTTTGCAAGGTCTTTTTGGGGGGTTCCAGACATTCACCAGAATGATTCACAAGCTCCAGCTGTATTTGCTCAACAGTAGTTGTGACATTTAATTGCCTTTAATCTTAAAGGCACCTTGTGGTGATAGAGGTTGTAGGTCAAAGTAAATGTGAAAATGTATGTGCCTTTGTGGGTCCTCCTGTGGATAACAGCACAGTCTGCCACTTCAGAGATTTGGATTCTAGAATTCTATGTGAGTATTTCTCCAAGTATGGCATGGCAGTAATCAAGGCTTTAAAAAAGAACACACAAAGCATTATGAGTTACTTGGGTATTTCTTACCTTTCCAGTAGCTCAAGGGTGATTGTTAAGAGCAGGTGTTCTATCAGATATTTTTTTGAGCTGCAAGGGAGACAAAGTCTTCACTAGAGGGAAAAGGTAATGCTGTATTATGAAAAGCGTGGCAAAAATTATATAATAGATTTGTAATAAAAGATAATTCAGACTTGTGTAAGCTGAAAGTTGTGGTGTAGGCAATAGCTGATTCAGAATTCAGAAAGTGAGAACTCGTTCAAGCATGTTCATTCATGCCAAAATGGTTGTTCAAAAGATGAACTCCCATTACAAATTCAAGATGTTAGGCTTCCCTTCATTTGTTCTGTGCATTGCTTCAGGGATGAAAACACAGTAAGTATTCCCCCATTTGCTATTTGCAGTAGATCAGTTGTTTCTAAGTTTACTGAAATTATCAGTTAACACTTTTTACAACCCTGTTCTAAAAGATGATTGCTCTTTATAAGATGTTGAGAGAAACTGAATGTAACATCCATGAATCATTTCTCAAACTATAAGGAATTATTTTTATTTTACCAAATTTATTGTTAAAGGTAGTTAGGGGTGTGGGGAAATAGTGCAGCAAAGCTTGGTGGGAGACTTCGCGGGAGGGAAAGGTGGTATTAAACAGAACTGATTTCTCTCATGGATTTCATCTGCTCACACACTCACAGCCACATATAGTGGATACATACATCCACCTGGTAGGGTCAGGATCACTTGTGGGCAACATGGAGGATAAGGAACTCTGCTGAGCCCTCACTTGATCTTTTGGCTTCCTCTTGGCTGGTGATGACAAACTGGTGATTAGAGAGAACTGTTTTCAGTTTCCCTTTAAGAATCAAACAGTTCAGAATTGTGCTTACTTCAGCTGCCAGAAATATTGGGCAAGGTTGCTGAAAGAGGTCTTTGCTCCCTCCTCCTGGGAATCTTTGTGGCTACAGTCTTATCTTCCTGTTGGGATAACACCAAGAGGAGTGGCACATGGGATGGGGTAACCTTGTTATTATCCCATTGCCAGAGTATTTTTGTCTTCTGCTGACAAGTCTTTTTGATGTGGCCCTCTCTGTTTATGGGTCTTCTTGTGATACAAGCAATGCATTGCATAGTGTTTACCAACTTGGTTTCTGTGGATCTTGTCACTGGTTATCAAGGCTTGTTATTTTTGGAATTTAAGATGCTTTCATGCGTACTAGCCTGAATGTTTTGGTTACAAGTCTTTGTAGTGAATGAGGTGTTAACTCCTATACATTTTTAAAGATTTATCTGAAAGAAGAACACAGAATGGGGAGAGGGGAAAATGTGTTAAATACCTCAATTTTTGTCGGATTTCATCCATGCATTCTGAGTAAGGAAATTTGAAAAATTTGAGTTCACACTTGCTCAAGGCTAGAGAAAAGAAAGTGTTTGGTGCAGATGTGAGTGGCTTTTGTATGACGTTATGCGTTGCCAGAAGTCTCTAAGGAATATGAGCACAGGATATGGAAACTGGGAATTGTTGCTGAATGAAAAGAGGGATTCTTACGAAGGCAGCATGAGGAGCAGGAAGGAGAGTTAGGGGGAGGAATAGTCTGTCGGGAAGACAGCATAAGTGTAGGTTGGAGCTTTGTTGTGAAAGTTTTATTTCAGTTAACCTGTACAAATCAGTCATTTCAAATTGCATGTGAGTTATGCAAGAGAAGCCTGTCTTCACATGTTTTTTTTTGCCACTGTAACATTCCTGCAAGCTGCATCAGGCTTCTCTGGTGCACAGACTGCTGAGCTTGTCACTAGAGTAGGCAGAGCAAAAAATGCACCATGTATGCTGCTCCTCAAACTACTAGGTAAAACATTTCTTTTTAGCAGAGAAGGCGCCTCTGGCCTGCAGTTTCATACAACAATTACTAAAGTATACCATATGAAATTGTATGAAAATTCCTTGTTTCCAGGTTACAGTCTCTCCTTTCAGGATGTTCAGGGTTGTTTTTTTAACCCAGAGATTCATTCAAGATTGCTTCCTCACTCTGCCTGGTCCTTGACTGTTCTACTGTCTGTTAAGTATTTGAGGGTTTTAACTTGCCACTTACTATACATTTTATTTTTTCTCTTGAAGGTATTGTAGGTATGTTATATACTAGTTCCTCTGAAGAAGCCAGAAAATAATTATATGATTGTGCATTTCTGTCAAATGAATTCCTGGTATAAATTTATCAATTGTATAAAAAACTGTTCTCACCTGTAAAAACTCCAGTACTGTTCAGTAAGAGAGACATCTTGAATCTCTGTACTATTGTGGTACTACCTTACTGTTGTCTAAGGGTAATAGGGAGATCTCCAAGCTTACAGTGTTGGGAAATCTTGTTGACTAGTTTCAAATATAATTTATAATGTTGTTCAATACTTTCTGCTGTTGGAGATGCAAAAATAATAACCAAAACCCCCACTTCTGAGATCTCAGAACAGTGTATGTAAACTTTTATGAAATCAAGAATGGAAAACTTCTAAGTTTAAAAAGCTATGTCTAGAATATAAAAGACATACAATTAATTCATTCTTAAAGGTGCTAAGACTAAATTGACGTGCCTATTGCTTAGCTATTTGATTTCAACCCATAGTATTACCAGAGGAAGTTCAGCTCAACACCACCACTGATGGAACCAGCTGATGTTAAAGGCACCTCCACCTATGGAACAGTGTCAGTGTTACAGTGCTCTGTGACAGGCCAGCCATCATTTCCTTAGAGAAAATCTCATCTGTTGGTGGGAAGATTAAATTTAGCATTGCCTTTATTTCAGTTATATGGTTTTAAGGCTGGTTGTCCTTCTCGTCAGTTTAAGATTAAATTTATTAGTATTTGTGGATATTTCAGGAAATTTGTCAGACCCCCCATATGATTCCTGATTAATGAAATTTAATCACTTCAGGGATGGCAGGTATAAAAACAATGTTTCCTTATCTTCCTCTTTTTCTTACCTCAACTTCTTTAGGACGGCACCAGGCCTCCACTAGATAGTGATGTA
Source organism: Anabacerthia variegaticeps (assembly GCA_035583185.1). Taxonomy (NCBI): domain Eukaryota; kingdom Metazoa; phylum Chordata; class Aves; order Passeriformes; family Furnariidae; genus Anabacerthia; species Anabacerthia variegaticeps. The sequence continues at coordinate 7,167,638 of JAWWEW010000112.1, read as the reverse complement.
AGCCTTGAAGAAATTGCTTACAGTCAACATTGTGATTGCTACACGTGAGTTCCTTCTAGTTTTGACTTTAATATGCATGGCCAACAGTCTTCTGATACATTTTAAAGTGTGTTATGTTGTTGTTAAGTGGATCTCAACTTTTCAGGATTTATAAACCTTTTCCTTTATTTCCTTTTTTCTTGCTTTCACTTGTTCTCTTTTCCAAGGGGTTGGTAGGGATATATGGATGCTAAAGTCTTTTTCGTCTGGAATAGTTCTCTTCATGTTGTAAAAACAGATAAGTGGAAGCCCCTCAATTTTGCTTGCTTTTATTTTATAATCCTTGCATAATCTGAGGATGAAAGAGCTCTCTAAGTTGAGGATCTGTATACAATGGTGATGAAAGCGAATTGGTCAAACAGCCAGCTTGTTCTGTCACACAGCTGAAGGCAATCATTTTGACAGAGTAATGAGGGCCCATTTCAGCTTGTGCTTTGGAACAGCAAGGTGTGGAGTTAGGGAAAGCTTGATGGCTGCATCTGTCAGAGCATTTTGCAATTATAGTCTGTAGAACTTCAAAAAGCTTTAATTTATTCAATAATTTGTTAATGCTTAATACATTTTCTGGCATTCACAAAATATAAAGTTTATTATGTGCTGTTTGCCACAATATTACTTGGTAAAGCTGAGTACTTTTTCTCTTTTTTTTTCTCTTTCACTAACTGGATTTTCTACTTTTTTGGTCCAGCATATGTGGGTTTTGGGTTGGATTTTTGTTGTGGGTTTTTGGGGGGTTTTCTGTTTGTCTTTTTTAATGTTTGGGTTTATTTGCATTTTGAGGTGTGGTTTGGGGGTTTTTTTTGGTGGGTGGGTTTTTGCTGTGGGGTTTGATTTCTTTGGATTTGGTTTGGGTTTTTGTGGACTTTTTGGTTTGGTTTAGGTTTTTTTGTCTGGTTGGATTTTGGTTTTGTTTGTTTTTTAACACAGCTGTATTCCTAGCACCTCAAATTAAGCTTAGGGATTTAATTGTGAAATTTCCTTTTTGGTTCAATGACTTTCACCACTTTAAAGACTCGTGAGAAGTTCAACAGCTTTCCAGCTGTCCCAGTTACAGGAAACTGGAAATAAATACCTAAAATGACTGATCTGAGCATGTTTTGTGGATACTATTATCTTAAGAGCATGTTAACTGTTGCTGCAGCTTTGAGCAACACAACTCACTTTTGTAATAGTGAGTGATTTCATTTGAATCTTTCATAAGGTTTATTAAAAAAATAATGTTCTCACCAACTGGCACAGTATTAATAAATCCCTTGGCATTTTTAAAGATGCTGAGTGAGCTTTTTGCCTCTTCCCTTGCTTCCCATTTGTTTGATCTTAATCTGTGACTAAAATCTGGACGATGTCAGTCTGTAATGAAGGTTGCAAGACTGGGTAGTTATCAGGCCTCTTTCCAATGTTCTGAAGATGAAATTTTGTGAAAGCACAATCAGTTTTTTACTGTCATTTTTAGTGTTCTGCCTTTCTATATGCCATCAGCAAAAGACAGAGCAATTTATCATAAAACAACCTCTTCTGTTTCTATCTGTAGAGGGGCAGACCTTTCTGCTCTCGTGCGTGAGGCTTCAATTTGTGCCTTGAGACAGGAAATGGCCCTGCAGAATACTCAAAGCAAGAAAGGTAAGAAAGCTTTTAAAAAATCTTAACAGTAACGAGATAAATGGAATGTAAAGTATTTAAAGTAGTTCAAGACATAAAGATGTGTTTTCTGTACATAACTGATGACTTCTGAGCCAAATGAGAATTAAGTCAGATTTGTTTCAAGAACACAATCTTGGAAGTAAAGTTAGGGGGGAGTACAGGAAAAATGGTTATGCTGGTGGTTCAGCATTAATTTTTTTTCTAAAAGAATTGAGCCTTGTAACATTAAAGGAACGTTTCTATTAAAAATTGACAGTTTATTTACTAGACTGAATATCTCTTATCTAAATTTCCACATCGCTGTCAAAGACTAATTATACTGACATATTTGCAGATTTGAGCGTGGTTGTAAACTGCACAGATACTGATTCCCTACCTTTGGCACACAATTGCATTGTGTAACTGGATGAAAGTAGTAGGACAATCTGAGTGCCACTTTTGATCTTTGATATTTAGCTCATCAGTGGCTTTTGCCAGGACTTTAACAGGGAGTTATAAATTGTTTCAAGTACAGTGTGTGCCTTTTCATTATCTCTCTGTGCTTTCTGTTTTAAGTTGTATTTTGCTGGGTTTTTTTAAATTATAGATTGAAACTTTTATATAAAATGTCTGTCTGTCTAGATTTGTTTTAGTAATTTTGTTTAAGTCAAAATGCAAAACTAAGATGGAACTTAAGACTTTTCAGACTGTGTCCTTGGAAAATATATTAGGCTTTCATTATGCCCCTGATTTCTAAGAGCCATGCTGGAATTTTAATAGCTTTGAATCATTCTTTTTGATCTAGTACATAGCCAGTCTCATCTGGTTTTTAACAGTAGGTTAACAAAGCATAATATTTGTGTTCCTTGTTTTGAGGCAATGCATGTTCACTTAGAGGGAGGAAAAAAACAAACTATAAAAATCTTCACTATTGTATGATTTGGTTACCCATTTTGTTTGCTGTAGATGGACAAAGCTCTTGATTTGAGATGGCAATTCCTGAGTTTAGCCTGTTGATTTTTATAATTATTCAGAATGCAGCAGTCCTCATTCAATGATGTTCATCGCTAGAATTCAGCCTTCACAGTCAGGATTGCAACCTGAGCACTTACTGTGTGGATATGTAGGCAGCCTGCAAGTCCATAATATATGTATAGCTTGATCTTTGTGTTTATAGCAGCTGCTTGTTTGGAATGACCTTGGATTTCCAAGATGTCAGCCCTGATGGTATGAAAAGTGTGTAAGGTGGTTTCTGATTGGAGACCTTGGTCATTTATATGTTCAAAAGAGTGTACACAGACCGGAGAATTTCTTCCTTCATTGTTAGGACAGGACACGCCCAACTGACTCCCCTCCCACACCCTGTGCTTGACTGTGCATGGGTGCTGGGTGTCCTCATCAGCCAGGGCTTTGGAATTATGGCTACTCCTTTCTATTCTGGAGAAACTCTGTTGCAACTTCTTGTTACACCTGATATTTTCCCTGTGGAATAAATTCAGGGGTGTGGTTCTTCTAACACTCAGCAGTGGTTTGCTTGAAGGTACTTGTAAAAGGTGAAATGGAAAGGGATCCTTTCTGTGGTATTTCTTGGAAGAATTGATAAATTCTACTTCCAACTCGAACAGGCCTAGGTGAGCTAATCACGCCTGCAGTGTGAGAAGTGTAAGATACTGCGATTGGTCATGGGGAAATTCCTAACAAAAACTGAGCAGGTTTTAATTTTTATGAGCTCCCCCCTGGAGTTCTTCATAACTTTTGACTGCCAGGGAAAGTTCACTATCATTTGAAAACTTGGAGTTTCACTTCTGCCTCCCTTTTCCAAACCACAGAAGATGGTGCATGAAACTGATGTCAGCACCCGTGAGTGGGACCCACCCTACTGAGCAGTCCTGCAGTTTCATAGACAAGTTCCTTCAGAAACTTTGGGTGAACACCATGTGGTCCCAGTGACTTACCATTAACATCTTAACTCACCTATTTAGCTTAATTTTGTATATCTCTTTTAAGTAGATCTAGTTCCAGAGAATGTATAGGGTGTGAGAAACATTATGAGATTCTTACACTTTATTTCAGCTGCAGCAATAAATACAGAGAACTTAGTCATCTTCTAAATTATGATCCTTTTTGTATATTTTTATAAAACACAGCCAGTGGCCCCACATCACCTTCATAGACTGTAAAGCTGATCTTAAGGAGAGAATCTATGAGACTTCTTGTTACAGCAGTGGTGGTTTAACAAGTGAGATTAAAGTTTTGCATCTTTGTGGTTGAATTTGAAAAGCAAGATCTGGTCCTTGTTTGATACTTGCAAATTAAGAGGAAAGGGAACCACCTGTCCCTCACTCATCTGTGTAAATAGGAAAAAAGCAATTTCACATTTCATGTTTTAAGTACTTGGTCTTATTTCTAAAATATTGTACCTGTTGATATTCATTATTTTAATTTATCAATATAAATAGTTTTAAACAATAAAATATTTGTACCTACTTACTTAGGCTAAAGGCAAACTATGTTAATGCCTTTAAAAGTAGCCAAGGTGTAGATTACTGACAGCTCAGTTCTCTACAGGATCAAGCTTTGTGCCTGCTTTTATTGCACAGTAAGTGTGAAGCAGCCCGACCTACTGGCAATGAGAGGTGAACTAGTTTACCTAGCAGTAGATTTTTCACCCTCCCTATCGTATTGTCACAGTTTGATTAGGAAGTTACAAGTTGAAAACAAGTGAAATTAAATTCCCCTAGCTTCATTTTATTATTTTATGGAGCTTTGATGACTCAATCTTAATTTGTCTTCTGTGAAAGACCCAAATTGAACTTTGTTCTTACTGTAAAGGAGCGTCTCCCTGGGCAAACAGGTTAAAATGCTGATATTTTAAAATCACATCTTCATTTATACAGGTATAAACTTTAACTTTAAAAATTAACTTTATATGGTAATAGGAATATTGAATATGAAACTTCAGAGAAGTGAGATGAGAAATAGCAGCAAGGTTGTATGTTTAGTTCAGTGAACTTCAACCTTCACCTTTACTTTTAAAGCAGGTAATAGTAACTGTAGGCTATTTGCTGTTCTGCTTCATACCTTAGACAAGCTCTCATTTTTAATTTAGTGCCTTCCATTTGCTAAGTAGTCTTTTACTATGTCAGCAGAAGATTTTTATTAAACTTGGACTCAAAATATATTAATCTTAACGGTTTTTTCATGTTGGCACATCCCATTTGACATTGCAAAGGTAGCGGCAGTGAAATCAAGAAGTATCTTAATGAAACAATGAAAAAAAATGCACCAAACTGATTCTAAATAATATAGTTTGTATTTCTGTCATATCTGATATCTGTGCATAGTGTTAGCATTGTAATGAATCTTTATGGTAGTGGCATCTTGGGATGGTTAGCTCTAGATTAAACAAGGCATTTGCTTCTAAGAGCAGAAGAATCCATAACTGCCTTGATGTATGGTTATGTTTTAACATACCAAAAAAACCTGTCCAAAAGGTTATTATTAAGAATAATTACTGTGGATGGCTGCATTAAGGTCAAAAGGGCAATTTGCATAAACTTAAATACAGGGAGTTCTAGAAGTGAAATCTTTCATCACTTCTGGGTAATACCAGAGAAGGCAATGATATGAAGTCAATTATTTAGAAATTGAGTAGAATTGGAATGATAACAAAATGTTTCCTAATACTTTCTAATAAGAGAAAATCTTAAATACACATAGAAAATAAAGTCCAGAACTGGAAGCAGCAGGATTTGAGGCATTCACTTCCAGAAATAATTCACATCCCTTAACCTCTCTGGATTTGGTGTAAGCTGCAATGAACTCAGCATTTTTGAGAATGAAATTCTAAGTCTGCAGGTAGAAACACCAATACTTAAAATAACTTTCTGAAAAAGTAAATATTCTTTGGCTTAAGGTGCAAGGGGTAGAGAGATTAAGATCTTGCCTAAGATCAGAGACTGGAGTCTACATACAAGAGTTCAAGTGTTCAAAGCACTATTGAATTAGATCTCATCCGATTGAGTAGCACATGCAGCTAGTTAAGGTTCATGATTGCTGCTTTAAAATACCTGCAAAATAAAAAAAAAAAATACCTGCATTGTCACTTACCTGCAATTTTAGTAACTTATGATGGTTTGTTCTTTAAGGAGAAATCAAGATTTCCCGTAAACACTTTGAAGAAGCTTTTAGGAAAGTGAAATCTTCAGTATCCAAAAAGGTAAGATAAGATTCAAGAATGTAAAATTCATTACTCCCCTGGAAAGGATACTCTTATGCAGGAGCATGGTGGGACTAGTTAAGGTTGCAGCATACTTGGATGTATTTCAAACTGACACTACCTGTTTCTGCATTAAACAAACCTGATGTCTGTGTTAAGGTCAGAAATTAAAGCCTCCCTTTCCAGCTGCAGATGATGCATTGCATGTAGATGGATTACCAAGCTATCAAGGTTATCTTTTAGTATCCTGCCTTGGGCTTCTCACTGATGTTCCCAGATTGGTTACTGACCCGGCCCTAAGCTCTTCACATCTGAATTTTCAGTTACAAGTCAAGGCCTTTAGACTGCACCACACCCTGCCACCACCCTTTTTTCCCTCAGATGGATGTGACACTCAAAGATGCTCAGCCTTTTCTGTTGATGTTCAAGAGGCATAATTTGGAGATAGGACATAAAATACACTTTATCATCTTAGTTATTTTGTATCAGTCTTTTCATTATTTGCATTTGTCAAGGAAATTGGTTATAAATGTTTCCTCATGACCTTTCTTTTTAACAGCTGAAAGAAAAGTTGTTCAATCATCTTAATTATTATAACTGAGAAGTTAATATAAATATACAGGAATTGTTACTGCTGCAGAGCTTGTGTATAGGCCTCTGTGTTTCCAGGAGTGTACTACAGCCAAAGTACATTAATATATTCAGTTTTAACAGTAGCCAGAGAGAAGTTAAATCCATCTGCAGACTTGTCAGTTGAGTATTTTGAAATATCTTTTGCAATACAAGATACTTATCTCCCATTTCCAGATGCTACTTCCTATCTGCCTGACAAACGCAGTCTGGCAAAAACTCTATACACACCTTCTATGAATACTGGAAAATAAAAAAGCTGCATTTCACTGATTTAGAGTATTTCCTTCTTCCATCCCATACACATTTCTGCATTCAGTTAACTTGCATGGTTCAGTTGGTTCACTGAAGCCAAACCAAAGTAAGTTGTTCTTAAACCAAATTAAGTCTATTTTATGGACAGACATCACCTTCTGAAGGCAGTTATTTCAGTGGAAGTATTCTGTTCCTCAAAACTGTCATTTTGAGGAACTAGCAAGAAGGGTTAAGGAACAATTACAGTGAAGTCAGACTAGCAAAAGATGATCTTGTCTGTTCATTTTGGCAGAACTAGATGGGGGAGGAAAGTGTCAACTCAGCAGCTCCCGTGGTAAAGAGGGCAGTACCTTCTCAGTGAAGCTGCCATCTAACCTACCATGGCAATACGCAGCCAAAGGCTTCTGTGAATTACACACCATTGGTGACTGTCACTGGAGAACCTAATTTATGAGACAGGAGAGTAGGGTTTGCCTTACTGAGGTTTTTGTTTGTAAATGTTTTAAAATACAACTAGTGGCTCATTTAACTGGCTTGTTACACTTAAATAATGCATCACATAGTTAAATAAAAAAATCACTAAGATATTGTATAACTTTTTACCATTGTCTGAAGTATTTTTTTTCCTCTTGTCTTCGTGCTGTTAGGATCAAATAATATATGAAGAACTGCATCAATCACTGTGCAGGTGATAGATACATCTGGACAATTCCCAAGAGACCTATTCTACACTGGTGGACAGTTTTGCAATACCCATGCCTGATTTCAAGAGACACTTTGGAAAGAAGCTGTACTAAATGTCTCAACTTTTATACTGCACCTGAAGAAAAGATCGTCATAACCTACTGCTCTAAACCATCCTTAATTTAACTGCCTCCAGAATAAAGATATAATACATACCTGCTGCTTATAACCATTTACATTTTTTAAAGGAATGCTTTTTGTGCCAAAATACCATTCTGAAATATTTGGTGCCCTGAATTAGAAATCTCTTAAGGCAGAGGCTAACCCATCCAAGTGTTTACACTGTTCAAAGAGCTGTTTTCCACCATCAATGAAAATTGCTGTTTTCCAGAACAAGGACTCTGAAATAATCACTGGGAGGATGGGGAAAGTGCTGCAATTGGTGTTATCACACCATTAATCCTGCCTTTTCCAACTACAGTGACACATGATTGTGCCAGCACAGGTTCTGAGAGCACCTAATGGCTTCCCTCTGCCCTACTGAAAGAAACCATCCACAGATGGCAAGCTGTCTCAGAATTACCTCAGAGTAAACTTTAGAAATCAGAAGTGCTATGATTTAACCTAAGAAACATTTGAAAGAGGTAAAAGTTGTTTGACAGGCTGGTTCTTAGTTGTTAAGCAGACAAATGTGCGACAACAAAAGATTTCTGTTACAGATTTGTATTTCTTAGGAGTTTTGGTATCCTCTAGAGGAAGGAAAATGTTACTGGTTTAAAACCAGGTCAAGAGCCTCATTTTCTCATTTTTTTTTTTTTTTTTTTTTTTTAATACAAGAACTTCTATCTTGGAAGGAGGGTTCTAACTTCCAGCATCAGCAAACTGGAAAGTATCCAAGTGAAGACAGAAAACTGAAAAATGAGGCATACTGAGTAACCAACTTCTGAAACCCACAAGCCTACCTAAAAGATTTTTTTTTACCATGATCATCTTAAAAAGTTCTTTAATGATTAATCTCAGTTCCTCTGGTCAGCCTTATTCTTCCTAAAAGCACTACAACCAGTCAAGGATTAGAAAAGGAAACATGATTTCTGCTAGTAAACTGCTTAGAAAGTCTTAAGTTTGATAACACTAAACTTTAAGAATTATTTATAGTCATGACATTTACATGTAAAAAACCCAGTGATTTCTGTAAGCAACATCTGATCTGTCAGCATCCCCCCTACTTACTTCAACATTTAAGAGGGAGAAAATCATTTAATCTCTTATACAAATCACAATTCCTTTAAACAAATACTCTGAACAACCTAGTGCCTTACATCTTAAATTCTTGGAATTGCTATCTAACAACAGATCTTGCTGCACATTTTTACCCACAGGTAAATGTGAAAGGCTATTACACAGAACTAATCCCCACAGACTTGCATTTTAAAAATACTGACACTTATGGCAGCTTGTACTTTCCACTGTGATTTTTGCTCAACATGGTATGACATTCCCTCCCCCTCCTAGGGAAGCCAGAGCCTCAGTGATTCAAATTGTGACTCCTGTGACTAACAAATTAAGCAGACGATGATGTGTCTGCTTTTAATTGTAAATCAGGCTTAGAGCTTCAGACATTGCTATGATTCCCAGAAACCCAAGATGAAGAATTACCATTTTCAATCAATAGCAGGTTGGAAGGGGATCTCAAGGGTCATCTGGTCCAGCCTTTCTTGGCAAAAGCACAGTCTACACAAGACGGCCCAGCACCCTGTCCAGCTGCATCTTACAAGTCTGACACTGGTGAATCTACCACTTCCCTGGTGAGATTTTTCACAATGAAAACAATCAGCCATTGGAATTGTTTTCCTCATTTCTAATCAGAATCTCCCCAGGAGTAACTTGCATGCATTACCCCCTCCTCTTTTCCATGTGACTCCTTGTAAAAAGGGAATCTCTATCTTCTTTGTAGCCACGCCTGGAACACAGCAGTAAGGCCTCCCCTAAGCTTTCTTTTCTCAAGGCTGAACACACACACAGTTCTGAGTCAATTCATTTGACTGTTTGAGTGGACCAATGGAAATAACCCATGATTTCTCCTTTATGGGTATATAGAGAAGATTCCTGTTACCACACCTGAGGATAGCTGCAGCTGATGAGCTTAGGAAGGAATGAAGTCCTCAAGCCCTGGCATATTCACTTAAGAATTTTCCTTTCCTCTCATGATGGTATTACTCCTGTGTATATATGGAGCAAGAAAGCAAAATGGGACTTGCAAGGCAAGACAGAGAAGGAGATACTACTCAAGTAATCATAATAACAACATAGCCTTGTCAAAAATTCCAACAGAAGACATGTTTAATATTCAACGTGTCCCGTGATCATTCTTCAGTCTTAACAAGTGATGACAGAAAAGGAAGTGGGATGCAGGAGGGTTTGAATTTACTAGAAAATCTGAAGTTGCAGGGCAGAAAAAGCCAGATCAGTCAAGCGTCCATATCCTGTTTGCTTACCTTGCCTGGGCTACGTGTGTGTAATGGAGCAGACAAGGGTTTGACAGTTCACACAGGAGTGGTGCACCCACACTGCTACTTTTTCTTGTGGGAAATTCTGCTCAGGCTGTAGTATGTATCACTAAAAAAACAATGATCCTTTGTACAGAAGAGATCCTTTGTACACAAAAAATGGGAACTGCTTTAAGGAACGAGCCTTTTCATGCAATAGAGACAAATATTTTGTTCTGCATATGCAGCTACTGCCCCTCCCAGCAGACATGCCCAGAGGTTTTGCCTCCAGTCATCTTGTTTCTGTTGTGACAAGATCAAGAAATTGTTCATCATGCCATTCTAGTCTCTCTTTTCCTGAGGCTAGCAACAGATCTAAACCACAATAATGATCCTGTCCCAGAGCCTAGTAGGTGATAAGTTAAGCATGGATAAGGGGCAGATGCACCAGGGAACTGTCAACAGTGAGGGTTGGGGGGGGAGGGAGGGAAGAGGGGGGAACAAAAAAACCCCCACCAAACCAAAAACCTCTGTCTTCATTCTTGCCTCAATAGGAAGCTGCTTCCACATCTTTGTTGTGACTAAAGTCTTGTATACCACTGCAGGCTTGATTATGAAATGGAGGATTTGCTAGAGACAATTTTATACTACTGTGGTAAAGGCAGATCCATGATTTTAGACAAACCAATTTGTCAGATTTTTCATAGGATCTTGCAGAAACACCATTGGTAGACCCAGAAGTAGCTCCTGTGCCTTGCAGTGTGAGCTAAAACAGCAGAACTTGCTTGGCCATAAGTCTTTTGAGACTTTCAAATTACAGAGGAGTACACTTTTCAAAAGCTGTGTCAAACTACTTAGACAGGATTGCTGTTTGAAAGTGACTTTTCTCCTGCTTGTCCAACAGGATTAGTATGGCAGCCTGCAGTCTACAGCACTGATGTTATCAGTTGTTCAACCTCATCATTAAATAAGGAATGAACAGCTTTAAGCTCTACTCTGCCATGCCCCATTCCATCTGATACAAGGAATAAAAGCCAGGGAGGCAGTGGTGAACCACCGACATCATCTAACATTGGCCACTTACCTAGAACAGATACATTTCTCTACACCTGTAGACTTTCAAGTATGTTATTGCCCACCAGCTATACTTAAAAGACTGCACCAGAAGAATTCTGAGACACACAAATGAAAGTCTTAACTAGTTTTCAGCTGACCTCTGGTGCCTGGTGGGAAGTCTTGCCCTGGTTCTGAAAGCAGAGTTCTGTAACCAGAAAGATGCATTCATTTAAAACATGTTAATTGGTCACTGCTGGGGAGCAGACAGGTTCAACAGCAAAACAAGAATGCCAGAGGCAAGAGTTGTTTTGAAAAAAGAATATACCCACGCCTGTCCTGTGGGAAAACTAATGCCTAGTACAATCAGACTCCAGGATGCATAACTTATTCCACTTAAGCAACTTCAAATAAATGGGGGCAGGGAGTGTTAAAAGCCATGCAAGGAAGTTTATTCTGAAAACTGTAAATACTTGGATGATAGTTAAACTCCTGGCTGATTTCACATAAAGTAGCTGTTTGCCAAACTGAGATGCTTTAGTTACACAGAAAGGAACAAACCCTAACAAACAAGTAGAAACACCAAAGTTAACCCGTTCTATCTGAATAGATTTAGAAAAAAAATTATACCTGGGTTAACTGTCAAGGTTCTTACTGCTCTTTAGGTTTAATTTGTTCCTCACTGGTTAGTTAAGGCTCCAACTTTCAGATAAAATGTTTCAAAAACTGTACTAACCTGTTTCTGCCAGATATAGTTTTATTGTATTAGTGAAAACTATTTAATTCCTTGAGAACAATAGCTAATGGTTCACATGTATTTTTAACAGTGTTTCTTAGTTCAGTGCCATGCCACATTTAAGTATGACTGGATAAATCTAGTTGTACACTTAGAACATATCAAACACAACTTAAGTAGCTCAGCTGTTCTTCATTACAACCAGTGGTTCAGAAATGCTTCTAACTCTTGTTTTTTAGGGATGAAACTATGCTGCAGTATAGGTTAACCTTTAGATGATCTGCTTTTGGCAAAATTCTTACTATTGAAATTAGATGTCAAGGCCTCTTGCACATTACACAGGAATTATATGCCTAAGAATGGTATTTACCAATGCTTGCAAGAATCAGATCATTATTTAAATCCAAATTCAAGCCTCACTGGCTCAGATTAACTTAATCCAGTAAGTGTTCTCCAATAGGTAGCCATTAACAGATATTTCAGAAAGATTATGGCAAGCAGAGATATCTCCCTCAGAATTCCCCACTATCATGAACCTCTTGAAGTGAAAATAGTATATTTATAACTGGAGTTAGAAGGGAAGATCACAGCCACAACACTTTGAAGCAACACTTGCAATTTTAAACGAGAGATGGCAACTTCAGTTCTGATTAAAACCAGGAATTTACACTTGCACTACCTATTAGGGGGACAGTAAGGAGCATCAGTGATTCCATTAAATAGGTAACTAAGTCTAACTAAAATTTTGACTCTGAACTCTGATTATCTTAAGTATTCATGTAGGATAGCTGAATTTCTTTAGCTCTTAGTTATAAAAGTTTTTGGAGATGCTTTCCACCCTTCATCCACTTACAGCGAGTCATCAACATCAAAGATAAGAAGCAAAGGGTAAAATTAACTGAATCACTTAAAAAAAAAAAAAAAAGACAAAAAGCCAGTTTGCAATTTGTTAAGGTTATACAAGTATTTCAACCAAAGCCAGTTTTCCTGAGTAGAAAGGTAGTGAATCTTTACAGTTCACCTGTATCACTACTCAATAGAACAGGTCTCAAATCTGCTTTAAAAATATCAGATTTCTCTAAAGCTCAAGTCCTTCAGCATAAGGGGACCAATCAAAAATTCACCCAGTATTACTTTAATCTTTGCTTTTTAATTACATGTAAAAATACTGGACAAAGTATATTTTGACATTACACTCTACCCTGAGCAATATACCAGCTAGCTCTCACATACCTGGCATAATGAAGTCACTTTTTAAGTGGTTGGCATACTCTCATACCATTTCTATTGCTTGGCCACAGATAAGGGCCCATACTTAAAACACATTAAGAATGTGACCACCATGACCAAGGGCTAAGATGTACCAATACATTCTTTTCAGGCACTCACCTTCTTCCAAAAACAAATAACCTAAACAAAAAACTACCCTAAAAAACCCACACCAAAATGCAGAAGTTGATGGCATCTCAAGATACTTGCAGCAGACCAGCACAGAGAGCAGCTAAAAATTCTACCTTCTTCAGATTCCATCTTTCAGGTTAGTGAAGTCACAGAATCACCATTTGAGATTTAAGGGTGATTTGTATCTGCCTTTGACTGCTCAAAGCCATCATCAATGCATTAGACAATAGAAGGCAAATCTACTGTGCTGAGGTATGGAGAGATTCTTCAGTAAGTCTATCCCTTCTCTGTTCCCAATTAAAAACTTCTTAAGCAGGAAATTTGATATCACCACCTCTCACCGCATTTTAATATGTAAGAAAGACAAGTATTTATGGAGGGTACTGTAGGTTTAGGGGGGAAAAAAACCCCAAGATTATTTAACAACACCTTTCTGTGTACACAAATGACTAATGTGCTTAACAGGTAGAATTGCCAGTGGTTGTAGCTAGCCTTGGTTGCCAGAACAGCATCTGTTTTCATCCATTCAGTTTTCCATACAAGCCAAATTTCCAAATGACTGTAAATATTTATAGCATTTAAAACCATAGTAACATGGTAATAATTTTTCTTTGAAAATCAGAAAAACCTCAAGCTGTAATGATTTTTCCAACATGAAAATTCAGATCAGTTACTTTAAGTTTCCTAAATGCCACCTGCTCACACAACAGGCCAACAGAAGCAGCTCAGGCAGTAGGTGGGACCCACAGAGCTGGCAATACCCTTGAATTCCCCACTATTTTTCACAAAGAAGTCACAGAAGCCATCTCAAAGACACTGGTTTCATTCTGACAGATTGCTCCTTTAAGGTACTTTCACTAGAAAATGTAGAACTTTAAAGCAATGCTTCAAATGACATATTACATATTTAAACAAAAGCAGACTTAACATTTCTGTGCAAATTTAGCTTTTCCAACCATAAGTTTGGAAACATTTTCAACAGAAGGTTTAAGTTAACAAATCATGTTAGTTTAGAATCAACAGGTAAGTACAGCATTTTAAAACTACAGACATCTAAATAGCGTGTTGAGGGCAGTATATACTACATTGCGAACTTTTAAAATATTATGAGTCAGACATATTTTATATAGATTTAACACCTACTAAAGTAAATTCTGTAACAAAGGGATTTTGCATTATGCATATAACACTGATCCTTAGGCAAACAGAGACACATTAAACCAATAAATCTGAGGACTGTGAGGAATGTTATAGCTGGTAGGAGTCTGCTACAAAATCCTTAAGGATGCATTGCTGTGTTGCTATACATCTTAATTCAGGACACAGGTGAACAGCTTTAGCAAGAGACCTTTATACCAGCCACTTTAAAGCAAGCAGACATTTCAAAGTTTTTCGGTTGCCAGAAGTTTAATCTTGCTTCACTTCACCCTTTAGTTGCCTTTTCATGCGTGAATATGGGCTGATTGTGTCATCCATCACGAAGTCATATAGTACTTTTATCCAAGAGTTATATTGTGGCAGGTTGTCATAGTATTCAGCTGCTATTTTCTTCACCTGAAGAAGAGATACGAGGTTTATTTACTAGTTATGTTAGCACAAATTGTGACAACTTTATTATTGGTAACCTCAACGTGTAACCTAATGCACAGCACTTTAATTTCAGACGTTAGATTCCACAGGAAGGGCCACTAGTGCCTCAACGTGAACATTTCTGGAAGCAAAGAGCAATTCCCTAGTTGTTACATAAACTTATGGGAAACTTCTGAAGCTAACCAGAACCACCTCCGCTGACACTCCAAAGTCCGCTCACTGTGCTACCCACAGGATGATGTAGCTCACAATAGCGAGTGGTTTAGTTGCTATTGAAAGTGGGTGACTCAGTTCAGTGTTGACTCATAGCTATACCAGCAGCAGTAAAAAGGATGTTATAAATTCTAGGAAAAGCTGTTTAACACAGCTATTTTTACAAGTAGTTTCAAACCTCAGCACTCAGAAGAGAAAAAATTATTGTATTTCAGAAGGACACCTTTATGAAGACAGACTTTAAAGAATGCATATAAACTGCTTCCAAAGACTTATCACTTGTACATGCTGACTAGACCACTATTCTAAACTGAGAGCAGCAGGTTCAGTTAGGTGTCCTTACTGATATTTAAGGCCAACCACCAGAAGCCTTAAAAACCTGAACAGAACAAAAAGGATTTTTCAAAAAATTCCACAGTTTTAGTCAGAAGGATATTAATCTGTGTAAGCAACAAACAAGCCCAAGATATTTACATGCCTAGTTTGAAGTTGAAGATCTTTTTGATCCATCATCACACCTATAGATTAGTGAATCTGTACTTTTATTAAACAGTAATAATGCTCAGCTCAGCACTGCCGAGGAATCAAGTGTTCAGTACTTCAGGGATCTTAGCACACAGCATAGCAGAGTCCAGTCCAATCAAATTAACTACACTGTTCTAAAAGAAGGCTTTGTTTTCCTATCAGAGCTGTGGACTACAAGTCCTGCAGCAGAACTGGGTATTTACCCCAGAATTAAATACTTGAAAAAATTCATGCCTATTTATAGCTGAAGTACCTCTGCAAGAGGTGGAATGCTGGTTCACCCGCACAGACCTAGGCATCAAAGGTGAGTTAAAGCAACTTTTGCTGTATTTGGAAGATTAAGTCTATGAATAAGATTAATCATCTGCCTTTAAAAAAAAAAAAGAAAACCACAAACTTCAACAAATCCATTACATAATTTACCTACCCTGCTAAAAGTGCTGGCATAGTTCTTTCACCTACAGTTCCAGCACTGACAACAAAACTAGCAAGTTTAGACTCCACCAAAGGGACAAGTTTATAAGGTCTTACTATTGCCAAGTGCAATAACAGAGCTACAAGAGCAACACCATAGTTGCTGTCAAATTTAGTGTCCCCTGAAGCCTGTGCTCCAATTGGGAAACACATAAAATGAGAATGAAACTCCTGTCTTTAAGAAGCAAAGATTGAAGTGAGGAGAAACTTCACTTCTGCTACTCACGCAGACGTGACAGGTCTAAATCCTGGCTTAGAAGCCTTAATTCTGTCCGTGTACAGCTGATACTTACTTAGGGTTCAAAGGCTCTTGCTTGAAGAAACTGAGGTGTTCCAGAATATCAAGTTATTAAACATTTGTCAACAGTACAACAAACATTAACAGCACCTCAAACCCTCTTTTCCCCAGCAAAGAATGTCACTGATAGGAGAAACTGAAGCATAAGTACACATTACAATACTGTCCTTAAGACTGCAGGCAGAGACAACAAATCTTCAAAGTTATTTGCAACTTCTTAACTAGTTTTCTGCATACTTACAAACCGAAGAAATCAAAAGACAGGTTGTAATTACAGGAAGCTAAATTTAGTGCAAAGCATAAGACATGCATTTCCTCCCCTCTCCTTTTATGAAAGAGGCAGTCAGTACATTAGATTGTTCAGGATACCACTAAAATGATAAGTAATTACCTCCTTTATCACTCGTGGGTTTTATTTCTTTTTTTTTAATGTCCCAACCTCCATTCTTCTGTCAAGTATTCTACCTAATTCTCAAGTTAAAGTAGGGCTTAATTTAAGAAAAAGTAATAACCTTGGAAGTAAACTTACCAAAGGAAGGCTCTTGCCAGGAATATTGGGGAAGTCATGATGTTCGTTGTGATAGCCAACATTGAAAGTGAGCAAATTAAGTGGCCCATAATAGGAATAGGTCTCATGTCCTTTCAAAAACATGTAATGTTCAGCTATGAAATGTCCTGAAATTGGGTGCAACCCAAGTCCAAGTACTGAACCAGCAAGCATGTAAAAAATGGATTTGACACCCCATAAATAATATATCACAACATCAAAGGAAAGCTGAGCCAACAAATTGATTATTTCAAGTCGAGTAATGGGTTTGGGATTGATGCAGAGAGGTCTAATGGCGTAGAAAAAAGGTTGAAGAACAATCCACATGAACTTCCTAAACGGGGTACAGAAAAACCAGCCTTCAAAGTTGGTAGGAATGTCCACATCGATTCCATCACCTCCTAAGTAACGATGATGATCCATGTGGTATCTCTTGAAGGATATGGAGTACGGGAGACCAAGAGGGAGGTTGGCAAATATTCCAAACCATCGATTCCACATGGCTTTGCTGTTGCCAAAGGCACTGTTGTGAGAGATCTCATGAATGGCCAGAGTCATGGAGTGGCTAATGCAGCTTCCAAAAACGTATGACCAGAAGACTACCCATTTCCAATCCAAGTCTTTAACTAGATAGAATGCAGTCAGCTGCGCCAGAACCATCAGCACAACCACCCAGATCAGGTTGTAGTCTGGCTTCATCAACGCTTTTATCTCTGGATGTTTAGCTGGATGGGAAAGAATTAAATGAAAAAGGAGTTATTCGAAGCTCTCCTCACGGCCTACCCTAATTAGATTACAGCAGCAGATAGAGCGTTTCCTTCCCTTCCTCCCCATGAGGATCTGTCTGCAAAGGCAATGAAGACGCATGACCTTTCCACCTGTGATATCCGCGGCTGTAATGAGTCTTTCGGAACCAAGTCATTTTCGCACTTCTGCGTTGCTCGGCGACCAGACCCGTCCCCGGCAGGGGCCAGGGCCGCTCCAGCCCCGGCGAGGGGAGCCGAGCCGATCCCAGGGGCTGACACCAGCCCGGCCCCGCTCCGCTGCTCCGCTGCCCCGCCCGGGGATCTCCCGCTGCCGGCGCCTCCCGGCCCGCCCGGCCCGCACCGCGGCCCCTCGGCACCGAGCGCGGCCCCGCAGCCGCCCTCCCTCCTTCCCTTCCCTTCCCCTCCCCCGCCAGCGCCGGCAAGGCGGCGGCTCCCGCCTCCCCGGCCGGGATCAGGCTCCGGCTGCGGCCGCGGACCCCTGCCCTGCCCTGCCCTGCCCGGCCCGGCCCGCCCGGAGCCCCCGCGGGCCCCGCCGCCATTTTGCGGGGCGCCCCTGCATGTCCCCCCCGCTCCGCCACGTAGGCTCCCCACCGCGGCTCCTCGCTCACCCAGGATCTCCTTGCGGCGGTCGGCGTGCGGCTGGTCCGTGTACACCCACTCGAAATCCTCCCTGGCCACGGTGTTCCCCATGGCGGCACCGCAGCACACCCTCACACACCGCCCGCCCGCTCCGCGGCGCCCCCGGCCCCGCGCCTTATAGCGAGGGAGGCCACGCCCCCGGCCACGCGCCCCCGGCCACGCCCCCCGGCCCGCCCGCACCGCCCATTGGCTGCTGCCCGCAGGGCGCCCCCTGCTGGCGCCCCGCCCGCAGCGCATCACACCGGGCGGGGGGGACACAGGGGGGACACGGGAGGGCAGGGGGACACACACAAGGGGTAGGGGGACACACACAGGGGACAGGGGA
>JAWWEW010000112.1:6965655-7149006 GCA_035583185.1 Anabacerthia variegaticeps | reverse complement strand
CAGGGGGACACACACGGGGGGACACACACAAGGTGGGGACACACGGGGGGCAGGGGGACACACACAGGGGGGCAGGGGACACAGGGCAGGGTCTCCCAGGGCAGCGCCCCAGCCGCTGAGCCTTAAGGACCAGCCACCCCCTGCCCCAAAGCTGCACTGCTGTGGTGCTTTAGCCCCTGCCTAAAGGATGCAACTACAACTCACAGCGCCTGAGCCGAGGGCTCTGTTCCCTCCCCGTTCCGCAGTAAGATATTTTAAGAACTTCTTTGACAAAGTCCTCTGTAAGAATTAGCCTCCATTTAATCTGGCCCTGCATGTATTTCTCGTAGAATATGGGCTTTGGACACTTCAGTTACAAAGATTATTTAATATAGAAGTTGAATGATTACTTGCTTGGGATTTTACTTGTCCACTAAAAATAATCTAAATCACTAATAGCGATAAAAACAGCAGAGGAAGTTACCACAAAGTAAACTATACCTTACCTGTTATTGTAATATTAGTTTCTCAAGGTTCATTATGCTTTATTAGTATTAATTAATAAAAAAGGCTAATGAATACTATTTGCTAAAAGGCCCATGTGCAACAGGGCTCATGGAGGGGCAATAAATCCCTACTTGGAAATGTTTGCAGCCTAAATAATGGACAAAGCACAGGCTCCATAAAACATAACTCCTTTGTGAACAGTTCTGTTTGCATGCATTTTTAATCTGTGCATATTAGGATGGGAATTAGAAGGGGAAAACAGAGCAGGTAGACGAGACATTGAAAAGTTTATGCACAGCTTAGCCACATGATCTGAATTTTGCCGGCTCTCAGAGGACCGGCACAGCATAGGAGGTAGACCAGATGTTTAGATTTCGCCAAGGCACCGTGACCTTGCAAGGTTTACTTTTCAGTCAGTGAGCGTTTCACAATAAACCAAGAAGCGCCTTTGAGCTGCCCGTGCAGCCACTGAACGTAAAAGGGCTGGGGTCACAAGTGTTGCACTCAGCTGCACTCTAAACACGGCAACATTTCCCAAAGCCTTCCCTCCTCCTTAGCACCGCTCTCTCTCGTTGCACTAAGGACCATCTCACCCCTGGCAAGGATCCTGGCAAAAGGAGGAAAGTGTCAGCTGATGAGAGAGGTTGCAGCTTGGCCAACAGGAGCACTGGGGGAGAGGCAGAGTGTCAAGTTCAGCACACAGAGGCAGGTGGACAACATTGCAAATGTATGTAGGTTTGTAAACAGTCCCAAATTTCAGTAGGGCAATTAAACACATGGGCTCAGTTTTATAAACTAAACATTCCAGAGCACCTAAACAAGGCTTAAACAACTAAGAAAAATACTAAAGTTTTGGATAATTCAATTGCCCAAGTGTACTGGAGAGTGTCTTTCCTATTTAATCACGGAGTCCTTCTGGTTTAAGCAGTCTATAACAAATCCAGATTTATTAGGTCTTCAGCAAGCCAACAGGTTTGTTTTTTTTTAACTGACCTTTTGCTATCCAAAGACAAGAGATCCAGTACCTAGTGTGTCTTCAGCTGGCACAGAGTAGAACAAAAACCCTAGAATGTTCAGTTACATGTAAACCAAAGCCAGCAATGCACTCCTGTCTGACAGGGAAGGTGAGATTCAAGAACCACAACTGCAAGAGCAGGGCACACTGACAAGCGAGCTGGTCCAGGTATGGTGCAAAGCAGCACAGGAATGCAATTGGAGAGTTATCAGAAGAGTTCACAACTAGCAGACATGTTGTGGTAAAATAGTCCAAACTGAATTTACTGATGAACGAAGTAACAATCTACCACTGTAATTTGCCAGTTAACTTAAAACCATCAGGAACACCAAGAAATCAGGTAGCCCTCTCCTGTCTCAAGACACATGCAACCATATCCTATGTCATCGTATTTCCAAGAAGCTCTTGATCTTGAAAATTCCTTAGGCGATCTTAGTGCTTCCAAAGATCTCAGTAAGAGCAACTAAATTTCTGTTCAGTTCTGTTTTACCTTTTACATTAAGAAGTTAGATGCAGGCACCTGTATGACATTAATGAGCTTCAGCGATTAACATGCAATGCTGAGCAAGTATCAGGAACAGAAGTTCCATTTGTTTCTATCTGTTCTTTAATCTGTGACATTTATCTTGTTAAGCAGGTAGTCTTTCCTCCTTCAGTGCTTCCACTTATTACATCCATTAGCCCTTGTTTGGAGGGTGCCTGCATACTGCATTTACACACATGCTGTTCTACTTGAGAAGCAAGACCTGGTTACAAACAGCTTTTCCCTCAAGAAAGCATCACTTGTAGTATCTTCTGATGCCATTTTCACCATAGTCACTACACAAATTTGTAAAAAAATCCCCAACCCTACTATGAAAAAAGTTTCCATGGCAAGCTGCTATTTTTAGAAATGCAGGAAAACTGGCCTCGGTAGTTTTAAGTTATTTTAAGAAACTAACTATAAAAGACATTTATTATTGCTTTCCCTGTCAACCCTGAGTTGTTCAGTTTCAGCCCTTGATACAAGTACTAAAACTGAACAGTGGCTGCAAATAAAACAATTTTTCTTGTAACTTTGTAAACTACATCTCAGTCTCACAAGTTTTTGGCTCTCCCTTGAACAGATTATACAGTCACTAATTAATACCAACACTGTCCTTCTCAAGGCCAACACACCAACTCATGTAACGGTGCACAGACATTCAGAATGCAAAGTGATTTAGTTCTACTTCAGACAATTTATCAGCTTGTTCATATAATGCAAATGCAATTTCTATTTAATAAAGGACAATATGGTGTCAGAAATTAATGCTCCAGCTGTTTTCTCCAAACTATTACTTCATTCTGTTTTCTCCATTCTGTCTGTGCCAGTGGTGTATATTCCAGCAGGAGAGCCATCTGATGTTTCCCTCCCTGGGAAGTGAAGCACAAAATACTGGTGTGCCTTTGACAAGGCATTTCTCCGAGCCGCCTTGTAACCATCCCCTCTACCCATTACGTTTGTTTCATGGGCCTCGTTCCATTTTACTGTACTCATTAGCACAAAGATAATCAGGAAGCACCTGCAAACTTGGAACACGTGACACTTCCTTGAGTTGAAGGTTCCAAGCTGGCACTTGGCACATTCACAGAGAATGTTTCATGAAACAATAGGCTGTTGTTCTTTCCAGCTCAGTTTACACACAGCTAGAGATTCCCCACCACATAAATAAATGGTACTCTTGAGTAACCTGAAACTATTTGTATATTGTGAAGGGGGAGAGGGGGAAACTGTTTGCATATTCTAGAAATTAATAAAGAAACTAAGGTAACAGATGTTCAGAGATGTATAAATAAACCTTTTCAGTAAATGCAATTAGCAGATTTATACTTGTCTGGAAGTATTCCACCACAAATAGTTGGTAATTAGTCCATTACAGAAATTTTTCATCATGAAATAACCATTAAATGAATTTGTATCACACAGTAATTATAGCTATCACACTGACCCTTGGATTCAAAATTATTTTTTAAAATATATGCCAGTATTTTTAATCTGAATAGCAGGTATCTATCTTAAAGAGATTCTTCATGGTAAAAAAAAATATTCTGAGCTGTAGAAAACCAGTACTATTTGCAATGTTACTCACGTTATGAGCCAATATGTTTTAGAAGTAAAAACTCTAACTGCAAATTCAGGAAAAACATCCATTTTCTGCGATTATGTAACATTTGACCAGACAATTTCTGATTTGTTTGGTGCTTTAAACACAGCCACTATGTTATGCTGACAGACATACAAAATGAAAGAGAAACTTGCACTTTAACCCACAGTATCAAGATTGCGAACAGCTACAAATGCAGTATTTGCATTTTCAGTGCTATCCCAAGTTGAATTCAGAACCACCTAAACCCACAGCAGCAGCTGGTTAAAAAAAGAAAACATAAGTCAAATGATAAAGCTACACAGTTTAGTACGTTAAAACAAAACCAAGGACAATGGTACTTGTATAAGGTTCCAAAAATATACAGATGGGAGGGGGAATAATCACTGTACATAACTCTGAGGTGGTTAAAGTGACCAGAGAGACTGAACAGTGCAAGACATGCTTTTCCAGTTACAAGCTCAAAACAGAAGTGCAAAAGAAATTAAAGCTTTGTCTGAAGTGATTTACCTTTTAGGATAAGGAAAGCTTAGAATATTGTCATCAGTGTTACAGAGAAATTTCCACCTCAACCCCAACACAGACACACAAAATAGTTTCAGTTTTCCCATAATACAGCATTTCATTCACATGATGTCCCCGAAGCTTGGCGAGTGCAGGGACAATTTGTCTGACACGTGTTAGATGTTGGCCTATGAACCAAGTGCTGCATTCGCAGCTTCTCAACTCTCCAGCTTTGGCTAACACCTGCCTTGCAGGCAGGGTTGAAACGCTCCTGCCACTCACCTCACAACACCACCCCACCATAAGACAGCAGTTGTGCTGGAAGCAGATGATAAGTTATGGCTGAGGAACAAAGAAATTGCTTTACAGGTCTCTGTGCTCTCCCCCAGAGTTTGGAACAATTTCAGGCAAGTGCTTTTGGCAGGCTGACTAAGCTGTACATGCATCTATCCATGCAAATGTAGAATATGGCTCCCAAGACCTAGAACCAGGGTGTGTGCATGTGAAGACTGGATAGAAGGCCCTTCCTTGTAAGTTTACAAAAATATATAGCCAATACTGTAGCTTAAGAAGTCAGTTTTACTCATTACAGAGAACCCCAAAAAGTATTAACTACTTTTCAGACATTCCAGACAAGGTCACTTGTAACAAAAAAGGTCAAGTTCTCAAAAACAAGATTTTAGAAGTGGATCTTTCCTTCAAGTGAACAGGACATCTGTTTTAACGCTTAACTTTTTAGTCAGTTAAGACAATTTATTTAAGATTTTTTTTGTGAACATATGCATAAACACAAATAACTTTAAACACATTTGCACAGAAAAAAAAGGTTAACCCTTCAAAACATAACAGAGCAGGTCTGGTTAGTATGTAACTATTGCAAATATTAAAGATTCTGTGCATTAGGCCCACCCATACAGAAAGCAGGGGAAAAGTCAATGAAAGAAAATTACTGTTCAAGTCTTAAGAGGTGTTTTGAAGAGCCAGCAGCCTAAGTGACACCATGAAGCTGGTCACAGTATCCAAACAAGCAGACCTGCTTGGGCTACTAGAGCAGTGTATCCTCCTGAAGGTGTCATTTACTCCCAAGTTATTTTCTGTTTCGAAGGCGTTTAGATTTCCTAGGACAGTCTGTGGAATCCACCGCCTTCCTCCGTTTTCTAGGAGATTGTTCATTTGAGCCAGAACCTGAAGAATTTCCTACTGTGCTCTCCATCACCTCTCGCAGCTTGCGTTCAAGCTCAGCCAGCCGGGCATTCTGTTCACCTATGATTTGCGTTTGCTCAAGCAGTTTCTGGTCTTGATCCTGGAGCTGTTTCTGTTGCTCCTGCACTTTGATGCGGAGCTCTGAGATCTCCCGCTTTAGTGCTGTCAAGCCCGTGCCATTCGCTTTCACTTGCTGCTGGAGTTTGGTGACTTCCTGCCTGGAAGGGCTCTGCTTGGAGAACAGCTGCATTGTTGTCAGTGCTGCAGAAGGCCCTGGAACTTCAAAGAGAAGTGCGATTAATCCTCCAAAACTTAAAGGTCAAAATTGTGTCCCAGTTTTCACAGTTTGCTCAGCCCTACTCCCCAGACGTGAATCTGAACACCAGTTTCAAGTTATATGAACATGTAAACAGATTTACAGCCATCTAAGCGTCTAAAAAGAACATGCGGTAATCTCAGAGCACAACTTAAAATACTTATAGCTTTTCAGTAGTCTGGAAAACAACTCATCATTCATTTCCTGTATATAAGCCCCCCTCCTGCTGTTCCAAAAATACAGAGATATTGTCATGTTGACAATGTCAGAGATGCTAAGTCAAAAACCCACAACATATCTACTTAATACAGAATAATTAGAGTAAATAAGTATCTTTCATTAGAGCAGCAAAAATCTGCTGTCTTAGTTGCAGACAGCTAAAGTTCTAAAATTTTGTGGTTTGGGGCTTAACAAGGTATTTCAGTTTAACTTACATTTTAGAAGAAAGGAATTTACTTTCCATGCTTCTTTAGAATCACTCTTCCTAAGTACTAAAACCATACTGGAATCTGAGCTTGGAACTGTTGATTCTAATAAAGTTCCTGCAAATCAAGGAGACTAACAGCTACTGTATAATTTCTTCCACTTTTTCTGCCATAAAAGATATCTATCACTTTTTTGGTCATTTTACTCTTCTAGCAATGCTGTGCGAGTAAGATGCAACATTTAAGTACTATACAGACAGAACAGCCTGGAACAGCCAAGAACATCCATCCTCTTTTTCCTCTGTTAGGATGCCAGCACAGCTACCATTACATGGCACTGAGGGGTTGCCATTGGAGAGGATGCTCCTCCCTCAACATGAGACAGGCATTTTTATGCATCATAAAGCCTTGGCCTTGAAAAGCCAACTGACATCAACTATGTTTTTAGGCAATGCTTCCTCAACCAAGAGTCTCAGTATATATTAACATACATAGTTAACATATGTAATTTTAAAAAATAAAAACCATTTATAATTAAAAAATGCAAGTATAATTAACAGGATATAATTAACAGCTGGTATACACTTCTGGCTAAAAGGATGGACAGGACATACAAGATACAACAAGCATCTCCTGCATTTAGGCCTATCATTTTTGCTTAAGATGCAATTTTTTTTTTCTTAAATTTTTACTGAGTTATCTTTTTAGGGAGTTAATTTCACAGTTCCTAGAGTGTGAAAATGTTCTGCACACGGAAGATGCTACATTTTTACAGCCTTTTGCCTTTGGCCATTAAGGCAACTACCTTAGACCTTGGTTCACAAAAGTTCTGGAAAGTCTGACAAGAATATATGAAGGACCAGTTATAGGCTTACTTTAATTGCCTTTTCACTATTACCTGTAATTATTTTGCATGTTAGTGTATACAACACTGTCCCAGGAAAGTAAAAAAGCGCAAACAAGTATGGTCTAGCTCTCTATGTACTAAAACAGCTTAGGCAAATTCATTTGCTGATTGCCCTAAAAATAAAAGGCATCGAGTCATCATATTATGTGCCAAATTTCAACCAAATGCAATGATAAAGTCTCATTCATTGGTGGCACAAAAGCGTTTGTTTAATGAATACACACTATGCATAATTCTAACATACATTCAAATGACTGTTCTTTTGGTAGTACAAAGGCTCCTTAAATTTCAAAGCAAATGAATTTCAGTTAGCATTCTCAAGAAACAAGTATCATCAATATTTATGTAATAAAGCTCACATTTCAGGGAGGTAGCTTTAAAAACATACAGTGCTGTGAATTTTTACAGAAAAGCTAAATAAAACTTAACTATACATCAGAATTAATACCTGGGGCAGTTCCTATCAGACGTCCCGATACATCTGACCCAGGCATCTTTCTTTTCAGTATTGGAACAATCTTCTCATCAAAATATTCCATAGCCATGGATGAAATGTCCCTTAGTTCTTGAAGAACTTCATGAGCTCTCTGAGGAGCTCTTGTAGAGTTTACATATCTTAGCACTCGATAAATTTCATCTATTACCTAAAACATTTAAGAAGAATTAGGATTTTCTGATAAAGGCAAGATTATTTCTGTTTGTTCTAAAAATTTTGGTATATTCAGGGGCTTTTACCATGTAACAGTTACATACCACTGTGTGTTTTAGTTCTAGATCAGCCTTCTGAAATGAAGTGCTGTTCATGGTATATCAGAGAAGCTATCCACTTGATCTATCACAACAGCTCTCTTCAAACTCATGAAAAAATGCTTATTATGCAAAATTTTGTTTTACTACAGCCATACTTGACTTCTGAGTTACATAATCTATACTCAGCAAAGCGTAATAATTTCATTTTAGAGAACCTGAAGCAAGACACTCTAAACTCCAATGCAGAGCAGCCCCAGTCAGTTATGAAACATGTAATTGAAGTAGCAAAAATTAGCATTATGTCAGTCTGAAGAGCTGTAAATATTTACTTGAGTCCACTTGCATACACCCAAAATAGTGCAAATTCAGATTAAGTCCAAAAGATATTAATTTATAAAACATCAATCCACTACTGACTGAGAACATAATTCTCTTAACAAGTCTGGCAAACAAGCCCTTTGGTTAGGGGAGATACAGAGAGATGAAAGGTGCGTCACTATGAATTATAGACTGAGGCACCTCAAAATAAGAGTGTCGGTCTCTCAGCTGAAACTACACAGGTATTTCTCACAGGATTAAGAATGACTGAAGAGTTTCCTGAAGATCATAGATCATAAGGACCTGTGTTTTGATAAAGGAAGCTTAGCTAAAAAGTTGCAAAAGCTAGACAAGACTAAAGTTTCTCATCAAGCAACAAACTTATAAAAGACTTCTCTAATTTCACCCACATTATATCCTGTTAGCAACAACATCCTCAATACAAAACCTTGCAGCAGTGCTCTGCTATCACCAGGAACATTCACAGAATGACAGCCTCAAATCAGGGTTCACCTATCCTAACACAAATTCACTTCCTGGCAGTTCTGTGGTGAAATTTCTTGAGGGAAGTGAAGGAGGTGTGAGGGAAACCACAGACTGTAAGTGAACACTAAGCCTTGAATCTGATTGACCAAAATATTATTCTCTGGTGAACTGGTAACTGTGTCTAGAGAGCAGCAGCTAACAAATTCAAACACCAAGTAAATAATTTTAAAAAAACACAAACTTTTTAGCAGTCGTATCAAAATACAATCAAGGTCCTTACGAATCAGTGCCCACAAGGAAAATGGCTGGTAAGCTCACTTGCCCAAGTCCTGCACACCCCAGGTCCAGACTGAGTAATGCCTTTCCACATATACTCTTCAAAACAGTATGGCAACATTTCTTTCAAGTATTTAATTTACTAGGTGAGTATCAAGGGCTTAAGTTCACTTGACTTTGTCATATTAATTTTTTTAAAATACGTGGTATATATAAAAATACAGTGTAAAGTCAAATAAGAATATATTACACCATAGTTATTTAATTTAAAATTAACTATCAAGTCAACAACAGTGTACAGAAATAGTTGCCTCTTCAAGATAAAAATACATTCCATGCCCACAGCCTATCTATCCTACCGACATGGAATGCATAAATGCCAACATGCTGCCCCTGAATCCAACAGGTAACTTTTCCATTCATCCCAGTGCAATTCAGTCATCTCCCCACGAAAAAGCAGTACCAACATATCCAAACCTTGCATGGAGAGATCAGTGAACCAGGCTAATGTTCACTGATCTTGCTTCATCCCTGAGCTGTACCAGTCTTCCTCTGGAAGACTCCCGTACACAGTTGTTTTCACAGCTTATAAGAAGTGAGATCTCCAAAGTACATCTCATTTGCACAACTTGTATTTAATGCTGGGGTAGTGTACACCAGATGATGTATATTTAATGCTGAGGTACTTAATACCAGAATTGTTTAGTAATATTCACATTTAACACACTTGAAATTAATTCCACCTACTGTACAAAAATCCACTACCCACTGTAATACTGAACGGTGTTTCCACATACTAAATATCTTTATTCAATTAATCTGAGGTACTCAAACTCTTAAGAAAGGTGCCTAAACCTTTTCTGATTCAGCATTTAGTGTTATTCATAGTCTAAACTGCTACACCTTCTGATATCCAGGATCATGTGTTTTTTCTAAAATGTTGTAGAGGATGTATATGCCATGAGTCAAACATCAGAATTAAGAGAGAATCTAAGGGCAGAGATCAAATTTAAAATAATTAATATTTAAATATAGTTTGGTTCATTTATTTCAGACTGTCTGGTAAAATAGAGTACTGGCTTGTAGGTTTGTTTTCAAGTATCTGAAACACTGTTTTTACATATAGATACACACACACAACATATCAATTTGCCCCAGTTGTGTTGGGTTAAGTTATACAATCCTATTTTTTAAAACACAGATACATATTCACATAATATAGTCTACATCTTACCTTTCCAGGTATGAAGCAACAGAGATTGGAATCCACATACTTCATGAAAGTCATATTTAACAGAGAGAGTCTTGTTTCCACAGCAGCAAGGATGTCTGCATGGCGAGCTAATGAATGATTTCTTCTTTCTGATTCCCGCCTAGAAGACAGACCATCGGGCGACACTCATTTAACAAAAAATCAACAAAAATCAAACTGTAATATTGCTCAAGTTAATTTCAACCTTAAAACCCTCTGAGGTTTGAAATTGTAAACACTAACATTTGTCTTCATGGAAATAAGAGATACAGACTGAGAACCAGCTAGTAACTGCATCCTTCACATTCTTAGACAAAATTTGTTTTCTAAATAATTACTACATCTTATGTGATGCATAAACCCTATATGTAATTTAGGACTATTTAAGAACAAGCTTTCAGTACTAACTGGCAGCAGACACTGAGTCAGTGTGAAAATTTTTATCCCCCTTATTCCTGTGGTTAGTACTTCAATGCCACTGACATAATAAATGCAATATATTCACAGTGCTTGCTACAAAGTTCAGGTTGAGATATAAGTTCTTTTGACAAAGGATCTCTATGGTACATAGCATTTAGTTTCTTCACTCTGACTGCAAAATCTGATAGGGCACAGCAGCAGCTGCACGTGTTCACTGGAAAGAGGAAGA
This sequence comes from Anabacerthia variegaticeps, assembly GCA_035583185.1. NCBI lineage: Eukaryota > Metazoa > Chordata > Aves > Passeriformes > Furnariidae > Anabacerthia > Anabacerthia variegaticeps. Next base: position 7,138,293 of record JAWWEW010000112.1, on the reverse strand, counting down.
AATTCATTGCTTTACTGAGAAACTAGCTCCTGGTAATGCTCACACATCAAATTCCTCTTCCTTGCCCCTGTTTAATCCTTGTTACTGAAAAACCTTGCTCGTTTTTATAAGCAGTCTTTGATAAATCATCAGTGAAGGCAGCTGGTCATGAAAAGGAATGGAATTTATTCATTCCTAGGAGTCCTTGCTTGATTTGCCAGGAGAGTTGAGTAATACAGAACCCAGTCTTCTGTTTGAAATGTCAGAAATACTTCCCACACCATTGTTCTGTAACTAAATCTTAGGTACAAGGTGCTTTTGGAAAAAAATTAAATAACACATGTGGCTCAAATTTTCAAGACAAATAAGCAGAATTAGCCAGCAAGAAATTCGTTTTCAATAACCTACTTAAAAGAATAATCAAATTGAATTACAGTTTTAACTGGTACATACCTTGGAAGTTGAGCTTTAACTTGCTTTTGACACAAGTTGTGGTATCTTTCCACTTTCAGAAATCCCTGATTTAACATTCTCTGGCAAACCAAGTCCATTCGCTTACAAACCTGTATTTAAGTAAAGAGAAATCTTAAGGTTCAATTAAGGCCACAAGGCACTTTTACTATTATCTTATCCAGACTTGCCAGGTAATAAAAGACTTCCCTATTGTTTATTCCTCCATTTCAACAATTAAAAACTGCAAATGAGATTAAGGCCTCACCACCTCCAACACTGATTGTGATAGTTCAAAAAGGAGCCGCTATGTTCCACACAGTTCACAAACTAATCTCCTGATATTGCCTAACAATACACAGTAGGCTGAATGCCACGCATATACAAGCAGATACAATTTCCTCTGATTTTAATGAAAGTTGCAAATGCCTATGTCTGGCTTTATGCTTCATCTCCAGAGTGATTCTGATAGATCAAGTTAATATTTTGCAGTTTCATAAAAAGAAGCCTTTAAAGCCAAGAAATCATTATGGTTTTCTTCCAGTGTTTAAGGCTTATGTTTTGAAGTCAGACACAATTAACTTTAAAAATGTACACAATACAGTGCATATTAAATAACATTTCTTTCTGTATAGCAATGTCTTTTTTGCTCTGTTTAACAGATTCCTTTATTTCCTGTGTTGGATACAGCAAATAATCTCAGGGGTCTTTCCCCCTACAAATTAGGCGAGAAAGAACATTAACAGCTATAGGACGTATAATAAACTGCTGAAGATAAACCTTCACAAAGTTACCAGTTACAGGACAAAGCCAACTCGCACAAAAGTTTAAAGTGATTGCAACTCAGTTCTGCAGATGCAAGACTTTAGTGAACCAGCTGCTCTGAAAAGTGCTTTGGTTTTAGGGCTTTTTAAGTACTAAGTGCACAATTCCCACTTTGTCCCCACATTCTAATGAATTAGCCTCTTTTTTTTTTTTAATAGACACTCCTCCATTCACTACTCATCTCTTAACTGTTATGTCTATGTAAGTTTATACCTTGAGGAAGAAGATTCTCACTTCTCCCAGAAAAACCTGCAGTTACTTTCTGTTTATATAGGAGGCACTACACAAAGAAGTTCTGCTTTCCTAGAGTCTTCCTCTAGTCACAGCTAGTTTAAGTTCTGTGAGAACTGAGCATTTTCAACCAGATCTGTATTAACAGACTGTTAAGCAAATATTGTGGATCTGTCTGTGCTCCTTGGTATTAGATCTTCCTTGTTAACAGGAGAAGGATCAGACTTGCAAACTACAGAGGTACAGTCTCAGCACACTCTGCCCCACATTCACTTATCCAGTTAAATCATCTCCTGTGTATAAGGAATAATGATGGCCCTTCAACTCTGGGAAGGAGGAAACTGTCAGGTTTTTTTCTAGGCTAGTAGCTGTATTGGGAGTGCATGGATCTGACACTCAAGGCTTTTCAGCTTTCTTGTAGTTGCGATGCTCCCAAACCCCTGAACTGGGAACCAGTACCTGCACCAGGGCTACGTGAGCTCTGGAGTTATTGGGCACTAGAGAGAAACAAGCCTCGAGACACGAGCGGCTACAGATTCGGAGGGAGCAGAGAGCGACTTTAACCACGCGCACAGTGACATCTGGTGGCAGAAAGGACCTTCCAGTGTGCTGACGCCCTCCCGCAGCCAAGGCAGTCGCAATCAGTAACACGAACCGCGCTGCAATTTTTAAATCTTACTCATTTGCTTATGCTACACAGCATGAAGAACTATTTGCTCCAATTTCTCGACATTACCAGTATTTATGCCAATAACCAGTCTATAACCCAAATACGGAACAGGTAACAGGTACTGCCAGAAACAAATATTGTTTGTTTGCAACTTATTTTACCAATCATCTCTTAATTTCCAGCTGGTTCGCCATGTGAATCATACGGCACCTGTATCTGTAGGAACAATATATCTCTTCGAGACTGCACAGGCAGCAGCCATTTGCAAAGTAGCATCATTACACTTTTAAATGTTGACATTAGTCCAAGACAGTTTGATACTTGCTATTCAATGGACCATAGGATAGTAAAAAGTTAAGATTTTTTCATACTTGTTTTTGCAAATTTTGGTGAATATTTTCTCATTCAAGTCACAAAGCTGAAAAAGCCTGAAATCCCGTGAATGTCCAGTCCAACCAGCTCCTGTGCTCAAATTTCAGGGTTAGAAAGTTAACCCAACTCCACGTGAAAAGCAGAACGAGAAGTTGCTTCATCACATGCTGACTTATATGCACTAACAGCTTTCTATGATTCTATGAACTAATTTTCCACTTCATTTGTAAACAAAATAACACAATCTACTAGCTTCAGTTTCCTCAAGCAGGTTTTATGTCTTCCAAGCTTGACTACCAGATAACCAATGCTAAAACAGATATAAAATATCGCAAAGTATTTAGACTGACTCTTAGAAACTACACAGACACCACATTTCTAGGGTAAAGTAAGTGGCAAAATGTTGATGACTTCAGCAAAAATATTTAAAATAGAAATGTCTGTAAATACAGACTGACTGAAACTGGGAATACTAAAGCCATACCGTCCAAAGGCTATCGGTCCGTATTTGCGCTGTACAGAAAACAAACACAAGTTTGCTGCAGAATCTAAGTCACTTTTGACATGTGTCAGAATCCAAGACACCCTTCTCCTCAGGGTGTTTGTGGAAGGAGGCTGTGGACTGTTTGGTTTTAATCACGCTTTCTATATAGTCATAACCTGCTGAGTGGAAGTGCCATTCCAAGCTCAGACCTGTGGCTGAAAAAAGAAACTGGAATATAAGAATTTCATTATTATCCCACTGGGGTAAAAATTTCAAAGCTTCTGCAATTCACTAAAAATATCCCAGTTAAAGGAGCCTTCAAAAGCTGGAAGATAGCTAGTTTCCATATCAGTGTGCACACTAGGCTGCAGCTTGTCCAGAACATTATAGCTTCAGACATAAGGATCTTTTGGGTTTTCTCTATTTCTCTCATGATGAATATCAGAGGAAGCAGACGAAGTAAATACTCAAAAGGGCTGAAAGCAAAACTCTGCTGCTCTTTCTCTCATTCATTTTAACTGAACAGAAGTTGGAGAACTCAAGATTTAGGTAATTTCAGACAAGACTGCATTCTGAATACCTATTGTTTAGTCTCTGTTACTTTAGATCTACTTCACTGCTTAACCAGTAGGCGCTTCATTTATGCATTCAAATCCACTAACACAAGGAATAGCAGAAAGCATTATGCTCAGGAAAGCAAATGGTTCTTTGCACAATGAGGGGCCCAGAGTCTTGCCTTGCCTAATGGCAATCATCACAAGCAGGAAACACTCTTTACCTCATCCTTTGGTGACAGAAAAAGACTCCTGGATCTTAAGCCTGAGATTATGATCTTTATAAACAATGCATGTTCCTATCTCCATTTTAATCTGAAAATGTACTGGTGTTCCACCCAGCCAACTCCTTAATCTGTCGTCTTGTACACACACCCTAGATCCAACATCAGTCCAAATCAAGGAGTTATTTTTTTTTATGGATCAGTGAGCTAAGGTAATCCAAAGTAAGAAAAAGATTAGGACATCCATTTGCTCCAGTGCTGCAATCCAGAGAATGCATGAGAATGACTGGTTTAGGGAATCCACATTTTGTATCTACACATGTATCTAAACAAAGTTTACTTTGTTTAGGTCAATTGATGTCCTGGATCATATCTTCCTGCCTTCCTCAAGATGTTTTATCCCATGGAATGCCACATTCTAAGGGGTTAATGAAGCTGCTTTCAGGCACATTTTTGGTACACGAGACCTTTTGCAATTTAATCCCTGTCATTCAATTAATGTGGTCCTGAAATGTATCTTTAGCACAATACTACTTATTATAAGATACATAATATGCAACTCAAGTCAATTCTCATAGAAAAGAAAAATCTACTGTTTGTGCAAGACTGATCTTAGAGCAGGAATATACAAGTCTTTCCCAAGGTTACTCATCACCTTTAAAAATCAGAAAGTGATGACATTTCGTTATGAATTTATGCCTAGGTATTGTTATTTTTAAAGGCTACCTTAACTCTGTCCAACAGTACATGGAGTTGTGTAAAACATTCAGTGTCTGCTTCTCAGTGAACTGCCAAAACACAACCTTCAGTTCTGAAAGGCAACCTGAAAGACCCACCTGATCAAGCTTAGGGGTCAAAGCAGAAGAGCTTTGACTCTTTACATTACTGCTGGTTAACAAAGACAAGGGTACTTTCTTCTCTGAAGAATGCTCATAATGAGTGCCCTCTGATGTGCTTAAGAGAACAGTCAGGAATTCAATGGAGATTAATTTTCATGGCCGTCACTGACTCAAAAACTAAAAACAGGGAAAGACCAACTGAATAGTTTCCTTAATTTTACACCCAGTATTGTTCTGTGTATTGTTTCAAAGTCAATATTTATGCAGTCTGATCTTCTGTATTCCTGAAACTTCTGAAAGGGGCAGCCATCTTGTGGAAAAGCAAGCTTGGAGGTGCTACATAAGAAAGTATAAAAGTGTTACATTTTACTTTCCAAGCACCGCTGAGAGTTAAACACCTGGTTTAGTCCTTACACTACCACCTCTCCTATTCTCAGGGTTCTGCCAGCACAGCATTGCTTACAAGCACTAACTTAGCACTAGAGAAAGAAAGAGCCTTCTGTTGAATGGTGAGAGCTCCCATAGGTACTACCATTTATAAAATGAAGGGGAAAGGTGCAGCCAAGGGCTGAAACACTAAGTGTACCCAAAAGGTATATGATGTACTTCCCTTCACTGAAACTGTAAGTACCACCCGAGATTCTCGGGGCTGTCCTGTGCAGGGTCAGGAGTTGGACTTACATGATCCTCATGGGTCCCTTCCAACTCAGGATATTCATTCTACAGTTGTCCAAGTACTACCTCTTTTTTACAGACCCACTACCTACTCTCACAGAATAAGAAGCAGAAGTCGTCAGTGGACTGAAGCATGCTCTAGGAATATTTAGGAACCGGTGTACTTGGTGGAGTATGATTAAGAACAGATTTTCTGCTTGATGAGCTTTCAGGTTCAAGTTACAGTCAGGATGCAACGCTTCAGGTTGCTGATCCAGGACACACGCAGTCTAATTTTCTGCAGAAATATGCTTGAAATATTAGCCAGTTTAGGCTGATCGAGTTCTTAAAATAGAAACAGTAAATGCACATTTACTGATGGTTACATAAGCTGTGCATTAATTCCCTCACTATTATTCCATTTACAACCTCACAAGAGGTTCAGATTGTCATAACGTGACATAGTTTACATCAGGCTCCTTAAGCAGGCAGTTAAATATTGATACACATTGATCTCATCATTGACAGCTGCACTTCTTTTTGTCATTACCAGACGCAGAGGTAATACATTTCATTAGCTCTACCACTATGACTGCAAAAAGCAGGAAGCCTTTCAAGCAGACAAGGGTTGGAGGTTTTTTATATCTTTTTTGCCCTACATTTATTTCTAGATAGGGTAGGGTTCTTGGAGAAGCAGGCTCATCATCTCCCACACTTCTTGGCTTAAGCTCTATAGGTAAAAATAAACACACCCATCAGACACAATAGACTACCCACCCCAAGCAGTCACCAGGAGAAATAAGCCTCCGGCAGCCCAGCGCTTTCCCACAGCGGCTGACAGGAATGGAAGGCGTGAGAGAGGGTAAAAGCCCTTTAGGAATGCGGGTATGGAGGCGCACACAGAGCCTGGAGAAGGGATAAAGCCCCATCCCACTGCCCTCCACCCCATCTCCTCCAGCCCCTCCCCCGGCGGGGGTCGGCCGGGCCGCCAACCCCTCGGCCCTGCCCGTGCCCCGGGGGCGGCTCCCGGCCCGGCCCGGCCCGGCGCGGGGGCGCCCCCCGCGCCCCCCGCCCCGACCAGGCGCAGCTGGCTAGTCTCATCGTAGGACAGGAAGCTGAGGATGCTCTCGATGGCCACGATGGGCAGCCCCATGAGCGTGTTGCTCTGCGGCGGCGGCTCCATGGGCGCCAGGGCCTCGGCGGGCTCCGGGAGCGGGGCCGGGGAGAGCCGCGCCGAGCCCGGGGCGCCGCCTTCGCCGTCCGACACGAGCCGCTCCTCCGGCGCCGCCATCTTGCAGCCCGTCCTCGCTCCGCCCAGGGACGCGGCACGCACGCGCATGACGTCCCTTCCGCAACCGCCGCCGAGCGGGGCCCGCGGGGGGCGGGGCGGTCTGGGCCGTGGGAGCGGATCGGGGGGCAGTGGGATCGCTTTGGGACCGTGGGATCGGCTCGGGGGGCCGTGGGATCGCTGTGGGAGCGTGGGATCGGCTCGGGGGGCTGGAATGGCGTCGGGGGGCCGGGGTCGCCTCGGAGATCTGGGATCGCTTCGGGGCTCTGGGATCGCTTCGGGGCGCCCGGATCGCCTCAGAGCCCTCGGAGGGCAGGGATCCCCTCGGAGGGCAGGGGTCCCCTCGTAGCACCGGGATCGCTTTGGGGGGCCGGGATCCCCTCGGAGCACTGGGATCCCCTCGGGCGCTCGGCCGCAGGGCAGGGAGCAAGGGCCGTGAGCTAAAACACAAGAAGTTCGACCTCAACGTGAGGAAGAGCTGCTCTCCACTGAGGGTGGCACGGCTGCCCAGGGGCCGTGGAGTCTCCCTCTCTGGAGACATTCAGACCCCACCTGGATGTGTTCCTGTGTCACCTGCTCCAGGTGGCCCTGCCTGGGCGGGGGGTTGGACTGGGTGATCTACAGAGGTCCCTTCCAGCCCTAATTATGTTGTGATTGCCATCCTGGACCACCGTCTCCATGAGGAGCCTTTCCCTAATACCCAACCTGAACATCGCCTGGGGTGGCTTTACGCCATCCCATGGTGTCCCTGTGGCTGGAGAACGGGGAGATCAGCGCCTCCCTCTCCATGCTCCCTCCCGAGGAAACTGAGGGGCCTCCCAAGACTCCATTGCTGCTGCTGCCCCCCAGGAGGCCCTCAGTGCTCCCTCCCTCCATCCACTCTGGGGGCAGCACTGGCTGCACAGGCATGGGGAACGTGGGTGGATTACAGCGGGGCAGCTACAGGGTAGAAAAACACCTCTGTAGCACCTAAGGCGCAACTTCATCCTCATTACAAATGTAAGTCAGGCCCTTCTATTTTACCTACAGGTGGGTGAGCACCCCCTTTTGTGTTTAGGATCCAGGCTGGCCCTCCCTGCCCTTTCAGGAGGAGCCCCATCAGCCAGGGTGGGGAAAGTGGGGGCAGGTCTGCTGGCAGCTTTTGGGGGTCAGAGCCAGCTGGCAAAAACCTCAGCTGGCCAAAAAACACTGCTTGGAATCAGACATCATTGAGCAGGCAGAACACGGAATAAAGCAAGCTCTGCTTATCTGTTTGACATCTATCCTGTATATTAGGGAGGTTTCTTCGTCAAATTGTTGGGGCAGCAAAGGGACGGGACCAAGAGCTGTTTCTAGAGCATTCCCTGGTGCTTCTGAGCACAGGCACAGCGTAGTTTCACAACCATTTTAGCCTGACAGAACTTGTGACAGCCATTGAAAGGTATGGTGCCAGCCTCCTCCCTGCCTTCAGCTGCTGCTTTGTTCCCCATCAGCAGTGTTGGGCGTGTGTGCTTGACGGGGGAACTGGTGCTGCTGAAGGCTGACTTGCCAAAGAAAATCACTAAGCAAATGCCAGAAGCGACTATAGCAAAGTGTATGGGAAAATGCCATAAAATGTATGGGGAGCATGGGCCCACTTGTAGTACCTGCACCAAGGTAGTACAGCTTAAAATAATACAGGACTAAAGAATTATCTGCCTGCTCCATCCTTGTACATCGTTTTTCCCAGCCTCACTTTTCCTCTTTGAAGTTTTATCTTAACCCATTTCTTTCATGTGCAACTCCCCCATGTTCTCGGAAACCCATCTGCAACCTTTTTCTTTAAAAAAAAAAAAAGGAACGGGAAAAGAATTAACTTGGGAGCAGGGCAAGTGCAAGGGTAAGCCTTTATGTGTGTCATCTGAATGGCACTCCAAAAATGTGCACTGAAATTAATATTTCCTTTTTGGGAGAAGAACACTGTGTGCCTTGTACAGATCTGGAAGTGTTTTGCTCCCCAACCCTGCCCCTGAGCACATCAATGCCACTGTAAAATGATCTGGCTATCTTGCAACAAGGGTTTTATTCTTGTGCATGGTTTTCAGACCTGATCTCCTTTTACATGCACAGTCAGCAATTTAAAACACACTCAGGAGAATTCTTTATGAACTTGCAACTTGGCACATGAAGTTTGGTCTGGCAGTTCATTAATGCTTTAAAAGCAAGTGTTTTTTTCATCCTACCCGAGCATATATAATTTAAGATTGTTTCAAGAATGCTTTTTTTTTTGTCATATCATCTGAACAATTCAAGTTTTTAAAATGCAGCTTTATGTTTAATATAAGTTGTATGTTCTGTATATTTATTATATCACCAAGCAGAATAAATTGATGCAATGAGCAGTGTATCTTTTATACTAGTTACAACTATACACATAGCTTAATAGTTAATAAGCCTTCTTCAGTAAGTAGGCTAATTCTGCTGCCTCCCAGATTCTCATTCGTGCCCTTCCCCAGTGTATCCTGTGTCATTTTTCTGAGCATGCATCACTTTGCATTAATTTGCAAAGCACCATCCACACAGACTTTTACAAAATCCCATCACAGGCTCTCCAGTGGATGAATTTTTCATCCAATAACTTTCAGTTATTTTGGGATAGTGTGAAGCCAGACAACTTGATAATACTTCCTGAAAGGGATGGAATCAAGTTATTTAGAGTCTATTGCATGTAATGTAACATGCAAACATTTTGTCAATATTTTATAGGTCATGCAGGAAACATGCCTCGTTTGGGTTATCATTAATTTAGATTTCTGCAATGCTTGTAAGACCTTAAAAATCTTCAAATAGCCTTAGTTTTGAACTAAGTTTTGAATTTACCATGCTAGAATTATAACTATAGTTGGGCTGAAATTTTTTTTAAAAGTCTTAATGACTCACAAGAAGGATGTTAAGGGAAATATATTGGTTTGCCCCTTTTATGAAAAGAATCTCATAATATTTTAAATTTGTATGTCTCTCTGCTTTGAGCTGCATGTATGAGGTTTAAAAGGAAGGCCTTGTGGGCCAAGGATATCTGGTTTGCATTCTTTATAGTAATATGCAAAAAAAATTTTTATGTCACAAGTCTTTGTAAAATTTTGATATTTGGGTAAAAATTTCTCAGTGAAATTCTTAGATGTATCTATACTGAAAGATTCAACCTCTCAGCTTGCTACAAGCTTATAAGACCATATGTATTTCATGCTCCAAACTGATTCAAGTCTGGTCTGTTGAGGTCAGCAGGGACTGAAATTTTACTACTTGTAGAATATTTTGTTTGAGCTTTGTGTGGAAGTCAGCAGTGCCAAGAACCATGATGAAGAGGAAGGAGCCTGGCTCTAAACAAGTAAAGTTGTAACTATCATGTCTGAGAAATGAGAAGAAATTCAGGAAAGGAGAGAAAGAGAGAATGAGGAGGAGGAGCTAACAAGCAGACATCTGGGAAGATAGGGATGTGAGAGGAAATGTAGCAGAGGGGGTTGGATGTGAGGGAAAGTGTGTAACTAGGTCAAGAACTGTCATGTTAACGAGGATATTGGAGCAGAAAAGTAATATGCTTAAAAACAGGGTGAGAGCAGAAGTTGGGTGGGAGGAGAACAGATTTGTTTTATTAAGTTAGTGTAATCAATAGAAAAGTAGAAAAGGCTGCTTCTCAGTGGCAGCAGCAGTTTGCTAAATTTATGGATATTTGGGATTTTTTTGTAAGAACTCTGGTCAATTCACACAACTTTACTTTCATTTGGGCTGCTAGACACTGAGGCAGAGTAAAGTCTTTCTTGCTTAAAGGTCTTTTTTGAGAGGCATTAAATAAGAAATGGAAAAAAGCCATGTTTAAATTTCCTTTTAGAATGTACTTAATAAATGTAGACGGGAGTGTAAACAGATTAATCTTTTGCAGCTGAAACTTTTAATCCATTAATAGGTAAATTAATAAGTGTTGTTGTATGGAGCCAGCTTCAGATATCAATGTAATCCCAGTTTAATTAAATCAATGTAAGTATTTAACTGGATCCTTTACAGTTGAATCAGTTTTGGACCCAGTAGTGCTACATGTTAAATAAAAAACTGGTTGAGAAACTGACTCAAAATTTACATCTGCCTTTTAGTTTACTTGTAATACTGTACATTAGGCTTCTGATAGGAATCCTAGGATGAAGCTGAGAGGCAGAAGAATATGATACTCCACAAGAAATGAGAGGTAGAAGCAAAAGGAAACAGGTAGAGGATGAAAGAAAATGCAACTTCTGTAGATTTTTCTGAACTAAAATTGTGGGGACCAGACTAATCCTGAGTAACTTTTGTAGGCCAGGCATGTTGCACAGTCAAGTTTTCATTACACATGTTTTTCTGTTTTAAATGTCAAGAAAATATTTATCTAAAAGTATTTTCAAATCCACAAGAAAATCTGTGTGTGTAGAAGTGTAATATTGTAATTAGCTAAACTGATGTACTTCAGGAATAAAAAGAATAAGAGTTCAGATAAATCCCCTTTCCATTTTCTAGGAGTGAAAATACCTTCCCTCAAAGAAAACTGCAGAATCAGGTGCTGGATAGCATGTTGTCCTGGTCAGGTTACACAGCCTCACACAGATGTACTCAAAAGTAAGCTTTGTGAAAAAGCTTATTGAAACAAAAATGAGGGTTTAATTAATTAAAATTTAATTGCATGACTTTTGCTAGTTTTCTGTATTATCCTCTTGTGGCATGTTTGCAAGGTCTAGAATAGAGAATCACTTTCCAACACTAAGAAGGGCTTGGGTTTTGATGTAAGTTTTCTTGATTTTCTTTCTTGACTTTCATGTATTACCATGTATTTACTCTACAATAAAGATAATTCAGTGAAGACATCCATAATGTCTCTGTGTCTCATCAGTTCGTGTCAGTGAAACGTCACTGACATGACAAACTGCACCGATATTGTTGATGCACAAAACAAAGACAGCTCCCAAAATGTCCATTGTTGCTTCTTGACCATGTTCCATGTCTGCCAGGGCTATCTAAACCAAAGTTTGATTTGCTGAGGCCCAGGACTATAGCTCTGTGTGAGAAGGTGCAAAGAAAATAGATAAATTAACTGGGAGAACATGTTTACAAAGGTGTGGTGTGCTCAGTCCTGCTGTAACTAAAAAAAACAAAAAAAGGGGGGCGGGGGGGGCCTGATATTGAAATAATGTTTTTTTTCTGAAATTCTTCTGGTTTATTTCTCTCTTGATTGCAGAAGGACTGCTATCATAAGGTAAGTCTGGCTTCTTGGCAGCTGAGCAATAGAGACAAGGCAACAATAAAATGGCAGTGCTAATTTAACTCTCCACAATCTCTAAACATCCAGCTGGGATGATGGTTCAGTGTCACTCTGGGGCCAGTCAGTGTCCTGAAGTTTCTGGTAAGGAATGGGATTTTGATCCCAGTATTGCTTTTTGCAACAGCTGAATATATTTGTGTTTAATTAATATGTTCTTCAGTTCCTTCCCTGTTCTTCCTCGCTGACCAGCTCCCTAATGGGGCTGGATGAGTGGCTACAGGCAGATACAGCTTTCTCCCATTGCTCGATTGCCTTAAACAGACATTTTGTTACAGAGGGTCTTCTATCAGGATCTGTCCTGAGATAAATTGACAGGAATCCAGAGTGTGTCTAGCGAATATAATTTAGTTATTGAGAAGAATGGCAGCTGTGTGTGATGCATACAAAGCACTAATTTGTGCCAGCCTACATTCTGTTCAAAGATGCTGGGGACTAATGGAAAAGGAAGTTTATTTCTCCTCTTTTTAAGACACAGTGGAGACTTGCTTTAGCTGGCTGGTTGTTAAATTACCTGTGAGGGGAAAAAAATCCACACTGAATTTAAATTACCCAGAAAAGAATTTTGAGTGATGAAATTAGAATTTTCTTTCAGGAAGTAACTTAAGGAGTTGGAGAAGCTTTAGTTTACTGAAGTTAAATAATTCCTGGCTGAGCTGGAATAAACAGAAGACTTATGTTTACTGTGAGTGATGTTTGTGTACAGTGATATTAGTGACACTTCCCGTTTTTATAGAATCATCCTTTGAAACTATTTTTAAATGATCTGCTTAAGAGCTGAATAGGTTGCAGCAAAATTGATGCAAATTTCTAAAGCATTTTCTGAGTGCTGCTGCTTTCTGGGTGCTGCTGGCTCCGTACAGTTATTAGTTTACTGAGTAACATGATTGGGTGTGTACTTTGTGCAGCGAGTGCATGTGAGACTCTCACCACTTAGATAATGGGACAAGTTTGCAGGGAGAATGCAAGTTAAGCAAGAAATAATTTTTAACTAACTTGAAAGTTACAGAGTCTGAACCTCTGTTGTCTCGTGTAGTTGCTTAGATGTGTTACCAGTTCACATACAAAGTGATCCAGGAAGTTTATATTGACTTTGTGTAGTAGTAAGTGCTTTCACAAGGCAAGAGACTGGCTCTCATGCCTTTGAGTGAGGTAAATGTAACTCAGCTGTTCCTTGTGTTGGGAAAGTCTAGTTTTTGTTTGAGCTGTGGCATAGGAATGTGACAGAATACAATTATTTGTTTGGATTTTGAATCAGTATCTTTTCTGTGTGAATAAGGAAGTATATGTCACAACCAAAATGGACTTTGTCTGACAACAGAATATACTTTTCAGCAAAACACAAACCATCCAAGTAGGGGCCTGATGATGTTCTGCATTAAGTATGCACTGATGTGATAAACTCCCTAAAGGGGATTACAGCTGAAGAGGCTCATTTTGGTTGCTAGACACAGATGTTTTAGAAAGAAGTAACTTATCACCAGGAGAAACGTGTGCCTACTGTATCACTCTTCAATGCCCAAGAAAACCTTTACACTTAGAGAATTGGGCTAATGCAGGTTGTGGAAAGCCACTGTGCATTAATTTAAAATTTACACCTGCTGAATGCTTCCTGATGTAGTGCTTTGAGTGCGACATAGATGAAAGGGGTTTGCTTTGGAAGCAGCCACTAGGATAATATAGGATGTCCTAACTGATACTGATAGGAGATTTCTTTAAAGTGAAATCTCATCTGCATTCTTTGAAACTTGGTCGAGCATGGAACAGGCTGCCCAGGGAAGTGGTGGAATTATCATCCCTGGAACTGTTCAAAAACATGTAAATGTGGTGCTTAGGGACATGATTTAGTGATGGACTTGGCAGTGTTGGGTTAATGGCTGGACTCAATGGTGTCAGAGCCTTTTTCCAACCTTAATGATTCTATGAACTAGTGACCTTCTTTTATTATTTTCTTTTTTTTTCCCAGCAGAGAGATAGGCTCAGTTATTGCTGTATATTTTCCCCAGAACTGTTTATGCTGTAAAGTCTCTTAGCTGATGGTTTTAAAACAAATTAAATAGTAAAAATGCAACATTAAATAGTGAAAATGAATCTAATGACAACTAGAGGGCAGCTGGTGGATTAGCAGAATGGGGTGAAGGTGCTGAAGGTGTAAAACCATCAGTTTGCCTTCCTATGGATACTTTCTCTCTTGGTGAGGAAGCTTGAGAATACAGGCTAGTCAAGGCTTTTTCTTTGAACCACTCTCTGGAAAAACCTTATCTTGAGCTGGAGACTAGCTATATAAATTAGGTGCCAGAAGTTCAACATTGCTGGAAAGAATCCAAACTTGTGAAGCTGCTGTGCTCCAGACCCAAGAGTGTAGGTGAGCAATTCTCTTGGCATGTTCCCTTCTGTTTTGTTTTTTTCCTCTCTCCACAGCAATCTCAGTTCCAAAGCTTTCCCTTCTTTCTGGCCTCTTAAATTACATACTTCATGAGTTAGAGCTCAGAAGTCTGACTTGGTGGAGTTTTAACAGTAGGTGGCAGTGGACAGCAAATTCTAAACCAGCAGCCCTCCTGCTCCTCTTACAGTGGTGCTGTTCTGTTGATTTTTGACAAACTCTCTCTGAAATTACTGTTTTAGAAACACTCTAAAAATCATATGCACCGTCTTTTCCCTAAACAATGAAAGATTTTATTAAAACCAATGGGCAGATAGAAACAGCTTTTTTTTTTTTTTTTTTTTTTTTTTTTTTTTTTTTTTTTTTAACTCTTACAAATTATTGCAAAAGAGATGTTACCTGATAATCCTTCTAATTGTGTCTAATTGTGTCAGGACTGTAAAACGGGACTTGGCCGGTCTAGAGTCAGTTTCAGGCAGTCTGGTAGAGCAGAGGATGAGAAGTTACTGTTACAATTGCTTAGGAATTAACTGGGGGTTTTGGGTTAAGCAGTGGGGCTGAGGGCATGAAATACAGCAGTGCCTTCCCAGCCCACTCCCACTGATCCCATTGTATGACAAGACTAATGGCAAGAAAAGATGATTCTATTGATTTCTAGTTATTATCATTACCACTACTGTCTGTAATGTCTTTCTGCTACTGCAAGTTTCTGTGGTTCAGATCAAGTACATCTCTTGTGGAAAGAAAAATGATTCTGCTATATTTTTGTTTAGTGGTTTGCTGGCATTTCTTTTCCTCTTCTTGGATACTTTTCAAGCCATTCCATGAAGTATTAACTTCCCCCAAACCCTTGCTGTGAGTGCTTCTAGGGAACTGCATGTGGTCTTAGTCAACTGCAGCACGCTCTGTTCAGGCCGCCAAAAGTAGTGGGAACCAGGGAAGAGGTACAGAGCTTCAGCTGTGCCTTTGGCTCCAGATCCTACGGATCTCCTCTTTTCTTCCTTTTTGTGATACCTCCATATATGCAGGATTTGCAACAGCTGCCCCTTGCCAATTCTCCCATGCGTGACCCAGTTATCTCCAACTGTTGACACGCTAGAAATTGAACCCACGGTCAGAAACCCTTGCATATTTCTGCCCACTGTGGGGGAACTATTGACTCCCAGCTCGTAAACTCAAAAATCTTTCCTGTAATTAATAACCCATCGTGTGAAATTCATGTCATGCTTATCTAATGAAATCATGTCTGAATTGTTGTAAGACGTGACCTGCTGTAGGGAAGGTGAGCACTGCTGCTGAGAGGGACAGAGGTGCAGGTGGGTTTGACCCCACTTTACCTGCAGACCTGGCCAGCATTGTCCCCTCTGCTCGAGAGAAGCTGGGATTGAAATTGCAAGACCAGATGGCACCACGAGCCTTCATCACAGTGTATGAGTCACAGAGCCTGGAAAAAAACTGGAAATAAATAGGTGCACCCCTCAGAGCTTCATTTCCTGAGCAGGGATGGGGTTGTAGTTTTGTGTGGAAGATGTCAAAATTAGAGCTTGAGCCAAAAGGGACTTCTGTGGATTGAGCCACAAGAGGCATGTGCTGGCAAGATGTAGCTACCACACACATACACGCATCTGAAACATCTTTTCTTGTTGAATTTGCTTAACCATTTCCAGTTTTATTTTACAGGCTTAGAAATCGATATTTTTATATTCTAATTATTATTAGAAATTATTTGTGTCTGTATTTAAGGGGTACACTAAAATATCATACTACTTGTTTTATCCCTTGTCAGCTAGATGCTTCTAAAAATTCAGCAGAGATTTGCAGAATGGTTGGCTGGAACGTGCCCAAAGAAGGGCAATGAAGCTGGTGAAGGGTCTGGAGCACAAGCCTTATGAGGAGCAGCCAAGGGAGATGGGGGTGTTTAGCCTTGAGAAAAGGATGATCAGAGGGACCTTATCACTCTCCACAGTTACTGAAAGGAGGTTGTATCAAGACGGGGGTTGGTCTTTTCTCCCAGGTAACAAATGATAGGGCAAGAATGAAGAGCCTCAGGTTGCACCAGGGGAGGTTTAGCTTGGACATTAGGGAAAGTTTCTTCACTGAAAGAGTGGTCAAGCACTGGCACAGGCTGCCCAGGGAAGTGATGGAGTCCCTGTCCCTGGAGGTGTTCAGAAAATATGTAGATGTGGTGCTTGGGGACATGGTTTGGTGGCAGATTCGGCAGTGTTGGGTTAATGGTTGAACTCAATGACCTTAGATGTCTTTTCCAGCCCTAAGGATTCTACAAGTCTAAGAATTTCGCTTCTCCATTGCCATGTGCTTTGGCCTCTAACATTTTTGTCTTGTAAAATAAATTAGAAGTGTGCATTTTCTTTTATTTAAAAAACAAACAAACAAAAAAACCAAAACACATTCCCTCCCAAATGAAAACTGGGTTTGCAGATCTTCTGTGGGTGAGCGCAGCCCTGGAGCTCACGACCCGCGTTTTCCATGTTTTCCAAGGAAAACCGGGATCGGCCACTCGGGATGCCGGGGAGAGGTTAAGGGGGGGGCGGGTCGTGACGTCACGGCGTTGCCGGGAGACACCGCGCTGTGTTCGCCCAATGGGCGCGCGGGGAGGTGACGTCATGGCGCGGCGGCGGCTCCTGATTGGCCGGCGGGTCGCGGGAGGGATGCGGTGCCGGGACGGGGACAGGGACACGGACAGGGAGAGGGACACGACCGGGATGGTCGCTCTGTCACCCCATCCCCACCTCCCCAACAGGGCTTGGTTACCGCCCAGGGGTTACCGCAGGGGTTGTCGCTGCTCTCAAAGTTTGGGGTTTTACTGCCTTAGTAAGTTTGGGTTTTTTAACTTTTTACTGCACAAAACCAGGTCCGAGTTTTGTTCTTCCTTCACCTGGGAAGTTCCAGTCCTCTCCGCTTTTACGCTTTCGAATTGCTGCGAAGGTCCTAATACGAATAGGACAAACACATGGAGATGGTTTTCCTGCCGGGAGAGCCCCGTGACGGTGCTGATTGAACGCGCTGTTCTTCCAAGCCTTCCCTGAGCTATTAACGTGGTGTAGCCAAGTGCCTGGATTTGAAATGGGTGTCCTGCACACTGGCCCAGCGAAGGGAAAACTTTCTTTTCACCCCGCTTAACTGGGTGTAAAAGATTTTTGGGGGTATTTTTTGGAGAGCCCAGCCTTAATGTGGGTCTCTAAGACTGTTTCAGCATCTCAGCCGTAGCTAGACTGCCAGGTGCAACCAAAAATAGCAATAAAATAAAACGTGCCTCGGGCAGGGATGCTCCCCTGGCAGCGTTCGGGGGGAGCTGACGGGGGACTCCCGGGAGGACCGTCCCGCTGAGGAGGAGGTCAGGAAGGCAGGGAGGGACTCCCAGGTCAGGCTGAGGGGGCTCTGGTGTTGAAGCGCGACCGTGGGCGGTGCTGTGTGTGCCCCTGCGCCCCGAGCCCGCCCCTCCCGGGGGTGTGCGGGGTGTGACACCCGTGGGGACCCCCCGGTACCTGGCGGGGTCACAGCCCGAGCCCCGGGCGGTCCGGCCGCCCCGTGGAGCCCCGGCGGGGCGGGAGGGGAGGGGAGGGGAGGGGAGGCGGTGCGGTGCGGGCCGGCCCCTCCCGGGGGCGGGCGGGGCCGGGCGGCCCCTCCTCGCCGGGCCGGGGTTAGTTTCGGAGCGGAGCCGGCCGGGGGAGGCGGCGGGAGAGCCGTCCCTGCCCGTGTGAACAAAGCGGAGGCCGGGCCGGGCCGCTCCCGCAACAGGTCCTGCCGGCGGCGGCGGCACCGCAGCCCCCCCCGCCCCTCCTGCCCCCGAGCCCCCCGCACCGCCGGGCAGCGGGGCCGGCCCCGGCCGCCCCCATGCGGTTCGGCCCCAAGATGATGCCGGTGAGTCCGGGAGGGGGGCGGAAAGTTGGAGCGGGGCAGGCGGGAGGGGAGATGGATCCTGCGGGCGTGGAGCGGGGCGGGAGGCGACCCCCCTTCTCCTTCCCCCTTCCCCTTCCCCCGGGCATTCCGTGCCCGCCTCCCCCGGCCAGCCCGGGCCTCCCCTTCCCCCTCCCTCCCCTCCCGGGCTTTGCTGTTCTTTTCCCCCGCAGCTTTCCCTTGTCTCCCTCCTTCGCGCCGGGATCGGCTCGCTGGGCGGGCTGGCTGGAGCGGGGCCAGGCGGGGCCGGCGGGCGGGGGGATCCAGCCCCGGGGCACACGGGCACCGCGGCCTCATTCCCTTTTATTATCGTTATTATTGCTATTATTGTTTTTAAAATGATGGCCCGAAGTTGTCGGAGTTGTTCTGAGCCGCCCCCGGGTGCCGGGGTGGTGCTGTTTCGGGGCGGGAGGAGGGCGGTGTGTCCGTGTTATTCGCGGCTCCCGCAGCCCGGGAGCTCTCGGGAAAGGCATTCCCAGCCTCGGCCGGGAGGGTTTCGGCAGCTCTGTGTGTGTGTGTGTTAGACCTGCCCTGCTCGCGGAGCTGTCTCTGTTCCAACCCTTGCAGAAGGCACAGGCAGCACCACCCCCTCGAAGAGTTCAGACGTGAGTTTTAAACCTACGCTGGTTTTGGTTAGCTGAGGTCGGACGAAAGCAAAGCGCAGCAGCTTTATTGAGTTTCCAGCACGATATACGTGAAGGTGGTGGCATAAAATAGTTTCCTTTGAAAGTACACCTGCCACTAAATACCTGGTTTTGCCAGCAGGGATGGCCCGTGAAATCCATATTCTGTTGTTCTGGGCAACTGGAATAAGTACAGGAAATTCCGACAAGCTCAATACCTGTTTAGTCCGAGTCGAGGGTGCTTTAAAGTGTTGTCTCTGCCATCCTCCCCCGGGCCATACGGCCTGTCTTCCCCTGCTCCGTGCCGACTAGCTTTGCACGCAGAGGTAGTTCTATTAAAGCATTCTTCTGTTGAAGATTATTTCCAGTTTAACTCTTCAGGAACTGAGTGAATCAAGTGAGGAGGGGACTGTACTCAAAGGTGAAACTGAGAATCCACGCTGAAAGGATATGGGTGTTTCAGGGAAGCTTGTTTTGCTGCAAGTGTGAGGTTCTTCCTCCGCAATTAGGAGGGAATAATGAGCGATAATTTGATCTCGCAGAACACTAGAGAAGGCTGGGTGACTATTGCTGTAGCTAATGAGGGAGGAACAGAGAGAATATGAGCCCAACTACAGATTAAATAGCTAATGTGTTGTGCAACAGCGGTGTTCTCTGCCTATGAAAACTTGGGAGAACAAGCAGTAAATATAATAAGGTGTTAATTCAATTCCTGTCAAAACTGAGCTAGGTAAGCGCCCTCATGTAACAGTGAAATCTCCAAGAGATGCTGCTGGTGGTGAGTTCCCTGTCATTGAGTTTAAATAAAGGAGAAAACAAGCAGGAGCAGTCTTACCCCATCAGCATTTGGAGGTGACAAGTTCCAGAGTATTCATTGCCCCGGTGGCTCAGACTTCTCTTTGGCTCATGACTCACCTCTTTAGGGATTCTGTTTAACACATAAATAAAGGGATGAATACTGCCTTTTCACATTGTGTTTACTGTGAATAATTAAAGATTTGCGAAGGTTCAAAGTGGCTTAAGGAATTAAAAATATAAGTATCATGAGTATTAAACTTTAATTCATCTAAAAAAAAAACCCTAAAAACCAAAACCAAAAAAAACCAACAACAGCCCAAACCAAGAAAATCTCAGTTTTGTTGTAGTCTTCAGAGGGATAAGATTTCCAAAAGTGCAGAAGGGTGTTACAGAAGTGGTCAATTGACAGCAGGGCACATAAACAGTAATTTTCCACTTTGAAAGCATTTTATATCAAATATTCTCACATGAATCTGAAAGTGTGGAAAATGCACTGTCAGTAGTCATTCTTTATCTTTTCCTTGTAAGTACTTCTGCAGATTTCCTCGTAATCTTTTAGTTAATAATAAGACAATCTCATTTATCTTTTAACAAAGAAATTAACACTTTGGGGTGGGAGAGAATTGAGGGTTTGAAGGAAGTCAGAAGGGAACTGACAATAAGTCGTCTTGTATTTATGTGGTAATGAGGTGTTCATGGACTTGAGTATCTTTATCTGCAATGTTTGAATGAGTAGTAGGCTGGCCTTAAAAACCGTCTACAAAATGTTTTGTTTCTTTCTTAATATTTCTCAAGATGTCCCTTTCTTTTCCTCACCTGCAGATAAAATAGCCTGTATAAGGTTTCTAACTCTCAGCTCCGGATCCATCTCCTGTGTTCCAGAAGAACACAGGGTGTGTGTGGGCGAGGGATTAACAGTTTGTGACCCCAAGTGGGGAATACAGGCAATGTGAACCCAGCCAGGAATTTACCTCTGAGTAGCTGCCAGTGAAAGGCTGGGAAACTGCTGGAGCAGCACAGCTACTCCTGCTCTTGGGAGACAACCCTGGAATGGGAATGTCTTCCTTATGGTAATGACAGATAGGAGCTAAACTGCTGCTGGAACCATATGTCAGGACAGTGATTGAACGTCTGCATGAGGGTGTACTATGAAGTAATTTGTGTGTAGCTGTACTGATGAAGGTAATAACAGGGTTAATGCTGGCAAGCTGTGTGAAGTTGTCTCACCTTTCATCTGTGAAGGCTTGTGGGAGTGTGACTGGTACTGTTAAGTAGTGAAAAGGAGCTGGAAACACTTTCTAAAATAGCATATTTTTCTGCAGCATAATTGGTCTCTCTCCCTTATTTTATATTATTACTCTAAAATGAGCACGTATTGAGAAATAATTTGCATCATTATGCATGCTGGATAAATGTTTGGCGTTTATTATCTTTATTTCTTTTGTGTCAGATAGTGAGAGGTAAAACAGTTTGAGCGAGCCTTTAAAGCCCAGAGAAGTTTTTGGATCAAACCCCCTTGATTTAGATAAGGGTCCGTTTTGGAATTTAAATTGCATGCAGGAGTTACTGGAGGCCTCCTTGAGATCAGGATGGATCCAGACACGCAGCTGTATTGTTAGGGGCTAACTTGGCAGAATGGAGAGCACTTAAATTCCACAACAAGTTTTGCCTTCTGTCATCAGAAATGACTGAAATTTCTGAATCTGAAGTTTCTTGATAACCATGTGTTCTTTTCTAATCAAGTTAAGCTGCACTTTTAAGTGTAACACTTCAACTCTGGTATATCACAAGGAGTTATGCTTTCCTCCCTGTTGAGCATCTTGTCCCAAGTGGTCTTCTCAAAGTTGCTGTGCCCGGTGAACATGGCACTTAAAGTACATATTTTCATTGCTGAATGCTCAATACTTTGTGCATTTGTGTATTTTTTTTACCCTTAACACACCTCCCCCCCCAGTTAAAGTTGTTTTGCTGGTTCCATTAAGCTCCTAATTTAAACTGCCATATGAGTTCTGAATTACTGAAGTAGTGTAGTAGTAACCCATCTTTGGCAATTTTCTTAGGAAACACTTTTCTGGCAGTTTAACTAAAGAACATTTAGCAGAAATGGATCTCTTGCACTTTGTAGGATGAGCAGCTATAAGTTTATACACAAACTGACCCCCAGCAGAGTTTGTTATGATAACAATAAGTGAACTGTAGGAGCCTTGTTTCCTGTGGTCTTTTAATTATTTAAGCTCTGGTCAGGTTTATCAGTCGTTAATGCTGTTTTTCTTGTCTGCTTTCATGGATTTCAGTGCATGAATGGGATTTCAGACTGTGAACTCTTCTGAGATTATGCCTCATATCTTCATCTGATTGAAGGATTTAGTTTATTGTGTGTTCTTTTAACTGAATTTCCACTTAATAAAAGTTTTAATAATTTATTCAAGCAGTTTAACGTGGTACTCATTGTTTAAGTATTTTGTCTAGAATGCTGAACAAAGCTCAGGTGGTTGTTTTGTTGAGCTTTCTTAGCTCTAAACTTATCAAAGCTCTTGCACTTCTCTTACAGACTGTGACCTGTCTTGATGGTTAACAGAGAACACTGCATTAAGGTTCCCAGAGTGCTCTTTTTCTTTTACCCCTCCCCTCTCTTCATGTTGTTACAAGATATTTTTTCCTTTTTATTTTTTTTTCCCTGTCCAGTGAATAATTGTTCCAGGGATAGTTTTAAAAGCATTTAATTTCTCAGAAAACTTTTTTAATATCTTAGCCCTCCATCTGCAATCTGTGTTATATTATGCAACAGTGTGTTAAATATCTTTGTTTCTTTGCGTGGCTTTTATCAGAAATGGGGGAAGGGCAGTATTACAAATTCATACCAGACCAAGCTGTGGAGGCCATGGGAATAGCTAATTATGCTGCTTCTGATCTATTCAACAGTTCGGGGCGTGAGTGCCTCGTGGGGCTCTTGGGTTTACAGTTTCAAGGGCTAGTATGCGGTCATGAGGTCTGGGATGGGTGGATAATTCATGGAGTTTTGTTTTGTTTTGTTTTCTGCTTCCCAGTGTTGTCAGATGGGATCTCTGCTTTATTAGTGAGCCAGTCTGCTTTGTGGGATTTATTTACATGCAAGTCAGTTGGACTTTAAAAGAGGTGGATATAAAGGTTATTTCAGCAAAATAAACTAGTGGAATGGCAATGTGCCTGGCATTCCTTTCAAATTATTGATTAAGAAACAGTCCTGAAAGTGCTTCATTTGTCTAGCCTCTGTCCTTGTTAGCAGTCTGCCTTGGGGACTCTCCTTTCTCTCCCACTGTGCCTGTTACTGAGCTTGTTTAATTGTGGGCAGAGTCGTGCCTTGCTGCCATACGGGCTCTCTGAAGGAGGAGTTGGATAACCCCGAGGAAAGTGACTCAAGCTGCCTCCTGTGGCTTGGTGGCACAGCTGGAGAAGCACTTCTTGCATGTGCCCAGTGATAACAAAGGAACCACCAGACCCTTTTAATCTGTGGGCTTTCTCTGTCCTCTGAAGTGTAAAAACTTACTCAGTGCTCTGGAAACTGGAGGATGCTCCTGTTTCATGAGGTAAAGAGCAGATAAAAGTGTTCTCTTTGCTCACAGTTTTATTATCTTCAGGCCTGGTTTCTCTCAGCTTAGTCAGTTGTGAGTCAGGCAAAGTCTTTTTGATCTTCAGCTCCCAAACAGTGGGATGATACTGTGTATAAAGGTCACTAGAAATCCTGGACACCATGAGAAGTATACTTAATGATCTTAATCACTGCTGCTTAACTGTTTTAGTTTTCAGTTTTTTTCAGAAAAGTCTGAAATACCTGAAATGTTGTTTGAAACAGCATTAGATAACTTGCTGTAGTTTAGGATAAATGCTCATGGAGAGGGAACAGGGAGTGAATTGGGGACAGAGCAGCAACTGTGACTCTGACATGTTCCAGGGCAGAAACTGGCCTTCCGCTTTTGCTGTTTGCCTTTTGTTAATCATTAATATTCAGGATCTTGCTGCTGGTGTTTAGAGTTAGTCATGCATGTGTCCTCATTGGTGGTTTCACCATAGCGATAGTATTATGTGGATGTTGAACCCAGTGCTGTCTAGGGATGACTTTTGTTTTTTGTTGTTGTGGTGTAAATACCAAGAATTTTTTGAGCTGGTTGTGTTGTTTCTGTACTGGTTTCTTCTACGCTACTGTGGTGCTTCCATATCATATGGTATGGTCCTTTGGTAGATGGCTGTGTGCAGTGCCCTAGCTTTTATTGGTGTATATTTTAAAAAGGAGAATTAGGGAAAGTTTCCTAAGTTTCCCTTTTTTCCTAGGTGCTTTTTTTTTTTTTAATCCTACTCTTACATCTTTATTTCATCCTTTAGCAGAGTGTAGATATTTTAAAATCAAGCATGTACTGCAGTTATCTCTCATTTTATGTGGTTGGTTTGATTATAAAACTGAGTCTTAAAAGCCTTTATCTGCAGTGTATCTGGGTTATAATACCCAAACTCATGCAAAAACATGGGCACATTTACATGGAATTGATTGAAAGCTGACTTGAAAGCTCCTGAAATTATTGAGTTTTTCAATATCAAACATTTGGTCTGTAAAATGCTGACTGCTAAGGATTATAACATTTAATAAAGTGAGCAGAAGCTGCAGGGACCTCAAGCCCCTTGTTACAGGTCATGCAGTGAGTTCAGCCTGGAATTCGGGAGACCTGTAGAGTCAAACCAACTGGTACATTGTGCTGCAGCTGGAATACAAGTCATACTTCTATAGGGTTAATCACAAATGGGAAGAGAACCTTGGTGGTAGTTTGTTGTGTTCCACCTTTGAGAATAGTCCTCAAAAGAGGTGCTTCTTCATAAGTCCTTTAATTGTGTTTAAGGTCAGTGTTCCTATTTCATCGTTTAAGGCATATCTTGGATATAAGGCAGCACGTGGGTTTTGGTTTTTTGGTTTTTGTGTTGTTGAATAAGTTAAGAGATTTTCCTTGTCTTTTGATACTTTTATTTTGTGAGGCTTAACTGCTTAAGGAGTAATTTAGATCTAAGCTTAGATTACTAGTTTTCCTCTATTGCATTAAGTGTTAAATCCCATTGTTTCTTTAAACTGAAAGCTAAGAAGAGTCTCTGAAACTGTGTATTTGTCTTACCTTCATTTTCCTTTTGTCATTTACAAGAGAAAAATCCATATTTTATTTTTCCGCCTTCTTCAGTGTGTTCTCTTTTAGTGCTGTAATTTTTACCCGATTTGAGCTCTATTCTGCACCAAACCTCCAGTGCAGCAGCAAACCCATGAGTGTGTGAACAGGTTGCAGCCATGCAGTGTGTGGACAGGGAGCTGAAAGACTACACATAAACACTTCTGTAGAGTATCCCTCTTGCATTCTCAAAGTGTGGAGGCTCGACCTTCTGCAAGGTAATTGTACCCTTCTTGGGTTTCAGTAGCCACAAGACTCTTTAGCAAGACACACAGGGATCTCAACCCCTCTTTATTAGTTTTGATGGCCAAAGTTGAATTTGGGGGAATTGACTGGGTTAGAAATCACACAGAAATCTATAGGAAGGCTTATACTTGTGGCTGTGTCTCCCCTTCATCTGTTTCTTTCATACCTGTGCACAGTTATAACTTGCTAATTTCCATGCTGCCTGAGTGTGGTGACTTGTCTGGTGTGCTTTTTTTCTTTTTTCAAGTGTGTGCCAAGACCTGTTTTTCACCCTGCTCTCTATCCTATATAAGTGTATGCTGCCCTGAATGCAGAATTTCGCCCAGATCCGCATCTGAGCCATGCAGAGCAGTGATTGATAGCTCCTGCCAGACTTCTCCAGGAAAGTGAAACCCATTGTTGCCATCTTTGGGCATCTTAGGGCAGGGTGGAACCTCTAAAGGATGGTATTTCTAGAATTTGTTAGGGCTTCTCTGATCTCAGCCGTAGTAAAACTGTGTGTGTCTCAACATATTCAAGTGTTCAGGAACAGCTGAAGTAGCAGGGAATGACTGATTTCTGGCTGTGACAGAGAGAGGGAGGTGTCAGTGAGTCGTGAAAGGCAGAGTGTGTAGTAGGGACCAGTCAAAATGCTCCGTACCATCTTGGAGAATGCCACAAAGCTTTCCTGTGAAATACCAGAAGCTGCAAAGGTCATGCACGAGCTGTGTTTCTGAAGAATGTTGCTTGCTTGTCATGCTGCCCCATAGCCACTTGATCAGCATTAGCCATGCTGTATCTTTCAGCCTTTTGAAAACACGTTTTACTACAAGTAAAGGTTTGTACAGGGAAGCTATGGAAACAGCACTCCATGCTTCTTGCCTCTGCATTGTTATTCCTCTGCTGTTGTACGTAGGTCTTGCCCAAGAGACCCTTCTGCAGTGGTTTACCTGTGATGCACAAAACCATTGTTATTTAAAGTGCTTGTCTTGCTAATAGTATTTAGTGATGTTGGGTTAGAGAAGTTTTCTATCTCCAGGGAAGCTGAATGAACAGCCCAATAGCGACAGGCTGAGAGGGATAATTCTGAAGTTCTTGGGACAAGAGGAGCCCAGCATAATATAAGTATTATTTGATGAAACTCTGTTTAATTTATTTAAAATAGGTGTGATGCCACCTAAGCAACCACCATTTCATACAAGGCCATCTGCAAAGCTCATTGTGTATGACTTGGTGTGACAACATGTATAGCCAAAAGCCACCCAGCAAGCCAGCTGCCTTCCCTGATGAACTGCTCTCCCTTCACTTCTCATCTGGCGTGTCTTTGCAGAGCCTGGTATTGCCTGGGAAGAGCTCTGGGGACCGAGCGGCACTTAAATAAAACCTGTCAGACAGTGATCAACTCTACAATCTGCCACCCTTCTGCAGCTTCTGTTACAGTAGCTGAATGTTTTCGCTAAAAGTTAAAGCCTGTAGAGCTCCACATTACAGGAGCAAAGGTTAGATCAAGCAGGGTGCTTGGGCTAATGGGCTGATTGAAGGGGCAAGATTTCTTCTTCCCAGTTCTGCTGTAGTTTTACATATCCCTTTATAATGTGGTCAGCTTAAGACCATCTGGCTATCCATTGTTTCCAGTGTTGGAATAGCCCCACTGCTTCCTTTTAACTTGCAAAATAACAAGAAAGATCGGTCTGTTTTGGTGCAAAAGCTTGGTGTGTCCCCTGTGCCAGCTGAATGTGTGCTGCTTCAGTCACTAATGGCTTCCTGTGTGTTTGCAGCCCAGAAGGGATAGGACAAAACCTTTTTGTGGCTTTGAATAATATCAGCTGTTGTCAAATAGATAGGATCACCAAGTCCAGGCATTTCATGCTGGTTGTCTTTGGCATGGCTGGTGGCTATGTTGGTTGCCTGCAGTGCCCTGTGTGCTGGCAGTCATCTGGATCTGACAAGTGAAGGTCAGTCTTCAAGGTGCACTTCATTTGCAACAGGAGTGTGTACCCACCCAGAGCTAATGGTGAATTGGAAAGAGCTGCCCTTCTGCAAAGGTGTGGTGTGACATTACACCTAATTAATTTAATAGTAGGATGCTGCTCAAATGGATGGTCTTGTTCCTTTGGTTTCCATCCACACCCAAAGCCATGTGTCTTTTGTAGTTTCCCCTTGAATTTAGTAAGGAGTTGGGTGATGTCTGGGAGGAAATACTTCTTACACTAAAGGCAATAACCAACTAAAAGACTTTTATGGTGGAAGTGATTTGCCATGTGGCTGTGTACATAAGGGGGCGGACTTGAGAAGACCATGGTGTGCCTCTCTCAGCTCATCATTTAGGCTGGCTGAGCTGTAGCAGTCAAATGGTACCCTATGTTTTCCTTAACCTCCATGCTGTCTTGAGAGTTGGTAATTGATGGGAATTTCTCCACCATCTTTGTGTATTCTCTCTCCCTGCAAGGGTTAAGTTGGACTAAGATATACATACATACTATTCTGGAGAGGCTGAGAAGCTCATGTAACAGGAAGCCTCTGCATCCTAGCAGAAAATACAGAGGAAGTCAGACCTGATTCTGAAAGCAGTAAAGCACGCACACTGTTGTGCTGTGTGGTCTGAAACTCCTGGTTGGTATTGGTTTGTTTGTTGCTTGTCCTGAAGGCGGATGGCTGAGTAGCTTGTTCTGCAGTTGCAGCATAAAGGAGATGTGAACCTGTGGTGTGTTAAAATGCCTCTGAATTTCACGTTGTAGTAATGCACTCTAGAATAGAAGACTGATCAGGCTGTGTCACAGAACAGCCCAAACAGTGTGTCCTGTGACTTTTCCCACCCTGGAATTACCTGTGTGGTTAAATGTGTCATTGTTTCAGGTGCCACAGATGGTGTGTTCTCTGACCTACCTTTGCACGTGACGAGTGTTTTGGTTTGGTTATAGCTCTGTTTCATAGAGGCAGGACACAGATTTTGGCAGCTGTTTTCCTGGAGTGGTGACTAACATGATGTGTTTTCAAAAGTGTTTGGCACTGAGCTCTATGATGTTGCTGGATTTGGAGTAAATGAATATTCTACGCTTCTTTTTTTACTGACTTCCAACATCATTTATATTGCTCTTATATCACAAACCTTCTGCTCTCTTGTTCTTTATTTCTTTAAACTGCTTTAGATAGAACTTGACTCACACAAAGAAAATAAAATCCTCTTTTCTGCTTCAATCTTCTGACTCCCCTATGGGTGCTCACACCAGCACAGCCTTCTGGTACCAGTAAATAGAAGGTAATAAATTTGCTTGATGTATGGGTAGGTACTTGTTGTATGATAAATGTGGATTTGTCTTACATGTTCTGATGGGCTGAGTTTGGAGTGCATCCTGGTGTGAATGTTGATCGTCTTTTTATTGGTGAGATTATTATGTGTTGGCTGGAAAAGCAGAAAATGAGTATTTTTAAACCCAGGAAGAGTTGGTGTCTGAGGCAGTGGGCGGTGTGGTGTGGGTGGTGCAGGTGCCAGATTACTGTGACAGCCTTTGTTGTTTGTGTAGGTTGTGTTACATATGCTTTCATCCCTGACATGGACATGTTTTTGCTTTTCTCTGTGAAGGGTTTTGTCTCATACGAAATCTTTTTTTATTACCAGGAAAAACACTAGCCTTTCTTTTTACTGTGAGAATGGGCATGTGTTTTAAGGGACTGGTTTGAGAGCTGTAATTCTCACAAGTCCCGACAGGGCACACTTAGTATGGCCCTTTATTGGCCTCTGGCCATCTTGGAGGCCAAGAGAACCTAATGCTTATTCCCAATGTGGGGGAAGCAAAGCTCTAGAGCAGTGAGAGCTGCTTAGTTTCTTTTCTTTTTTTCCAGTGCAAAGACTGCCTCCAGGTTTGACGCAAGTACAGAAAATTGGGATGATTCAGGCTTAAGCCTGAGTTCATAACCCCACTCATTATGCTTGGATGTGGCCTTGGCTTTAGGCTCCTGTTAGGCACAACTCATGTTGGGATGCTGAAGAATGAGAGGAGGAGCAACTATAACTCCCTGTGGTTATGTTGTATGAGTTGGACTGTTCTCCTTTCCCACTCTGTAGTATCTATTGTGAGAATGGCATGGTATCATTTTTTATCTGCCTGAAAATAATATTAATTTCTTTCTCCTTGTGTACCAAATGTGTGTAACTTGGTGCTGCATGCAGGAGATGAGGCAGGCTCTGCCTGAAGGGGTGAGCCTCCAAAGATCCAATTCTCCTTTCCAGGAGTGAGCTCCAAGTAGGACACCAACACTACAAGCCCAAACACCATGTGTAGGCTTGCTTTTCTGACAGTCAACCTGCAGCAGGTTTTGGTGAAGTGTACAACTGTGCAAAAGCAGTGTTTGTAAGGAGCCACGAGGAGGCATTTGGGGAGAAAGGGAAAGAGTATGTTGGGGTAGGAGGGGATTACGTTGTAGGAGAGGAACTTCACAGATGGCAGTGGTAAGGGATCTGTGAACATGCTGCCATGTGGTATAATATGAAGAATATATTCAGGGTTTGTTTACTCTGAATTCCTGCAGCTGTTTGACTACATTGGTGCAAATCCAAGTGTGGATTCAGGTCTGAGCAGAATGAGTTATACGTGATGTGCTGGCAAATGTGGGTGCTTAGTAGAAGGCTGTGGTTTCCTACATGAGTTACTGAAACCAACTTAGTTTATATATCTTACAGGCCAGTTTGTTTGGTTTATATATTTCAGATAATTTTTTTTCCTGCTAAATGCTGATGTTGCAATAGATACTTGCAAAAGCATAGGTGACTTGAAAAGCTGTGTTTGTTTGAAACATTCTTACATTGTGTGGTAAGTAGTATCTTAACCAAGGAGCAGAGAGTTGTGTTGCTCCTGTGCTTAGTGTTTGTTCATCCAAAATAACTTCATTTTCATAGAACCTTCTGGTGTCTGGCTTATGGGAGGACTTCTGCTTTCTTGTGTATGAAAATGCTTCAAGAAAAAAATGAAGTTGGAAGATGTAACCTGTGTTCAAAGTACGTCTTTGTTAGGAAAGCTCTCTTAGTGACCTCGTGCATAATAATCTACTCAAAGACGGGGGATGTAGGTCAGGAATGCTGTATTTACCAATCCTGAGCTATGGTAGGTTTCACAAAATAAAAACGGCTAAACTAAGATGATGATTATTTTCTGCAAGGTTTGGCAGGAAGACTGTAATTGATCTTCCTCATCAGTAAGTCTGAACTGAAGCACTGAGGTTGCAGTCCATGAAGGAGAAGGATTGCAAACGAACATCCATTAATTTCTCAGGCAGTAACAATACTTGGCCAGAACTCGGGCTGTTTTCCTTGCAGCTCTTCAGATTCCCCTAATGATGATTCAGATGCATGCCTGATAGTGAGATGTAATGTGGCGTTTGTGCTGTAGTGTTTTCCCAGTTTAACTAGCGTATACCAAAAGCAGATGGCTTTGATTCTGTTCTCTCTACATTAAGGATAAGAGGGAGAATAAAAAGGAAAAGGAGAGCAAAGTTTCCTTTTTGCTGTTTCCAGCTCATTTTCCCAAACTTCCCCCAAAGCGCACATAGATGTACATTGTTTTTTAAGTCTTGGAAAAAATTGACATTTTTACCAAATATAAAATACAAATGCAAGATAAACTTATCTGTAAAATAATCTACAAGCAGAAACTACCATGCCATTGAGAGTAAGGCTCAGTCTTGTTTTCTGCTGTGATACAATTGAAAGGGAAAAGGGCTGTGCTTTATATAGACTGGGAATAATCTGAACAATCCCGTGGTGCTTCCTACTGTACTCCACCTACCTTGCATCATAACTTCCTTTCTCGTATTTATGGCCAAAAGCCAGTGCAATATAAACGGAGTAGTGTATGCGGCGGGTGAGATGGCAAGAACTGAACTCCAAGTGGTTGGGTGTGGCTGTGGACAAACATGAAACTTTACTCTGCATTTGTGTTGAACCTTTATTGAAGAGCTGAATATGAAAAGGATCAGGGATAGCAATCATCCCGTGTGCCTCTTCTAGTAAGTCTATTATTATCTTTTGCTTACCTTAATCTTTTGCTTACCTTAATCTTTCAGCACAATAAGAGAGGATGTTGGCTCCTCAAGGACTGTTTTCGGGTTCTGAGGAACTTCATGCAAAAGAATCACTGAATTACTCTATTATTGTGGTGTGCTTTGCATTGAATGGAGAGCTAGAACTGCGCACCAGCTCTGAATGCTGCTTATCAGATCAGGAAAATGTGCTGTTGTGCAGGCTGTCTTCTGTTGTTTAGAAAGTTGCATCAAGTCAGCAAAAATTCCTATTTTAGCTGCTGATTTCTTTGTGACCATCTGGGAAGGTGCAGCATCAGTGTTGCCACTAGGTAAGATGCAAGACTTCCATTTCAAGCTTTTTTATTTATCAGGGAAGACTCATTTACGGTTAAAACAGTGGGTGAAAGCGTTTATTTCTCATTTCTGTCACCTACTTGAGATATAATAGTTACTCTAGTAATTATAAAATTTCTGTGTTGCTAGTTTTTCAGCTAACTAAAACTAACTTCTAAAACTACATGTTAGTTCATGATGGTAAATTCCTAGAATATTAGAATTGTTGAGGTTTGAAAATACCTAAAGAGTGACTTTTAATGCCTCCTTAAAAATGAGAGCCAAGAAAATTTGTTATGCAAGCTAAGACCATTATTTAGCTGTGCTGTGGAAATATAAAGACCTTTGACACCAGTAATGAGTGGTTCAAGGGTATTAGGTTTCAGTCTAAAATGCAGCTAACATGGAATGTGGTACAGAATTATGTTATTAGCTCTAATGCGAGGTAATGAAATGAATCATGATTTCCAGAGGCAGTATGCTTGTTTGGCTATCAAACAATGTGATTGTCTCTGGTTTTGCCTTCTTGCATGCCTCAGTTTCCCTGCCTGTAAAGTAGGAAACTGCTTGCTTGTGTCATGACTTCCTGGTCATAAGAAGCTTTGAAGATGAAGAATACTTTGTGAATAGATGCCACAGTTTGTATTGTATATTACATGCTGTGCAGGAAGGCTGCATAAAGTTAGACATTTAGCAAATACTGAAAACCAGTGTTAAGGTGTTATTTTTAAAAAATATATTCTCTACTTGGTTATAATATTTTACAAGGGACTCAGTTTTGCTGATTGTTGTCCATTGCTGACATTTTACGATCTGAGTTAGATCTTTTCACAGGAAACCTGGGGGAGGGGGAAAGTATGTGCCTTTAAACTCAGTTTCAGGAATTAATGAAATGTTTGTATTTTAATTTGGATCATGCTCTGTAATAGTGTTCCCCTGAATAATTGAATGTTGTTAGTATTTTAGTTAGAAAATGTCCAATTTAGCATCCTTTTAATACCCAGGATGTGTGACATCAGCTTTATAATAACTGAGGAGTAAGAGAAGTCTTATCCTTACAGAAACACCATCAAAACTGAAAAATAAATTGCATTTCTGTTTTCCCCCCTTTAATCAATAATTGAGGCCTTCTGATCTGAGGAGAAGAGTGATACAAGGCCTTTGATATTAAATGATATCTCATTGGATGGATTTAAATTATAAGGCACATGTTCACTCAGGTTAATATTCCAAATGTGTTTGGAAGATATTTCTTGTGGCTTTGGCGGTTTTTTGTTTGTTTTGTTTTTTTGTTGTTGTAGTTTGTTTTTTTGGGGGTTGTTTTTGTTTTGTTTTGTATACTGCAACAAAGCAAATGTGGTGTGGTCATAGCCTTGTTCTTCTGTGGAGTTAGCCATTCTTAAATATTTTACTTTCAGTTGATAATGTATTTGCAGATATTGAGACCTGTTATATTTAATATTGGTGTAATTGTATGAAATGATCCTGTTGATCAGCTAAGCAATGAATGGATCCGATTTGCAAGTAAATATAAGGCTGTTTGGGACTGAGGTGCAGAAGAGAGATGGAAGTTTATAAAATGGGGCATGACTTGCTTTATTTGATGCCCTCTTCTGTCCTCTTGTTTGGTTGCTTTCTTTTTATATTTTTTTTCTGTGTGTTACATTCCAGACTTGGAGGCTGTAGTTGGAGGTGATGCATGAGTAATATGAGTTGAAATGAAATGATGTATTTCATGCTGAAGCAACTCAAAGTTGTAATTCATACCAATTTGAATTTTATTATATTTGTGCCTTCAGTGGCAGGGTTTTTTTAGACATGAAGTCCTCCTTTATGTTCAGTACTCTGCTTTGCCACCCAGTTGTCTGTAAGTCATACACTGCAGTCATTCCTTGCAAAAGCTATTTCTTGCTCTAGCTCATGTGACCTTGGTCATCTCTTTGATGCCCTTGGTGCATCCGATCGAACAGCCTCATTTGGTGGCTCCATAACTGCAAACTTTTATTTTCTAAGCTGTAGCAGAGTCAGCTGAAATCTGTGATGTGATTTTAAAAGGAACTGCTTCAGTAGGTACACAACACATCCCTGGTTTCTCCCAAACACACCACAGTATTGCAGTGCTTTTACATTTTAAAGCTTTTCAGTACCTATAAATAATCTGTATGTCTTTGAGGCACCAAGTAAGGGGGAAATCTTTAGTTTAAAACTTACTTAGGGACCTTGGTGTGGATTAAAAATGCTCAGTCTGTATGCTGGACATTCCTAAAACTCATTTTTTAAAAGTCTGTAGAGGAAAAAAACCCGATCCAAGGTTATATGCAATTGTCAGATATTTCAGTATTTGCCTTGATGCTGTCTTTAAAACAAGTCCAAGGTCTGACTGTAATTTGTCTTCCTCTCCTGTTTTTTATCAAGCCCTTCGTTTCTGCCTATCTTGAAACTGACTTTTTTGCATGTTGGGGTTTTTTTCCTTCCAAATTCCTGGATGCCTGTGTGTAACTGTCCTAAGTCTTTGGTTTCTGGGAGGAGCGAGAGACTGCTTTGTGCTCTAGCTTGATGCAATCTACAGGATTCCAACTTCTGAACGAGGTGTCATGAGAGTATTCTTGTTTCCTTTGTTTTTCCTTGCCCCACAGCAATAAAGCAGCAATGTAAACTATCTGGTAGGGTGATTAATGAACGTCACAGTTGAACCCTTCCCAGGAGGAGGATGAATTTTGGGATCTCAGTGTGACGGTGGTGCCAGCCACGGCAGCCACCAAGGGTGATGAGCAGCACCGAGAAGCCACAGGAGGCTTTTGGTTCACACCAATTTCTTGACCTTTTCTGCTCATCTCCGGGGAGAGACGGCTCTGTGGTGGATACTCCCTGGTCAGAGCTTGCCCTAGGCTGTGCTGTGGCTGGGTGGGGAGCGGGATACCCCAGGAGACCTCGCAGGTGTTCAGGCAGTGGTGATGGGACCACGATTTCGGTGTGAGAGGAGGAGCACAACTACTTAGAGAATTTCATCATCTCAGCATTGTCCCTGGAGCTAAAGGGAAGCAGAATGAGGTAACAACAATCTCATAACATTTATTTGCTTTAGACTCTTAAGGACTTTTAAGTATGTTTTTTAGGGAATTTTCAGGGATTGGTTGCCTTTTTTTTTTTATTTCTTCTCAGTTCCTAGAATATGTGGGATAGAGGTAATGCAGACACTACCAAGTCCCAGAAATGGCCTCCAACACAGCAGGTTTGAGTGCTCTTGGCTTAATGTATTAGTAATTATCCTGAGCATTGTGGATAGAAATGGCAACTCGTGATCCTTCCTGTGTAGTTGTCTGTATTGCTAAATCCCAAGGATTAACAACTGGATATAGACAGGCACACTGAAGAGTGAACAGCCGTGCTAGGGTCAAATTAGGTCTGCTTTGTGTATAATGCCATGGTTTTTATAATTTGCTTTTAATTCCCATCTGTGAGCTCATCTTTTAAAGCTAACAAATGTTATTGCAGATACACAGCCTGTGCGATTTGGTAGTGTTTGGAGGTTGCACAGCATTAAATGTGAAGGGTTGATGTGTTTTACACCTGAATAAACCTGCTTTAAAGCTGTTTGGGAGCCTCTTTTTTTATTTATTTTATACTCTTCTGCCCTAGTTTTTGTGATAAAGAGATATTCTTACCTGGCTGCACCTGGCATCCTTCACTGTCAGCCTCCTCTAGAAACGCTGCATCCAAAAGGTTGTGTGTTCAGTGACAAAAAATTAAAGCCAAGTGTCAGAGTTCCTGCTTGGAAAGCTTTGTGTCTTAATTTAGGTCAGTACCTCATTGTGCCGTAAACAGCAGAACAGTTGTGCTTATCTTTACTATATAATAAGTGTGTGTGGTAAACTGATCCTACCTGCCTGCCACAGCTCTGGCCCACACACAGCATACCGGAGAGGGGAGCAGCCCTATAACAAATGCCCCACCGCCCTGGGTGAGCAGCTGTGACCCTGCCTGGCAGGCAGGATGTTCCCCTCCCTCCAAGAGAGGGACTGCAGAGAGAGCAGCACAGCCTTAGTTCAAGCTACAAATCCTCAAACACTGGGTGTCCCTCTCCATCTGCCTGCCTGCTCTCCGCAGGGCTCACCAGCTTCCATCAGGCAGTCACCAGGATTTTATTGCTGCCTTTGCGTTTTTCACACTCTCTCACCTGATTTCCCTACTCACGAGCTCCAAGTTTGGTTTTTTGTTTGTTTATTTGCTGGTTTTTTTGGTGTGTCCCTCCCCCTCCTAATAATGTGATGAGGAAATGGTTGGGGGGAATTTAGCCCTTTCCATAAGGATTGCAGGCAGTTTTGATCTCTCTGTGAATGTGTGTAGAAGGCATTTAGGAATTTATCAGCAACCCTTGTCTTGGGGAGCTGGGCAAAACCAGCGGTCAGAAATGCTGCGTGCTCTTGGTGTTAAGCCTGGTGCAGAGCCAGGGCCTGAGACACTGTTGTTTGCAAGTGTTTGTACTGCCACAAGTGGGCCAAATACCTGCACTCTGTGTAACCAGACACGCTGAGCGTGGAGTGTTTTCACAGACGTGTTTGAAAGTAAAGACAGCCTCTCTCATAGGGATGAGGGGGATCTTGGCAGTCAAAAGAGCCCTGGAAAGGCTTTGGAGGCATCAGGAATGTATGTGTGCATGGTTGTATTCTGGAAGAATCCCCCAGAGTGGGTTCTTAAAGCCGTGAAGAAGATAGGGCTGAATTTCACTTAGTAGCAGCATAGAGTACTCACTTCAGTGTATTTACAGAAAATCACAGAAATAATGCTTCTGGTTTTGTTGTGGGGTTCTTTATTATTTAAATGTATTTTGGGAGGTATTTATACCTCTCTTGCTTTGTTTGAATGGACTTTTTTTCCTCTTTTTTTGACCTTTGGACAGTTGTTTGTAATGATGTATACTCCTTTGACCCTCTA
Source organism: Anabacerthia variegaticeps (assembly GCA_035583185.1). Lineage (NCBI taxonomy): Eukaryota > Metazoa > Chordata > Aves > Passeriformes > Furnariidae > Anabacerthia > Anabacerthia variegaticeps. Next base: position 7,102,008 of record JAWWEW010000112.1, on the reverse strand, counting down.
AAAATGAGGACAGACAAGGATTTGTGTTTTCTCCTGAGAAAACACCTTTTCCAGCTGTATGAAAAAGACTGAATTGTGTAGTTTTCTATTGCTTGAAATGCCTAGTGGACTAATTGCTTTCTGGAGGTATTTGGCTAATTTTTGTGTTGCTGAAATTCATGCAACTACCAGCCAGTTGATATTGAAGTTGAGAATAGGTCTCAGAAGAGAACTGACATGTGCTTTTAGCTAGCAGCTAAACTTTGGTGGCAGTTTAACATTAATAGCACACAGAGAGATGGTGCTCAGAGACAGTAATCATCAATGTTTTCTGTCAAATATGGCAACAAATATTTTAGAGTGGTTGTTTTGTAGTTGTGGCAGGAAATACATGAGCAAGAATAACAGCTGTGTGATATGTTTAAACAGAATAACCAAAAATCAAGGATTCTTGTGCAGCTGTGAAGAGGAAGCCAAGTAAAATATCCTTGCTTTCCTGTGAATGGTGTTTGAGGGGGAACTTTGTATTCAGACTGAGACTAAGGGAATAGCAAATCGACTTGTGTTTCTAAGAAACCTGATGAAATGTGTTACAGAAATGCAAATTATGTTTCCACTTTACTGCCTATGTAGTAAGCTCTGATCTTTTTTTTAATATCAGGCGTAATTACTATTGTTTTTCACTATAAAGAGTACTTCTGAACTCCAGATGACTGTTTCTGCTGCTGCGTCAAATGGGCACGGTGTATACATATAGTAAGGTGGGAGGAGTTCCAACACCTCACCTTGAGAGAAGCAAGGAGAAGTAGGTCCAGATTTAAAAACAAATAATCCTCCAGCAATGTAATTTTGTTGAGCAGGGGATTACTTCTTTAATGTCTTTTGCTTATACCTTAAAAAGAAATTTGCTTTAGTTTCGAAATCTGTATGCACATTAGTTGATAAATTCTATGATTGTGTTGGAAAGAATGCATTTAATGAGAGGGTTGTGACTCCAAGGTCCTTTGTGTTTACAAAGTAACCATGTGGTGCTGTCTTTGTCTTTTCCAGATGTTTCTGACCGTGTACCTCAGTAACAATGAGCAGCACTTCACTGAGGTGCCGGTCACCCCCGAAACAACCTGCAGAGATGTGGTGGAGCTGTGCAAGGAGCCTGGAGAGAGTGAGTGCCACCTGGCTGAGGTGTGGTGTGGCTCAGGTAGGTCAGCAGGCACTCTGTGAATTACTGGGCATTCACTGCTTCTGATGAGGTAGCACGGAGACCTCACAGATGTGATTCTGTGCCAGAGGGTTTCGGCATTACCATTTTTGTTAAGTTCTTCATCAGGCTGCCTGTATGATAATATACCTGCAGAAAGGCTCCTTTTACAAAAACTAGTTAAGCACAAAAGGAGGGGGTTCAAGCATGCAGATGTTCTTGTTCATGCAACCCTTCTCTGACTCAAATGAGTCTCTGCAGGGTGTCTTCCTCCTTCTCCCCACAGTGGGATTCTGGCAGCCCATATGGAGGTTTTGAAGTACTAAGTATCAGTAGTTTTGTGACCGGTTCAGAATAATTTCTTCAACCCCACAGCCATTTTCACTTGCAGTGGCAAAAGAAAACTTCCTTTTTCAGATGACACCTTCATTGTTACTGGTTGTGTTAATTGAGTTTGGATGGGAAGGAGTGTATTAGCAGGAATGGTAGGAGAAACCTGATGCTGAAGTGCTCTAACGAAAGTGGCTGGCATGGAGGACGTAGGAGCTACTTTTGACTGACCCAAATCCTTTGAAACCTGTGGAGAAGTGGGTTGTGTGGTTCGTCTGTTGTGGCTTTTTTTATTTTTACTATGTTCTTGCTGATTTTTGTCTTGGAACTTCACATCTCCCCAGCTTGCAGTGCTCCATTGGAACTGGAGAACATATCAACAAACAAATGAATTAAGTATGGCTAATGTCTGATGGCTTAAATGGGAAAGGACTCTGGACTATCTCCTGTCTCTATGGTACTTGTTAGATACTGGTAGCCATCCAGATGAGTCTTGGACAGGGCCTTAAGTCATGAAAAATAACTATGTTTGAGCCAACTTTTTCAAGATACTTCAACAAGATTGTAAAAGAATCAGATGATAAGGGCTAATATTTCTGTCTTCTGTGCAGTTGGCTCAGGCTCTTATCTGTTCAAAGAAGTCTTTGATGAGATGGTTGTTTGTTTAATAGTATGAAATACTTGAGTTGCCTCTTGATATTTAGCTGCTTCTGACAGAAATGTTTCTGATATTTCTAAGTTTAAGAAATAGAACAGATTTTTTTTTTCTTCTCTTTAGAAAATAGTGTCTTTTATTCTTAAATAAAAGTAGAATAAAAGCATCCATTCAAGCATGGAAAGAGATCTTTTAGGAATGTATTTCTATTGTACATCTTTGTCTAAATCAACACAATACCAAAGTCTACAGTGAAAGACTAGTAAAATAAAGGTTTAGGTAAAACTGCTGAATTTATAGTTACCCTTAGTGCCCATGCCATGTTAAAGAGCACAGATGGTTGTGGTGAGGGACAGCATTTTCCTGTTGTTACTAAAGGTGCAGCTCTGATAGAGTGGGCCGCTCTTCTGCTTGTGTTACCTGAACCTGGATTCTTTATTGGCTTTTGAGATGTTGATGTAGAGTATGCTAGAAAGGGAAGGGAGGTTGTCCTAAAATCAAAGGAGAGCACCTACAGTAAGAGCAAAGTGAAGTCTACCAGTACTCGGTGTCCAAGTGGTCTTGGGTAAGCTGAAAAGTGAACTTCTGGGCGAGTGTGGAGGTTTATTCATATAATGAAGTTGTTAGCTTCTCTGCTAGTCAAGGAGGTGTAAGAAAATAATCTGGATACAGGAACATAAAGCAGGGAATTTTATGTGAGATTAGTCTTTGCAAAGATGTCATGAGATACACGAGGACAGGTATCTAAATGTTACTTGCACAGCTATTGTCATAAGACGAAAAAGTTTCACCCATTTCTACAATGTAAATATTGACAATTGGTTTAGTAATGAAGTTATTCTTGCTCCCTCCACTGATCCTGTCATATTTGTTATTCACTTTTATTTACAAACACTGGCATGTGTGTCTAAAACTGAATATAGAGTCATTAAGATTGGTAAAAACCTCCAAGATCATACAGCTCAACCTTTGACTCAACACCACCTTGTCAACTAGACCACATCCAGTCATTTCTTGAACGCTTCCAGAGATGGTGACTTCAGTACATCCCTGGGCAGCCCCTTCCAGTGCTTAACCATCCTTTCAGCGAAGAAATGCTTCCTGATGTCCACCCTAAACCTCCCCTGGCACAGCTTGAGGCTCTCATCCTGTCCCTTCTGCCTGGGAGATGAGGTTGAACCCCACCTGGCTACAACCTCCTTTCAGGCAGTTGTAGAGGTGGAAAGGTTACCCTTGAGCCTTCTCTTCTCCAGGCTGAACACCCCCAACTCCCTCAGCTGCTTCTCATAGGATTTACCCTCCAGACCCTTCTCCATCTCTGTTGCCCTTCTCTGGACACGCTCCAGCACCAATATGTCTTTCTTGTATTGCAGGACACAAAACTGCACACAGGATTTGAGACGTGGCCTCAGCAGTGCTGAGTGCAGGGGGACAGTCCCTGCCCTGGTCCTGCTGGCCATGGCATTGCTGATCCAGGCCAGGATGCCCTGGGCCTTCTTGGCCACCTGGGCACACTGCTGGCTCATGTTCAGCCACTGTCCACCACCACCCCCAGGTCCTTTTCTCCTGGGTCACTTTCCAGCCTGTGGCACTGCCTGGGGTTGTTGTGACTGAAGTGCAGGACTCAGCACTTGGCCTTTTATTAAAGTTTCAAATTGTACTTGTTAACAAAAATATGCAGCAGTCTCAAATCAGTAACATTAAAAGGCTTGAGTACTGGATACATGCAGGTTGTTTTGGATAAAATATATCTTTTCTTAAGCATCTCTGTAATGTTCAGTAACAACCATTTCCAAGATTTGCTTTCATGTGTATCTTGGATTTTTGGGTGGGAGGGGAGGGAGAGAAATACTTTTAGCTTTTTGCTAATCTCATTTTACATGTCACTGGAGTTCACTATCTTGTTTTGCCAAGATAAGCCATGACTTCTGTTTTGTTTGCATATTACACTGAACAAATTAAACTGCTTTAAAACAAACATGGTGCAGGACAGCTAACCTTTTGAAAGAAACAAAAGATTTATGATGGAAAATGACTTCTCAGATCTCAAATTACTGAGATCCTTCTTACATTGTGTGTCTCTCTTTTCCTGACGCTTGCTCAGGAGTTTTAGCTCCTGTTGTCAGGCCTTGTTAAGTGTACTTTGAGAGATTGCTGCAAGTGTGCTTGAGGCACTCTGCTCCCTGAAGGGGGCAAGTTTACTATTCTCCCTGTCCTCCCAGTTTTGCTTGAAATTTGAAGAGTATCAGGGCAAAATTTCTTGACCTTCCTATTATTGTCAGAATTCTGCTAGGTGACTATCTTGGCCACTGTGGAAAGCAGTCAAAAGGTGTGTATGTGTGTGTATAATTATTTTTTTTCCCATGAGACAGATAGGGAATAAAAAAAAAAGGAAACTGATTGTTCTTTTTTTCTTGAGCTTTCCAAATGTACATTTGTTTGGTATTTGAAAATCTATTTGACCTTCCTTTGAAGTCAGTGAGTGGTATTGACAGAATCCTTATGTAAAGGGCATCTCTCTTGATTATTGAGTTTCAGTTGAAGTATTGCCGAGCTGCTAGAAATCTGTCTCATAAGCCTGCTGTATATCCTTTAAGATGGAAATCTGACAGTGGTACCGTTGATTTTTTTGTTTGTTTGTTTTTGCCTTTTTTTCCTTGAATTAAGGTTTAGCAGATCAGGAGCTTTTTTAGCTGTCTAGACAAGTAACCGCCAAGAGACTGCTTTTTCTGTAACAGTGACCTACTTGCTTATTCTGTAAAGCTAATCTCTTTTGACAGTGACTCCAGAAATTTTCCTTCCTAGATTGCTTGAGCACAGCTGCAGCGTTTTCATTTAAAGAAACACTTTTATGTTGAAAAGGGCTTTTCACATGCTGAAAACATGTTAGTAGCTCCTTTTTTTTTTTTAATGAAACTGAAAACATTTATACTTAACGCCAACAATTTTTCCAGCTGAAAAGATTATTTCATATTAAGATAGTGACTTTGAAAGAATCCATTGAATGTGAATGAACAACTCTCTGGTTTCTTTTTTTTCTTTTCCTCCCCTTGCATTAATAATGAAAGGAAACATGCAACAAAAGCCATGTCAGGAAAAATGAAACTAGTGCAAAAATGGTGGTATTTAATTTCCCTCTTTGTCTGCTTGTCTTATTTCTCAGGCCAGGAACAATATCTCCTGTTTGCCTGCAATCCAGCACAAATGGGTCCAACCTGATCATGAGCCCCAGTGCTGTTAGAAGATACTATGTCAGTGTCTTGCCTATGTAAAGATCACTACTATGGTATATTGCCATCACATTTAAAATAGGCAGAAATATTTATGGTAAAATGTCTAGAATAACAAAAGAAATTGCTTTTATGTAAAGATTTAGAGTCCAATAAGTAATTCTAATTATATCCTGTCTGTGGACACCTGGCTATGAAATATGTAAATTTTCAAAGGATGGTAATACAGAAAGATAGGAGTACTGGTAAATGAAATTGCTAGATGTAGACTCACACTGGAGTTTTGTGTTAGCAAAAGGCAATGAGTAAAGCTTAAAAATCAGACATATGCCTGAATCCTGAACTTGGGAATAAAAGCAGGAAAAGATATTCAGTGGAACTCGTGCATGTAACTTTTTCGTCTCAGTTGTCTGAAGGAAAATGGCAAGTTCTTATTGGCCTTGCTTTTCACTGTCTGATCGCTTTTTTCCTTTGAGCTGTGAATCCAAAGTAGTTCAGCTTTTCATGGTTTATGAGAAATAGGGCTTTCAAAATGCATCTCATCTGAACTTCATGAAATTTGCTGTCCGAGAGAATGAGGGAGATCTGTGTCTGACAGGAGCTGTGGGAGAACACTTGAAGTGACAGGAGCTGTGCTGGCAATGCCGAGCATCAGGTCCCTTGGGAGCTGCCCGGGAGCCTCTCCGTGGTGTTGAGCGCTGCCTGAACGCGAGGGCTGCCATCCAGTGTCTGACTGCAATCCTTACGAACTTAGAGGGAGGATTCCCTGAGAGTTTGTCTTTGCTTCTCTCTTAATTCTTGTTGGACTTAGGAAGTAAATGAGTCCCTGCAGGAATCAGAGCAGCAGTGCCCTCGAGGAGGGGGTGGGAATGCCTGAGAAATAAGTTTGTCTGAGGTAGTGCAGAAGTGAAGCAAAAGGTGTGCCCGCACATTTCCTGCAGTGTGAGTGGGCAAGGTGATTTGCAAATATGAAACAAAGGCACTAGAGCTGAAAGCTCTGAGTTCCCTGTTTGTTTCCCCTCAGGCTGCAGCCGTGCCTTAGCTTTTCCCTTCAGGGCTGGACTTCTAAAGAGCTGCTTTTCAGAGCTGTCACTTTAGTTTCAGAAGCAAGGAGGGATAGAGTGGCTTCTTAAGGGAAAAGTAGAAATGCCTTGGGTGAGGGCAAGGATTACATGCCCACACTGCACCTGTGTAATAACAGGTGTCCAAGTGAGAGATGATGGACAGAGATTTTTGGTTTGGTATGTGCCCAAGCTGTGATGGGATGTAGTAGCCAACTGCTTTTTCCCCTTTGCAGAGCGTCCCATAGCCGACAATGAACGGATGCTGGATGTCTTGCAGCGCTTTGGGATGCAGAGAAGTGAGGTCCGTTTCTTTCTTCGGCATGAGCGCTCTCCCTGCCGGGAAGCAGGTACGTGTTGATCTCCTCTGGTGCACTTGTTCAAGTTTCGTTTCATTCTTCAAGGTTAAGAAAACAGCTTGTGTATGTTATTTATTAATGTTCATAGTTTATATGGTGTTGCAGCCCTTTTTGTCTGACCATTATTTTCTTAAGAACCGAGAAGGTTTGCAACAGAAAACTGACTAATTTCTGTAAATAATTCATCCTCCCTTGTGAGATCTGGGAATAGTAAGTCTGAATTGAAATTTCTGCAGGTTTTCTAGAGCTGGTTATGACCACAGTATCCAAGGGCATCCTATGTTAAATGTATTTTTCACAGCAAAATATCTAGAGATGTGTGTTAGTCTCTTCTTTTAAATCTAGTAACCAGACCATTGTCTGGTAATGTAATCTCTAATTTGAACTCAGGATGTTTCATCTGGATGATACTTTATTTGGGTGATAAGCTTGGCATACTTGGTGAAAGATACAGTTCTTCAAAGTATCTCACACATTTGTATTAGTTTCAGGAATAGCATTAAATGAACTTATGTGGTTAAGTTATCTGTGCATGTAATATCTGTGAATTGTAAGTTTAAATGTGAAACCTATAAGGGAAATTACTTTCTGCTTTTTCAGAGTTTTCTGTGCATCCCACATTCATCTCTTCATTAGAATCTTGAAAACTTTTAAAACAGTCTGCTGGATTCTTCTTTCTCCTCTTTTTCTGTTTTCATCCTTGATAATCTTCCTTAGTGTTGGAAATATTTTATTTGTGTTAAGTGGCTTTGTATTCAGCATATTTCAAATGACTAAATGTATCGTGTTGTTTGAAATGTGTACTGGTGATAGAATGAGTGCATGAAGAGCTAAAGCTGTGCCATTTCTACCTACTAAGGATCTTACAGAGCAGTTTGATTGTCAGGATGTGTCTTTTCAAGTCCGGGGTGCTTGTAGTAGTAGAATTATTGTCACTTTATTGGCCATAGCATTGCTAAGAAATATATTTGAGCTCTGCAGTTAGTTTCACAGAAATATGGTCTTTAAATAGAAATCAAATGGGAAAGAAGGTAACAGAATTGACTTCATCCTGTAGTACATGTGTGTCCTACAGGGAAATGAATGAGATGAACACCATTTGTATGTAATTTGATGGAAACATTAAAGAAGGATTCTAGTTCAGTAGCATCTTTACTGACACAATGACTACCACAAAGGGGGAAAAAAAGTTGCTTTTAAACTATGTGTCTATAATGGACACTTACTAGGGGCTGACTGCCTGTTGACTCCAGGATAAATACTGAAATAGCCTGCTGTTTGTTAAGCTGTTTTTGTCTGTTTTTCTGAACAGAACTATACTTTAAAATAAAAACTGTCATCGAGCAGCAACTTTTTCAAAAAATGGTGTGTCATCAGTTAAGTTTTTCGTAGTGGTAGACACATGAGAAGAGTAGTTGTTCAGATTCTAAACCATAATGATTGTACTTGTTCTCCTTTTGTATTGAATGCTATGTGTAAAAGGGTAAGAAAAATCTTAAAATACCTTACCATCCTTGACTATTTCTACCTAGGGACTGGACAAAGGTCTCAAGATCCAGCCTTCAAAAGAAACGGTGTGAAAGTGCCTGGTGATCGAAGAATAGAGAATGGAGTAAGTGCTTGATGCAGTGGCCAGTAGAGTGAAACCAGAGGCTTCCCCTCTTTGGAGATACTGGTGCAAGTCCTACGGTGGAAACTAAGAGACTATTTTGGGAGAGGTTGCTAATGACTGCTCTAAATAGACACAAAGCCTCTAGTAGTTACCCTCCTGGCTTTCTGTTTTTAAGATGTCACTGAGATCTGTTGGCTGCCATGTCTGTGCTAGTACAGGTGATCTCAGAGCAGCAAATTCAGCATACTTTCCCTTCTCTACTCCCATCAAAAATTTTCTTTTGTGTTACTTGAGTTTAGTGTTTATTTTTTTCCTTAGTTTTGTGTCACAGGTTCCTCTTTCCAGATTTCAAGATGACACCAGTTAGTGTCTCAGCATTGAAACACTAATTCCTTGTCTGATGTTTATTCTTGCTCCAAAAGATATAATTATGAATAGGAGACTGAATCTTGATTTGGAAAACATGTGAACAGATAACTAATAATAGTTCTGTCTTATAGTGGTGATTCCCCCCTGCCCAGCTATATTTAGACTTTCCATTTTCTTTGACTTGCGTTGAAGTGCTTTGAATTCCAGTGATCCACCTACAAGCACAGAGCTATCCTGCCATGTGCTGAGCATTCTGGCCTCAGTCACTCAAAGCTGATTCATGCTGAGCTTAATTATAAAGGGCTCTGAAATGCCTCTTTAAAAAGGTGCTGGCATTTTGCTAGAAATATTAACTTTCCAAGAGATGTCATCTTATGTGAGTTGCTGAATTGGGCTACACATGGCATAAAACTTACAACTACTTATTCTTTTACCATGAAAAGATGCCATTTCTAATTATTTTATTGGATATTCTGTTGTTATTTTTAAAAGACTTTTGTCATGCTTTTCTACAGTAGCTCTATTGAGTTACATGCTAGCCAAGTTAAAAATTCCAGACTTAACATGCTTTGGGTTTTCTTTGATAGGTGAGTGCTCCAAGGATGGACATGACACTGGCTGAACTTCAGGAAATGGCATCCCGCCAGCAGCAACAAATTGAGGCTCAACAGCAAATGCTGGCTAACAAGGTGAGTTTGGATATAGATTCTTTACGGACAGGAACAAAGGTAGTAAGAGTCACAAGAGGTGGAGAGAGGGCTGGGGATTTAGTTTTTTTTCACCTTTTGTAAACAGAGCCCTTTCTTTGCCTGCCTGTTTTTAGATTGGAAAGTCAATCTATGCAAATACCCAGTAATAAAACATGAAAATAATGCCAGTGATGGAAGTGACCATATAACTTACTAATAGGATAGAGCACATAGCATGAATATATTTTTGGTCATCCTGGAGGCTCTGTCAGCTCTATTTGTGCTCCTTGTGGTGACCAGCAATTCGCCAGTTTGATCACTGAACAAGGCTTTTGTCTCAGGATATAATGCTGTCCTGTAATGATATCTGGCCTTCTCCTGATAGAGTTCAATATGCCTGGTTTCCTGGGGCAGCTGTCTGGAAAAGATGGCATGTATGTGATAAAAGTAACTGGGACAGTGATTTATGGAATGCTCACAGAACAATAACAGAAAAGCCATTGAAAGCACACAGGGTGCTCCTTAATCATTTAGAGGGAAAAATACCCTGAATGCATCTGCAGAATGGTGGCATGGAGTTCATATTTGACTTAGGTGTCGTTGGTACACTGCTTTTGAAAATATAACAGAAAACGTTGCTTTTGGCAGAGAATTGTTCAATGTGAGCCTGTCCTGAAGAGGGCTCATCTGTCTGGGTGGAGGAGTTCCCGTGCATTTCAGAATGTGCTTTACTGGGGAGGAAGGCAGCTTTGAGGATCTGGTCTCACTCCTCTTCCTCTATCACACCCTCCATCTCCCTCTCCTTTTGAGATCAGCCCCAGTCTTTAACATCTTTTCAGTTCCCTTGGCCTTCAATAATTTTATCTCAGGGGAGTGCTTCTAACCGTGGCTTTCTAATTGTTCTGCAGCACCTACTAAGTGTTATTATGGGCTGCCAAAGTAGCCAATAAAACATTATTTCTGCTTTATGATAAGAACAGATATGAGGAAGGTGCAGCTATAATGTAAGAAATTGGTCAATCAACCAAGTAATTAGTTTGCACCTGAAATTTTGCAGCACAGTTAATTCCTGTTCTGCCTTGTTTAATTTGCCAAGGCAGAATGTTGCCCTTTTCTCAGTTCCAACTGAGATGTATTAAATGTAGGAGAAGCCTAAACTTTCCCAGCTGTCCATTGCACTCACAGGTGATAGCAATACACCTTGGTCTTACAAATATCACTTATAGTCACTAAGTATATGAAACAAGAAAGAGGAAAAGTATATGTATTTACTGTAAAGGCAGTTGTTCAATATTTTTAAGAATGGTGAATTGTGAGTCAGGTAGGTGTCTGCTGCCTGTGGTTGGAAGCAGAGTAGCCTTGTGGGTGTCCCAGTGGTAGAATTTTTCATTTAATGTCCCTCTTTGAAATAAACCTGCTTTCCTAGACGCCTCTTCAGAGAGATTTTCCATTGCCTCTTTCCTGCTTTCTGAAATCAGATGCAATATTAAAAATAGATTCCGAGGGAGGAAAAATATGCTTTCTTTTTAGATGCAAGCTACAATATTTTTTTTTGACATTTTCCTGCGTGGGAGTGACTCTAAAGTAGAACATACACTCTAGGTGCTGCCTAGTTTTCTCCAGAAGGCAAGCTTACTTTTTGCTCTGCCTTTTTTTATTCAAGTGCAGAAGAGTGCCTGTTTTCTAAATATGACTGGTGATTTTTTGTGGTGGTGTGTTTTTTGTGGTTTGTTTTTTTATTTTTTTTGGAGGAAGTGTGGAGTTCTAATATTAGTAAGCAGTGGTAGTCTTGCCTGTTAGGGGTTGGTTGGGAAAATTCTAATAGTTCTGCTCTCCTGGAACTTCATACCATCTCCAGAACTGAGGCTATGAGTAATGCCCAGTGATTTAAAGGAATTCTCTATAGGTGATCTGGTGGTCTAATGGTTTCTTTTAGGTCTAAACTAGATATATGTGTATATAGAAACCGTTAACACACCATTTTACTCTTACACTCTTGGAAAGGCAAAATGATGCTCTCACTAAGATGGTATCTGTTGTGTAAATGGGGGCTAGGTCACTGTGAAGGTTTTCCCATGTTCTGAATTATCTGTGTTGTGACAGTGGTGATCATTACCAGGAGACAGTGTATTTTCGGGGCTTTGGTGTGCAGTCTTCCCCCATGTGAAGGAGGTTTTAGCAGAATTAGTAGAAGTACGAATAGTGATGAGAAATACCAATGATTTATGGAATATCTTCTATATGAAGAATGTCTAATATTCTCCATCGTGACTTAGTTTTTTAAAAGTCTCATATTATAGAGATCTGCAAAGTACAAGCAGCGTGGAGAAGGTAGAGAGGAAATAGTCATTACCTCTTGCTGTGCAAGAGCCAAGTAGCAACTAAATGAAACTGGCAAATGTCATGGAATGTGAATGCTAAAATTCTTCTTAGGACTCAAAGGGTTTTGAGCAATTTCATGGATGAAAGAATTACTGGGGGCTGTTAGACATGGATACCACCTCTGATTCAATAGGTTCTTATAGTACAGAATAGTTATACCTGGAGGACTGTATTGGGACATATTTGTGTTCAGTTTGTGAATCAGGTCACATTTGCTCCGTTCTCTCATGCTTCCCTTGACACTCTGGGAAATCATATTGGGCTGAAGCTGCTCTGAACCGCTGTGGTGATTGTTTGTTTCTGTCAGTACCTTGCCATAAGTTCATTTTAAAAAATAAATTAAAAAATCCTTGTCTTGACTGCAGGAACAACGTCTGAAATTCCTGAAGCAGCAGGATCAGCGACAGCAACAGCAGGCTGCTGAACAGGAGAAACTGAAACGATTAAAGGAAATTGCTGAGAATCAAGAAGCCAAACTTAAGAAAGTGAGAGCACTGAAAGGCCATGTGGAGCAGAAAAGACTCAGCAATGGGAAATTAGGTGAGTTGCTGCTTGCGGAAAGCGACCTGTGGTTTGTCATGAAATGCACTTGGAACTCCAAAATTTCTTGTGATTTCAGCAATTCAGAGGAGTTATTTACAGCATTCCAGGAAATGTTAATCTTAACCATTTCACATCTTGTGTTTACCAAGAAATCTCAAGAATGACCTAGAACAAAATATATTTTCTTACTGTATTTTAAAATATCCTGTAAGAGCATCCTATACTTTGAGCCTAGCATGTCTGGTCTTTAATTATAGTGTAGGGTTTTTTCCTTACTTGAATACCTTTGTGTACCACAGTAACTTTTTCCATCCTTGATGTCAATACCCTACACATTTAGAGTGTTATTTTCTTGGCCTATAACAAAGCTTAGCCTGATATCCGGGTTGCCTTTTATGCAAGAGGTAATTTAATGGGCAAACTGGCAGCATATTTCCTTTTTAATTGTGCAAATCTGACTGGGGTCTCGCTTGCTACAGTACTAGTTGGATGCTTGTAGTTCAGCATGTTGATGCAACATGAAATATTTATTTCAGACTTAATATTGACACATATTCTCCTGCCTACTTTTTCATCCTCTCTATATACATGTTGTGCAGAACTTGTTATTTCCAGCCTGACTGAAATGAAAATATATTGATTTGTTAAGATGAAATATGTTGTTTTTAGTAAGAAACATTGTGGTTTACAGAGAAAGCACAAGTGGTTTTCTATGGGAAGAATCAATTTCTCTTTGGGTTCTGTTGTGCAAAATAAACATCACTTTAAAGGCATAGAAGGATGATAGAGTAATACAGGGTCTTGGAACATGTGGGTCTGTTTCCCTGCACCATCCCCAACAGGCCTAGTCTTGGTACTTGCTTGAATTCTTACTGATTTCTTAAACTTTGTTCTATAATAGAACAGTTTTGGCAGTGGGAGCAGCTGATGACAGATTTTTGTAATAAACTCTAAAAAGGCCTCTGAGTCTTTGTTTAATAAAACAGCTTGAGTGTTTTGTCACTGACTTCTTATGACTTAAATTCACAATTTTAAATATCATAAATATGCCTTGTGGTTGAGTGAGTATCTTCCTGCTGAATTCAGCATTCAGTGAATTTAGGCTCCTACAGATGAATGCAGTCTGCTATTGTGGTTTTGTTTGTTTCCATACTTCAGAAAGTAAAAAAAAAAGTGTTCTTTTTCTCTCTCCGTTGGTGCTCTAAGTAGACCAAATTTACATAATCTAGTGAGTTTTCTCTTGCAAATGCTGGGAGGAAGAGCTGGTTTGGCTCTGTGCAGCCGTGCTCTGGGGGCCGGCAGGGTGCTCTCTGTCCCCTTAACCACTGCCTTGGAAGCAGCCCACGCTCGGCTGTTTCTCAGGGCAGCTATTGTGCTCCCTCGTTCTTTCCAGTGGAGGAGATTGAACAGATGAACAGCCTGTTCCAGCAAAAGCAGCGCGAGCTGGTGCTGGCCGTGTCAAAAGTGGAGGAACTCACCAGGCAACTGGAGATGCTGAAGAATGGCCGGATTGATGGTTACCATGACAACCAGTCGGCTGTAGCCGAGCTTGACCGCCTGTACAAGGAGCTGCAGGTAATGGAAAGCCAGCTCGTGACCCACAACTCTGAAGGGCTTCAAAGTTGGTTGGGTTGTTTCTTACCTTGTTGGAAAGAAATGCCATTGCTGCTGTTCCTGACAGACCTGTGTGGCTGCCTGCATGCTGAGGATGGAGGGTTAGTTGTGCTGAGTCCAAGGGAAGGAGCACACTGTGTGTATACCTTTCTGTTCTGCAAATTTGGAGACTAACCAATGTTTTCTCCAGAGAGAAGACATGACTTTACTTTTTAAAAGGCTTTTCTCTTTGTAACCGGTTCCTGTCCCCTATCCTGAAAGTTAATTTGTTTTTATTTTTGTTGTTTTTCCCCTCCTCCCCCACTGCTTTGTGAATTTATTCAGTTGAGGAACAAACTGAACCAGGAGCAGAATGCCAAGCTGCAGCAACAGAGGGAGTGTTTGAACAAGCGCAACTTGGAGGTGGCAGTCATGGATAAGCGTGTTAATGAGCTGCGAGAGCGTCTGTGGAAGAAAAAGGCAGCTCTGCAACAGAAAGAGAATGTACCAGTAAGTGTGGGATGTGTAATAGCTAAAACACTGATTTTATTTGTTGCCTGTACAGTCTGAAGAAAAAACTTGCTTGTGGGAAGGGCTGTTCAGACGCTAGACTTGTTGTCTTTGTCCATATGTAGAGAAAGTCTTGTATTATTAAAGTCCTTTTCATGGTACATTAGTGTTAACCTACTTACTCTTTACAGACAAGAAATCTTATGCTGTCGTGGACATTTTTTTTTTTTTCTTTATTTGGCTATTACTACCTCAGGTTTATAATTCTTAAAGCTTTTTCAAAAAAGCATTTTTAATACTGGAGTATCACTTGTTACTTGTTTTAACCTTTTCAACTTTTGTTTCAAGCTCGGATGGATGGATACTGCAGCATAGAATTCTTTAAATTTTCTTCTTTTTTTTTCCCCCAAAAGGTTTCTTCTGATGGGAATTTACCACAGCCGGTGGCTTCTGCTCCGAGTCGAGTGGCAGCAGTAGGTCCTTATATCCAGTCTTCTACTATGCCACGTATTGCTTCCAGACCTGAGCTTTTGGTGAAACCAGCATTTTCAGATGGGACACAAGCTTTGCAGGTACCTGATGGTCCTCTGAAAACACAAACTCTGCCCAACATGAGAGCTGGGAACAGTTCACAAGCTAAAGCTCCTGCAGGTAAAATCTTATGACTAATAGTTCTAATCCAGACATGCTCTGTTTTACCTGACAGCTCTGTTTTGGTGTTTTAAGTTTTTTTGTTTTGTGTAGGTTTTTAAGCAGTGTTATTTGAGATGTCAGTCTTACTACTTGCAATTTTTTTTGCACCAGTAAATACATTTTATAAGCACTGAGATTACATGATTTGATGTTATAAATTAAGTCATTCTCTGTTAGCAATTTGAGTTGTTATATGTTGTGGAATATAAGAGGATTTTTCTGTAAGCTATTTTTTTTTATTTATTTATTTTAAAGTTCTAAAAGCTATACACCAGTGTTTGTTTGAGTTTGTAGAGGCAGTTTTGGGACATACCTGGTAACACCCTGGTGTCTGGATTTTAAAACTAGCAAAGCCAAGCTTTCTGATCGTGCATTTTGGAAATGACAAATGAAAGGATTAAACCAGCATTACAAGAAATATTACAAAGGAGGCAGTTGATCATAGCACAGAAATACCAATAAAGTTAGTGACTTGCTGGTGGTGCAAGGCTTGGCCTCTCCTACTTGGAGAGTTAATGGAGGTTTGCTTGGTTTCTCTCTGTGGGTTTCTTCTATGAGACACAATTCAGGTCCGTGAGAGAAGTGTGGGGAAACAAGAGTTGCAATTATCTACTCTGTGCTATCTTGGGAGAGAAGAGAAGCTGATTTTCCTAAAAGGAAAAATTAGAGACTGAGCTTGCAGAATAGTTCTGTTTATTTTTTTTTTCTCCCTTCCTCCATCTCCAGTTCTGGCAGATATTATTGAAGTAACCATTGCCCAAAAGCAGTCCAAATGCCTTTTGCTGTATTGGAGAATGGAGGATTGTTTCGTTTTATCTGGTTTGCTGATCCTGAAACCACTGGAGTGGAATTTTAGCTCTTGACCATACAAAATTTCAAATTTTTTTTAGAAGAATGTGTGGTGCTGAGCTATTTGAACTAAAAAAATGCTTATCACTACTGTTTGAATTTAACATATTTGTATTACGTTATTTAGAATTTAGTAGAGGGAATTTGGTAAAGCATTTAATAGCAAGTTGCGAGCTTTACCTTAGTGATTTTTGCAGATCTGCATGTCTACTTCAGTAAATGTAAATATCAGCTTTAATGTAATACTCATGTTCATGTTAAACACATAGATGATTATTCTGCTGGTTTGGATGTCACTGGCAGTGTCTGTGCTCTAAAGCATCGTGTTTCTTCGCACAATGTATGTTTTTCATATTTTCTTAACATCGTGTCACTTTTAACTTACTGAAAAGATTCAAAAGAAGTTTCCTACTAACTGGAAAGAAGGGAATAGAGAGAAATTTCTCTTTTAAATGCTCTAGGTGCAGGTGTGTGCTGGGACAAAGAGTTTTGCTGCTGCTTTGATAGTTGTTTCTGAACTTGGTTTGCATTCTCTTTTAAACAAGCCAGTGAATGAAAATCCAGTGACAGGATTTATAGCAGTTAACCTGTATGTGATACTTGCACACTGTCTAGACCTGACTCTTTAAAAAAAAACTTTACTTATAGAAAGTCAATAAAAGCTATTATTTTAGCTTAATCTGCTCCACTTGTTCTCCCCTAGGTTCTGTGGTCCCCAGTGCGAAACCTTCCCCATCTGCCTCTGACTGGAATAGTTCAAATGCAGACAATCATAGTAGTCAAGGATCAGCCTTGCCTTCAGGAAAAGGAATTGTGACTAGTGAAGGACAAGGTATGTTCTCATGTGCTTGGCTAATCTTAAAATACTCTAGTCGATGATATCTCTCTCTTCTGAATGCTTCAGTAAATATTGAGAATTCATTTGAAAGCACACACACACACAAATACTGCTGTATAAGCTTTAGTATGGTGTTACAGGTATTTTTAAAAGAAAAAATTCAAATCCACCACTCACTTCAGATGGAAAAACAGATACTAATGCCTTCTTCCGTGCTTCCATTCAATTTGCATGATACAGCATTTGGCAGCCCGAGGGGCTCTTGATGGATGCCAAAAGCATTCCTCGCATACACTGTGGTGATTATTGCCCAGAACAGGACTTTTATACCTACAGTCGTGCCATCCCTTTCTAAAGTTGTCTTCTCTGTAACAACAGCTGAAGGAGAAACTTTTTTGCGGGACAAAGAGAAGAAAGTGCGTCCGTTCTCCATGTTTGACTCGGTGGATCAGTCTGCTGGGCTGGGCACTCTGAGGAAAAACCAGAGCAGTGAAGATCTCCTGCGAGAAGCACAGGTGTGCAGGAAACTCAGGCATTGCATCCAACAGGGGTTACACAACTCTGCAAATACTGCTGTCAGGAAGCGCTCTGAAAAGTACCTAGGTCATCTTTTAAAAGACTGCTTGTAAGGACAAAAAGTCTTTTAGGCTTTTAATGGCAGCTGGTAACTTAAAATCATTCTCTACTGTCACTGTGGTGAAAATCTACATTTTGGCTTAACACATGGAAATGGCTGTGTTACTTGTACTAGTGTGCATGTGTGTATTTCCCGTAGGTTTTTAAAATAATTTACATGCTTGTTTCACTGTTTAATGTAACAGTGTCCTTCAAATGTTTGCAGCAAGACTTCCCACCCAAATTGTGGCATATAGGCACAGTTTGATCAGGTAGAGGTGAAGTAAAAGAACTGAGGATGGCAAGTGCTTTGTTGGAAAACAACCTCTTGCCTACAGATGCTGCTCAGTGTCCCTGGTATCTCTAGGGAGAAATTACTGCGCCCTGCCATTGCTTGGTGTTTTAAACATAGCTGTTACAAAAAGAATTAGAGAGAATGAGTTCAAAGTATTATGTAAACAACAGTGATGATAAAATGTTTCAAGAAGTCTCTTCCCATTTGTTTCTAGCGATGTTGTAAACAGTATTGCTGCCACAGTAGAATACTAGATACTGTGTTGTTCTTTGAGGCTCATTGGCCCTCCCCAGCAGAACTCCTAAACTGTGTTTTACTATTTTATCATAATGATTTTTTTTTTTTGTCTTTCAGGCAACCAGTAAAACTGTAACAAAGGTGCCACCACCCGTCCCCACTAAACCAAAACAGATAAACTTGCCTTACTTCGGTCAAACCACTCATTTGCAACCTTCTGATACAAAGCTGGATGGAAACCTGCAGAAGCTGCCTTTGGCTATTGTAGCTATGGGGAACAAGCAAAAACCAGTGGCACAGCAGTCTTCTCATCCTTCCCAGCAGATACAGCAAAGAATTTCGGTACCTCCTGCAGGTTCTTCCTCTAGCCAGGATCAAATTCTTCCTTCCTCCAAACAGGAGAGCCCCCCAGCAGTAGCTGTGAGGCCTTTTACTCCTCAGCCAGCCAAGGAGACTTCACAGCCACCATTTCGAAAGCCTCAAACTGTGGCTGCAAGTTCAATTTATAGCATGTACACTCAACAGCAGACTCCTGGCAAGAACTTCCAGCAGGCAGTGCAGAGTGCTCTGACAAGGGCTCAGACCAGAGGACCGCACTTCCCAAGTGGTAAGTGTGTGTCTCTCTAATTATCCTCTGTGATAAACCTCAGACAGATATACTTTCCACCTGGTCTGTGGTTATAAAGCTCTTCCTCGGGGAAATTACGCAGGTGAATGCAGCTGTAAGAATCTTAAGTAGATCTTCCGTGCTGTATGTAGTGTTAACAAAAAGTGCAGATTATCTGTCATGCATTTGCAGATAACTAATGGCAAACTTGCTTGCCAGATTAATTCTGTTCAGTTGATTGTATTATTTTGCTTCTCTGCCCTACATAGAGAATGCACAACCTGATTCATCTTTCTTATTTGTGGTATTTTTCTTGCTGATCAAATATTCAAACTTCTTTTCCCCCTCCCACCCCTCTCTGAACTGCTCCACAGTGTATGGCAAGCCTGTGATGGCAGGAGCTGGTGTACAGAATCAGCTGCCGCAGATGGAGAACGTCTATTCCAACCTCCAAGGCAAACCAGGCAGCCCAGAGCCCGAGATGGAAACAGCAGCCTCTGCTCATGAGAATCACGAACCTGAGCGAATACCCCGTCCTCTTAGCCCCACCAAACTGCTGCCTTTCTTATCCAATCCGTACCGCAACCAGAGCGATGCCGATCTGGAAGCACTGCGGAAAAAGCTGTCCAATGCACCCAGACCACTGAAGAAACGCAGCTCTATTACTGAGCCAGAGGGACCTAATGGCCCCAACATTCAGAAGCTGCTGTATCAGAGGACCACTCTGGCTGCAATGGAGACTATCTCAGCTCCATCACATCCCTCCAAACAGACCGCATCAGCTGCCAGTCCTGAAAGCCCAGCAGAAATCCCAAATCCTTATCTAAGCACAGAATCTGAA
This sequence comes from Anabacerthia variegaticeps, assembly GCA_035583185.1. Classification (NCBI taxonomy): domain Eukaryota; kingdom Metazoa; phylum Chordata; class Aves; order Passeriformes; family Furnariidae; genus Anabacerthia; species Anabacerthia variegaticeps. The sequence continues at coordinate 7,082,523 of JAWWEW010000112.1, read as the reverse complement.
AAAGAAACAGCTGCTTCTATGCCAGAACCAGCTATTGCTGAGGAAACAGAAAACACACCATCAGATCAGGGTGAAGCTGTTCTTCCCTCTGTACCTTTGGACACTGTACCTGAGGCTGTATCAGATAGTGAGGAACTCGCCCAGCCAAAAACAGAAGAACCAAGCCTAGAAACTCCATTGCCACTGGAGGTGTACATGGAAGAATATCCTCCATACCCACCACCTCCCTATCCATCAGGGGAACCAGAGAGTTTGGGAGAGGACTCATTCAATATGAGGCCTCCTGAAGTTACTGGACAGTTTTCCTTGCCTCCTGTAAGTACTAGCTAGCTTACAACTTGGGTGCCTTGTCAATAAGTGATTTCAAGCTCTGCCATAAACTCTGTGTTGTAGAGCTTAAGCAGAACAGTCACACAAATGGTGTAGAAGTCTCTGTGGGTCTCTATTTTATTTGTGTGATGGTCCTACCTCCAGACTGAATGACAGGAATGAAAAGTCTCTGTCTCTGGAATTAATGACATAATGAAAAGTTTCAAGTGGAATCTGATACACAGAGTAAAACTCTTCAGAGCTGTAAAGAGCATTCCTTATAGAAATCTGCTCACTACACCCAGACTTTATTTCATTTTTAAGAGAAATCAAAGTTGATTTTTTTTCCTTTAAGTACAGATTTCACAAGCATTTCCCACTATTGCTAAAAGCTTGAAACTAATTATCTTAATCTTGGATTGCATTTGTTTATCTGCAAAGTGCCTCGCTTGAAAAATATGGAGAAACAGCCTTCTTTAGTGTCTGCTTTAAAAACTGACATAGACATCAGCTGTTTGTTGCTTCTGCTGAATGCTTTCTGAATTTCTTTGGAACCTGATTTAACATTAGTCTCTTCTCAAGTTGTGTCAAAATGGAATCTCTTGGGGCTAAGGGTGGGCAGCATTTTTACTGTCTTGTTTATTTTGCAAGTTTGTATCTACGTGTGTGGTATGATATTATCTCACTGTTGTAGAATAGAAATGCATGATGTCTTTGGTTTCTCTAAGACTTTCTTAAAAAACCTACCACAAATACAATTTTAATAACTTGATGCATGGAAGAGCTTTTGTCTTCAATCACTTCAGTGCAGGGGACTTAAAAGCTTTAAGTGTGGTTTTTAACCTTGTAATTTCTACACAGAATAGATATGGCATGTTTTAATGCATTTAAGATTTTGCTTTTGCTCCCTTTTACAAAGAAACTTGAGTGGTAGGATTTCCTAAATTGCAAGAACACATTTGTGGTTGGCTTTATAATATGATGAGAAGAAACCAGCCCAACTTCTTGATTTCACATTTAAATACTTGGGTTGTGCTGACAGGCTCTTTCTTTAAAAAGCCTGTACTTTTGATATTATGTATAAATCAACAGGCAGAAGAGTTTTTTTTTTCCCTGGGAATCTCTTCTTATGTATCTTATCTTCACGTGTTTGCTCTTGCAAAATATGAGTCATTTCTATTCATCTTTGCCTGGACATCTGTCAGAAATTTACATACCCTCATGAATAGTGCTTGTTGCTGCTGCACAGCCAGCTGGGGCGAGCGCTGAGCTAATGCTGAGTGCGTGTTCTCTGAAGCAGAGTACAAACTAAGCTATAGAAATACTTGGTTTCCAGGATCAATGGGAGCATCTAAAGCATTTCTACGCTTGGTTCTATATTCTTTCCCAAACCATTTTCCATAACTGTTTGCTCCTGTTAACCTCTCCTAAACTTACAAAAATTTTAGGAACTTAACGTCAGTGTTCAGAGTACTTCATCGAGTGTGCTACTTGGTTTGTGTCACAGCTGTGAGAGTTAATATTGTCCAAAAAAGGGACATTTTTCCCTGATCTTCAGATATGTGGGAGTTTTATTATTTTGTTGATGTTTGATCGAGGTGACTTTGACCTTGTCCAGAGATACAGGCAGAGGTCTTTCATAGCATGCCTAGCCTAATATATTCAAAACATTTTGGAGAATTGGTATCCTTAAATTAATCATTTTTGCTGTCATTCCCAAATAAGCAGTTGTGTATTCTTGTTCTTTCCAGGAAAAAGATGCCTATAACTTGTGTTACCTTTTCACAGGGGAAGAGGACAAACTTACGTAAGACTGGCTCTGAGAGAATTGGGCATGGAATGAGAGTGAAATTCAATCCCCTTGCTTTGCTTCTGGATTCATCTTTGGAGGGGGAGTTTGACCTTGTGCAGAGAATAATTTATGAGGTACAAATGCTAACTTGCAAGACAAGAAATAGCAAACCTGGTTCAAACTAGGAGGTTGCAGCTTTCCTGGACTGGGGTAGCTGAAAGAATAGTGTGTGACCTAGATCTGTCCTTGAGAAGATAAGTCCTAATAGGTCATGAGTGATCATACCTGAAGGCTGATTTTAGTGTGTCAAATCCACAGTGGGCATTTAGCATCAAGACTGTAAATTTGCAGGACAACTTTTTCCTCATTTTTTATGTAGTGTTTCCTCCCCATCTGGTGTGTTATCAGATAATTTGATAAGCAAAATCCACTTTTTCTGTGAACTTTGCTCACAGTTAAATAGTCAAATGTCAGAAATTTGTTAAAAGTACTTTTTCTAAGTTACCAAGATACTGTTTCTCTGAATCACTAGGTGTTCACTGTCAGAAGGACACTATATTTGAGTCTTGTTGCAAAGCTGATGTATGTTGTAGTCTTTTGTCTATTGCTCATGTGCCTTCCTAGAAATGTCTTAAATTCATGTTTCAGAACAACTGATGTTTCTATGTGAAGAGATGTTTATCCTAGAGAATTTCACTGAAATGTGAATGCTTCCTTTCTGGCTGCATAGGTGGAAGATCCTAGCATGCCAAATGATGAAGGGATTACTGCGCTGCACAACGCTGTGTGTGCTGGGCACACGGAGATCGTGAAGTTCCTGGTGCAGTTTGGGGTGAACGTGAATGCTGCAGACAGCGATGGGTGGTAAGGATTTCTCTAAGTGGCTCCTTACAGATGCTCCTCACAAGAGAGCCATGGCTTAGGGGCTTCTGCAGGTCCCTCGGTGTCCCTCATTTTGCTCCTATAGAGCTGGGGAGGGACTTTTTCACAGCAGAGCAACAGCAGTTCTCTGTGGGACATCACATGTGCAGAGGGGGCAGTAGGGAAATTATACTAAGTATTTCCTATATGAAAAACTACATCTGAGAGCCAGTAGAGTGGATATACAGTTGTTAGGAAACTGTTCTGTGTCTTTGAGATATTTAAGACAGTTTATATATAATGAGTCTTATGCTGAAAGTCCCAATGGTCCTCTCTGTGAGAAAGCCTTTAAATTATATGGGCTCTGGGCACTATCTAACCCTGCAAACTCTCCTCAGGTCTTTGTCCAATACTCAGACAACTTAAAACCAAAACAAAGTGGAAAACCACAGCCTGCAAACTAGACTTGCAACTGATAATGGGCTTCAAAGCCTTCTTACAGGTAGCTGAGGAGGTTATTTACAAAAGTCTGGTGCAGGAGGCAGTGACTGTACTATTATTTCTGCATATAATAAAAGTGTCTGAGGCCTAAGACTGAGCGACCATCTTTATCAGCCTAAATGGTTATCCTAATTCCCTGCACTTGTCACAAAGTCAAATCTTGAAGTAATTGTCTACACTGTAAGAGGCATGATGTCAGGGGTTTTAATTTTTTAATTGTTATTGCCTTAGTGATGTTCTTAAAATGTTAATGGATTGTAAAAGGTAGCATAACTAGAGATCTGTATGGAAACCCAGCTTTAGGGCCTGAGCAGCTCTTGATGGCTCCTGTTATCTGTGAAAAGCAATTGCTCTTGACATCCTGGGTTAAGCACTCTGGTGGGAAGCCCTCGGTGCTGCAGAACTGATTGCTGGAGGTCACGCATGAAAGTGGTTTGCTCCCAGGGGGCTCTGAGTGCTGCCATGAGCAGTATAAGTGAAGCGTCCCCTTCTCCTCTTGCCTTGCAGGACCCCATTGCACTGTGCAGCATCTTGCAATAACGTGCAGGTGTGCAAGTTCCTGGTGGAGTCGGGCGCGGCCGTGTTTGCCATGACCTACAGTGACATGCAGACAGCTGCAGACAAGTGTGAGGAAATGGAGGAAGGCTACACACAGTGCTCCCAGTTCTTGTATGGTAAGGGCCATCACGGAGTTTTGGGGTGTGCTGGGGGCTCACCTGGCACTCTTCAGTACCTCTTTGCCTGAGGAGGGGTGAGTTGCACACTTAGGTCGTGTGCCTGGGCTTCAGGTTCCTCTTGGAAAGAGAGAGGTTTTAGCCAGCTTCCTGTCACAGAACGAGTTCCACGGAGACTAAACTTCATAACATTCAAAGTATGGAGAAGATCTGAGTAACAAAAGGTTTCCCTACATTAAAAACTCTGAGTGAAGTATGTACATTGAGAGATACACTAGTTTGAGGTGGCAATTAGGTGAATCTTGCCACGTAAGTACTTCTTTTACATAAAAACAAAAGTGGTATGGGTATCTCAGTAGGCAGTTTGTACCTGTTACCTGGTGTCTTCAAATGAGGAGCATTTCCTAATGTGCACTTTAGAACCAACAAAGGTAGTACCAAGTTTCTGCCTAGATGGGGATTAGTAAGCACTGAATTTGACTTTACCTTTCTGGCTTTTTTTTTCTTCACTTGCATTTAAAAAGGAATGACACATTTAATTTAGATTTTATTCAAATAATAAGACTACAAAGATACTATCTTTTAATGAAGAGAATGAATTCCCCCTCGGGTGTGATGAGTATTAGTCAATGAGGTTTTAAATTACTTTACTGCATGTTTTGTGTGTAATGGGGTTTTAAATTACTTTTCTCTGTTTTGTATGTAGTTCTTGTCCCCTGGGCACCTACCAGCTGGTGTGTCATCTCTCTGTAAGAGGTTAGAGTAACAGCAATGTAACACAGCGTAAAAAGATGTAATGCTGCCTTTCTGGTTTTGTGGAACAGGCAAGATAGGAGTTTGTAGAAGCTGCTCAGCCAGCATATTTCAAAACAGTCTGTCCAGCTGTCCTCACTAAGCTTGAAAACTGTATCTCTTGGTGCCAAATATATATTTTTCACTATGAGGGGAGGAAGCCTTTTTAACTAGCATCAATATCTGTGGGCGAAGCAAAATTCCATTTCGTTTTGTATCCAGACTCCAAGGGTACTCATCAAGAGCAAGTATCCAAGAAAGATTGTAGGGCTAGATAAAAAAGTAATACTTGTCCAATATTTTGTACTGGTATTAACTCTGATAAGAGTTAAGAGATGGTATCGTTGTGTTGAACAGCCCCTGAGGGGTTTCTTTGAAGAATTCATTTAATTCTTGAATTCAGGTAAAACAGCCCACAGCATCCTGTGGAAAGGAGGTCCATGGCTTCATTATATACAGCATGAAGAAATGCATTCTTTTGGTTGTGGGGTTTTTCTGTGCCCACCATCTGTTGATTTCACTTGCTACTCTGTTTTTGGTTGGGTCTGGGATTTTTTTGTCTGCTATGAGATACTTTTCAATGGGTCCTGAAAGGATTGTAAGGCTTGGGCCTGTTGCCAGTTTTTTCCAAATTGCAACCACTGAAACTAGGGTATCTCTTGATGTATTTGCTGTTCAACTATCAAAGTTCCATATTCTATTACAAATTCATCCTATTGCTAAGACTGGTTGTGGTATAGTAAGAAACTCATTCACTAGCTAAATCTGTTTCTTGCTGTAAAAGCAGTTTGGAAATGTGTCTGTTTCCAGAACACATAACCACATTAAAACCTGGCCCTCTAAACTCATTTCTAAGGTGAGAAACCTTGCTGTAAGTCATTGATTCACCTAATCCTTTTTGTTGTAAATTATGCCCAATACTGAATTACATCAGAAAGTACAGGGAGGTTTAAATAAAACCACTATTCTTTTAGTGTTGATTAAATGACAAGTCTGATGCTGCTTAAATATGGAATTTTTCACTTTTTAAAATGTAATGCCTGTGCTGTCTCTAAGAGCACGTTTGCCCTGCTGGCCTCCTGTGATTCTTAATACCTCCTTAGGAGACCAGATCCATTGTGTGTCTCTTCTGTTTGTCTGCTTTGATGTTCAGTGCTCAGTCTTGTCTTCACGTGGGTGCAGAGCACAACTTTTGCCAAACCTGTAATTATACCAAATGCAAAGCCGGAGGAGAGTTTCACTGAGCAGAGCTTATCATGCAGTGGAAGTCATTTTAATTTTATGTGATGGTCTGGTATGCAGGAATAAGGAACTTGATTTGAGCAGATGCTTCCTTTAGCAGATGCAGCTAAAATTTTTATACAATAGGTTGTAATAGGTAATTGATGAAAAGGGAAATGGCAGGTTTTGTTGATACAGTGTGCATTACTCTTTGCTCTTGGAAATACCAAAGCCAAATAAACCCAGTAAGATTCAGTATTTTAAAATAAAATAATTACCTAAGAGAAAGTTTGTGTAACAGTTGATTCAAATACCTTTTCCAGTTTGCTGTTTAGAGACTGAGGAATGTGTACAGAAAGAATAGTATCTCATATTTGGCTATAGCTGTAAAATGAGCAAGTTTTAAATAACATCTGCAGGGTGTATGTGTTTACTCCAAAATGTCTTGGTCCAGAAGTACTTTAACAGGATTGTGTTTCTGAAGTCGGTGTTTAAAAACAAAAAATAATCAAAATAGTGTCACAAACTGAGAGAGGTGCTTGAGTTAAAACCCAGAGCAGCTGGGAGGGTAGCAGACAAATCTTTCAGGTACAGGTCTGAGATGCACCTTGTTTTAAAGTTCTGAAATTAAGTGACATGGGTGGCAAATGACACCACAAACTTCAAAATGATAATGGTGGTCAGCCTGAGCAGGTCTTGCTATCTGCCTTGGACAGAAAGAGATTACCAATGGACTGAGATTACAAACAAGTGTTTTTTGCTCATCACTTGAATCTAGAAAGTGTGAACACAAAACCATAACATTTTATCAATCTGTGCTGCTCTCTCAATTTACCTCGTATGTTTTGAACACAGTTAAGGAAGGAATCTGTCTGCTGTATGTAAGGACTAACTCCACAATGTCACCTCTTCCAGGACTGACTTTGAGTAGGCTGATGGTGCCAAGTGTGATAGGAATTGATGTTTGGGTTTTTTCCCTGGACTTCTCTTCAGTAAGAGTAAAGCAGTCTTTTCACCTGTTGGCCTTTTCTTTTTTTTTTTTCCCTTTTAATTTAGCTGCTCTGTTTTCAATGTTGCAGGAGTGCAGGAGAAAATGGGCATAATGAACAAAGGAGTAATTTATGGACTCTGGGATTATGAGGCTCAGAACGATGACGAGCTCTCGATGAAAGAAGGAGACTGCATGACAATCCTGCGCCGGGAAGATGAAGATGAGATCGAGTGGTGGTGGGCACGGCTGAATGACAAGGAAGGCTACGTTCCCCGCAACCTGCTGGGGGTGAGTCCTTGATACTTCCAGAGTCCAAGGAACCCCACCCCAATATGTGGAGTATACACAGCACTGTATACTCACTGTGTCTCTCCTATCCAGGTTAGGTGCCATTTTAAAAGTCAAGAGGAAGGAGTTGATGTTCTCCATTTATTAATTTAAACACCCTCTGTTTAAGATACCTATCACAGATTATATTAATGGGTGCATAAAAGAACAAGAATGTTATCACCCTGCTATAGGTAGCAGGCTCTCAGAGTAACCTTGTTTTACAGACCGAAAAACCCTTTTATTCAAACATGATGTGTGCTTAAGGTTTTGTTGAGCATGTTCTCAGGCACGTGGTGTGCTTTTTTGGGGCTGTCCTGGGAAAGGCCAGGAGCTGGACTCGGTGATCCTTGTGGGTCCCTTACAAACGACTCAGGATATTCTATGATTCTTTGTAAGCAGAACTGGTTTTCCCCTCCATCAAAGAGTGATGTACTGGCACAAAGGGCCTTAAGAACTGAAGCTTACATGAAGAGTGACTCATGAGTCCTTCCCTGTCTGGGTATATACAGTGTGCCTTGTGATCTGAGGATGGTTTCACAGGCACAAATACTGCAAATTTCTAGGTTATCTTTTTTCTAGTGCTTAAAAAGGAATTATGTTGCCAAGTAAAGGCAGACCATTGTTTTCTCCTATGCTTTTTAAGTAATATCTAACAATAATATGTAGGTCAGTGGCCTCTCCTTTTCTCACCACCTTCTGTACTGCCTCTTTTATTTAAAACAACTGTGTACAAATAACACACTTTCAGTTATGTCCCCATAAGTCTCCTCATGGGTGAGTTGCTAGAAAACTGTGGCAGATGGACAAATGTATAACAATTCCATTAAGCTTTTTTCTGCACATCCCGTTGCCCTGCTGCTGGAGATAAAAGGTTTCCCAAGATTAACCACTCTGAATTTTAGCTGATTGAATTATGATGCTTGAAAGAGGCTGAGCCTTCTTCCTCATGCAGATAATCCTTACTCTTAAACTGGTTAGATTTTGCAGCATGACTGCATCTAATACAAAATCAGTTTTCATTTCTGTATCACTTTCAGGTCAGGCCTACCCACAATGTACTGTAAAATTCTCCCTAACACAGTACTTCTGCTTAGTTTTTCCTCTCCAAAGTAAACATTTCTAAATTGAGAGCAGCCATCAGCCCTGCACAGAAAGGTTAAAATAGCAGCTTTTTATTTTTGCCTGCCCCAGCAGGAATTGTGCATGTGCTACTTGTTCATAAGCTTGTGCACTCAGCCTGAGCACAGGTGTGTAAGAACACAAGGAGCATCTGTGCTTCTGTTTTAAAAAAAAAAAGGCACAAGGCAACAGAGCTTAATCTGGGTGTCACAGCTCATCCTTGTAAGCACAACACAATCTTTGGGGAAAACTACCCATGCACAGCATGAACTGTTACCCTCTTGGGTCTGTTCAGCTGTTCTAGTACTTCCACTGAAAGTTTATAGGGTTATTCTCAAAAGCAATTACTGGACTCCTAAGAGAGCAGCTGAAATCCAGGCTATGATGTTCAGCACAAAGGAAGATGTTTGGCAGCTTAATATATTCTTAAGCTGTATTTATATCATAGTTGTTTTATCCTTTTGCAGTTAGGTGTACTGAATGAAAACAAGGATTAAATTACCTGCATCAGTATTCTACCCTGCATGGTGCTCCCCAAGATAATAAGATAATACTGTCAAATGAAATCTTTTGAACACTGTCAGCTGTTATGATCCTGTAACTGACTGATTTCATCTCTGCTCATGCTGAAATCATAGCAGGCTCAGACAGACCTTGTGTGGAAAGCTGATGGTTTCTTCTTCTTTAACTATGAAAAACAAAAAAAGCCAGAGTCTGCTTGAAGGGAGAAGAGGGCATCTTTAAGGAGAACTTTACATTATGTCTTGTGTCCTCTCATTTAGACATGCACTGCCATTTAGAGCATGGAGGATTCATTTCTCCAAAATGTATGAAGTGTATTGTTCTATTTTCACATGCCAGTAGCGAGGCCTTTTGGAACAGTAGTTGCTACCAAAGCCCTTGCAAGTGGGAGCCAAAAGCTTCCCAATCATTGTGGCACTGCTGTGTTCTGTCTGAGGCTCTGTCCTGTGATTTGTCACCCTGTACCCCTCTATGTGTGAACAGCACGTGGCTTAAGGGCCACAGGGTGGCAGGTACCAACTTATGGTTGGGCAATTAAACTAATTGAACTGGCCACCCAGTCTCTGCTAACCAAAGCACAGTTCCTACAGTTCCATGGGCCTTCTGCAGCCAGATGTTTCCAGCTTGCCCAAAGATAAACACATGTAAAAGGGGAGAGCCAGTGAGAGAAAGCAAACCAGACTTCGATATTTCTCTAGTTTTATAAAACAGGGACCAATCCTACAGTTCACTGAATGCAAAAGTCTCTTGACTTACAAAGCCGTGTGCTTTTCCTGGCCCACCCACCTGGGCAGAGCTGGAGGTACTGAATCGTGTGCTGTTCAATGCCTTCTTTTTGAACTGAGATGGTTGGTATTTTTTTAAGTTTGCCTAAGAATGCTAAATTTGTATTTCTTAGTGACCTGAGTGTTTTTATAACCATGCCTTTGCTACTACAGATTACACTGGCATTGTAGCACCAAAGAGAAATTTTTCGTTCCTTTTTTTTTTCCTTTAAAAAAAGTAACCTGTGAAAGAAATAAAGTTTTAAACCTAATTTCTGTTTTACCCTCAGCTGTATCCGAGGATTAAACCTAGACAAAGAAGCTTGGCATGAAATAGTACAGAAGCCAGATTCTTGAAGTACTAATCATGGATGACCTATGAAAAAAGAAACCATTTTGTGTTGGTTCCAATATCATGAGACTTATTTCAATGACAATGTAATTTGAAAGCTATGAAGAATGTGCTTTGAAAACAAATGAAGGATTGATGCATTAGCAAATGGATGAGGGCATTGTACAAGATGAAATAATGCTTACAAGCAAATGAAATTCTGCTGCCTCTGGTCGAAGCAAGCCATTATGTTCAAGTACCCACTTGGATTTCTTCAAAAATGGCAGAAGAGAATTTTGCATTTTTTCTGTATTAAGTACAAGGACCTTTTCAATTTACCATTGAAGGAATCATCATGAAACAGACAACGTGGCTTTGTCCAATTTATCCCAAGGCTTTTTCCAGATGGGAGGAATTAAAGTATGTGCACGGCCCCCACTGCTTATTGCTGGAAGCAGAATGTTTGTTAAAGAAGCTAAACTGAAGTGCACCTGAACAGTGACAACCACCTGGCTGATCTATTAAGCAATAACTTTTAAAAAAGCTGTAGCATCTTAGAAACTCTGTGTATTCAAAATACTATGTGCTGTAACAGACAATGTAGTTTTAGATTCCTCTTTTTACAAAGAGTCTCATGTATTTATTGTATTTTGTACTTTGAAGACTCAGTGTAGAAACTTTCTGTAGTCCTTGACAACTTACTTGTTTTTACTCCACTGTGATGCCATTAAACTTTTGTCTCCTCTTCAGCTTTAGCTCTGGGTATTTTAATAATAATTTTTATTAGACCCTCTGAAAATGTTACCAGTACAACACAGTGCTGTTCTACATTACACTGATATTCAACTACTTCCTGTATTAAATTGAGCTCCTCCTCCCCATCCATTCAGATAGTCTTTTTCATTTAACATTAAGCTGAATCTGTTAGTTGCACATAACCTTTGTTAACCTTAAAAGCTAAGGGACATACTTAAGAAAAAAATTTGGTACAGATATTTTCCAAATAAAGCCTTTCCTATGGAACTGTCCTTTATATCTCTCTATTTGGGAATAATTTGATAATAAACACTATTTAACAGAGGATCAAGTATTTCCTTAGGGGTATTTATGAAGTGCCTCACCCTGCAGGCTCATGTTTTCCTACTAGGTAAGTCCTTACTGCTTTCTGAAAAGGTGCCTGTAAGTATAAGATATGGTTTGTAAGGAGGACAATTCCTCAAGGCAAACTTAAACCAGCAGCAATCTGTGAACTTCATGATGTTACTAGGCTGGGTATGGGGTAGTACCAGTTACCTATCTTAGTAACCTTTAGTTTTTCAAGCAATAATCGTTTAAAGTATCAGACTGTCTAACATGTCATTAACCAACACATCCAGAGTCAGCTCCAGAATGATGTTTTTCCCCTTTAGAAGGCAATAAGCAAGTTCTGTTCCTGAAAGCAAAAGCTCTGCATAGATGCTGTGATGATATATCTCTAGGGGAAAAAAAATGTGCTTAGCTGCAGCAGAAATAACAGTCTTGCAAACTTTATTTCTACTCTTTTTATTTAAATACTTTCTTGTATTTCAAAGGAAGATAAATAAGGTACAGGAACTCAAGATTCCACCTGAGAGGATGGGCTTTGCCTTGAAAGAGTCTTTTTGCCAACAGCCTCCTGCTCCAGGCACATCAACGGTCAGGAGGGAAAGACTTGTCCTTCCCTTTAGTCAAACCTGCACTTGCTATTCAAATTCTTCAAATATTTAACTAGAATAATGCTGGGGCTTGACAGAAGGGTCCCCCTATCTGACTACAGGTGTTGAGCTAAGATATGCAATGCTATTCCTTTTCTAATTTCAGATATACAGGATAGAGTGGACCTGTTATGCTGAAAGAACTTATTAAACCAGACTGTCAAGCTATAATGAGCTTTCTTCCAGGAGTCCTGTAAAACACCTTAAAACACAAAGACATTAGCAAAGCAGTATTTTCAGCAGTTCCACTGAGGATTAATACTAAATTAAAGCCTTTTTCCAGAGGATATATAATAGTCAAGATTATCAGGCCCCTAAAAATAAGGTTGCAAATTCTTCTGTTGAAGTAGAGAGCTTTCTGTTTTGCAATAGGGTGCAAACTTTGCTATGTGTAAGTTAAGGCACATTCAGGATATTACTTTTATGTAGCTTGATTATCTTCACCTGATCATGCTCTTTTTGAGGTCTCAAGCTGATGTCAGTGGCTCAGATGATAGTAAAGCACAGCCACTGTAATGAGAGGAAAAAGGCCCAAGGTTAAATTTAGTATAAAGATGTGTAGGAAGTATGCATATCCCCATTTCTAGAATAAAGTCAGCCTGTTGTTACAGAAGTAATTTTAGGACCTTTCCTGAATGATTTAAATTTATATCTCATTTAGGTCAAAAGAGTTTTGGGATGATTTGCACATTCCTCCTTTAGGTCCAGTAATAACTTATGCTCAGGTCATAAGCAAGTCAAACACATATAGGAGGGTACTTTTCTCCATACTTAGTCCTTTCTCCAGGGCATGCATGGTGCAGAAAGAAGCAGAGATGGACAAGACCATGAGTCACTACTGCACTGATATTTTTACCCTGATGATAGAAAAAGCAGGCAAAAAGCCTGACTATCAGCCAAAATTACTGCCACTACAGGGCTCAGAGGCTTCGGGTGCAAGTAACCTCTGTTAGAGAATACGTTGTGAAGTAGGTACACTTTTAAAAGGTAACCTTTCAATAGACAAGCTAAGTGAATGCAGCATCTGTGTGAATACATATAACCAGCCATAATCAATCAGAATGAAGCAGAAAAGACTCCACTGTTTACATCCCTCCCTCCCCCCAAAAGATGAAACCAAATGTTTTAGAGCTAAATGAACTTACATTAACAAGGTTCAACTCTATTGTTCCAGTTTTCTCAGTATCCAGTTTTTTAAACATTTCTGTGGTAGGAAAGAGATGACAGACAAGGATTAATATAGGACCTAATTGGAAAGCCTTCCCCCTTCCTCATTCTTTAGGATTGAAAAGGAATTTAGGCCCAGAATCTAAAACTTGACAATGGCCAAAAACCAGAAAGGGCCAATTTAAAATCATTGTGCAAGAACAAGACTAAACATTTTTAATAGCTGTCTAGTATTTTTTAATCAACATATAGTTGTTTTATTGGAAGACTGACTGTGGTTCAGCAGCCTGACCTGAAAGGCTGATTCCTCGGTCTAGAAGCATGCAAACTGGGTTGCCAGATTTGTGTCTCAGGTATGAATTTGTCTGACTACCTTATCCTGGACTTTTGGACAGTTACCCTCCTGAAAACACAAAGCAACAGAGCCTGTCTAGTTATTAAGCATGTACTCACTGAACAAGGTTTCGAGCCGAATCAAGCACCGGACAAAGTTATCAAAGTCAATGATGAGGTCTTCGTCAGCAAAACGAGCCACAATGATCTGATGTAGTTGGCAGTTCAATTTGAACCCTAAAAATGCAACACCAAGGATTTAAAAAAAGAGAAAGAATTGCAAAACCCTCCAACCAACAACAGAAAAACCCCAACCTTACATACTACCAGAAATTCAACTATCTACTTTTGGTTAAATTCACGAATTTTAAGAGTATTTACCTAATTTTGGAAACTCCCAACAACCTCTTCTGTACTTGGAGTGATTTAGAGCTGTGACTAGACTACATGTGTTCTTCCTGCTGTGTGTGCTACCACACCTGTACTGCTGCTTCCCAGGGGACGTGGCTGTGTGATGAGGTGGCCTCAGACTCAGCCTACTGAGACCTGAGATGAAGCAGTGGGCCTCTCTTTCCAAAGAGTGTCTAAAATTGGTACAAACTGCAATGCTGCCTCTCCTTACATGGTGACAAGAGGGGAAAGTTCCAGAGTGCCCAAAAGTGGATGTTAAGGGGACCCCAAGCAATCAGTAAGTTAATTTGGGATTGTATAGCTCTGTGATATCCCCCTCCCCATCATAACTCGGATTTGCTTTTCAGTGGTTGCAGTAGCAAACTGACTCAAACTCCTGTGAGCATCTCCCCTCTCTCAAGGCCATTTCCATTCCCTGGGTCACAGTATCCCAGTTCTGCTGTCTTACGCCAAACCCACATCTACCCAGAGAGACTCCTCAAAAGTTAAGTGTGCTGTTACAAGACCAGACTGTTGCAGTTATTTTGCTTTCCAAAAGCTGGTCATTAAAGGAAATAACTGCAAACCTGTCTCTCCTTTGAGATCCTTTTAGTGTGCCTGCGTGGCCAGACAAGAGCCCAAGCTGAGCATCTAAAAATCACATGGAGGCCTTCAGGTCTGGCAACACAGGATTTTTCAGCTTACAGGTGACATACAGGACACCACTGAGCATCTATCAACCCAGCTTGAGACTGATATGATCCTATTAAGAGACAAATCAATATAAACACCTGCTGCTTCCAGCGCCCTCCTCATCTCATACGAGTTCATGGTACCGGATCGATCCACATCAATTTCCCTGTAAATTTTCTGCAAAACACAAACCCCAAAGTCAAACCTTGACAATAATTCAGAGCATAGTTTGGCTTTCATCAGAAGTGAAACATTCTGAAATGCAGCCTGTATGTAACTGAGGAGCATGTGCAACATTGGTCTGAAGGACCTGAGACTTGGCAATTTCATCTAAAAGCTGCTTTAGAAAGAAAGTTGTTTACCCTGGAGAACAACCATACAAAATGGCACTATCGCTACCAAAGCAGAAATACTGACACCAAACTTGCACTGTTAAGTAGGAAAGCTAAATATTTGGAAGAGAGTTAAAAGAGAAACCCCTCCCAGAGTAAGGTAGGAAGAGAGGCAGCCTCTCCTTCAGTCCTTCACCCCATTCACATGCCTGGACTCCAAGAGACATAACTTGAGGGACTGAGGACACAGTCCCTGCTTTGGGAAATGTGACTGTGCGCACTTTAGGAAGCACATCAGTGTCAAGCCACCTCTCTGCGGGATTGCAGGCTCTCCCAAAGAGGTTGCATCTTACCTGGTATTTCTGAATCTTTGTCCAGAGGGTGTGGAACTCCTTCAGTCCCAGTTTACCGCTCCCATCATTCTTCTCTGAGTTAAGGGAATTTCTTTGGAGGGCAGAAAAAGGGATTTTATTTCCCTTCACTGAGTTTACTTATGTGGTCAGTTGTGACTTAAAAAAAAAAAAAATTGTAAGTAAAAGAAGAATGCAAGTCTTCTCTGAAGGACTTGTCCTCTCTGCAGGACTTATCCTGTTGAATACAAAATTGTTGTCCAAGATGTCTGTCTAAATCAATAAGATGATTAATTTAAACTGTAACCAGTTCAAAAGATCTTTCTGCTCCCCCTTTGCAGCTCTATCTTTTTCTCTAAGTACAAAACAGCTGAGATGATTCCACTTTGTTCTATGTAGCTGGCCCAACACCTGCAGTTACAGGAGCGTAATCCTAAGTGTGGATTATAAACAGAAAAAGCCACAACCAAGCCTGCTATTTGGAGAACTGCAGTTCTTGTGCAAACAGCTAACAAAGGAACCTGGTCATGGCATTGCTCCCAAAATCTGCTAAGGAGTCCCTATGGACTGCCATATTTTACACCAAATTATAGTACAGCATAGCCTTGTGTTGGTAATTTTCCCTTTTTCTAACTCTGCAATTCAACTCCCACTGCACAGAGAAGCTGAACACAACTATTCTTAGACTTGAACTTTCATCCTACACTTTTTCCCATATTCTTAAGAGTAAAAGCTCCTCAAGTCCTGTGTACTCCCTGCTTCCTGTATTTGTTTATCTCATTTTCCATTTGTTAGGTCCTCATGCCTTCATGATACTTTCACCAACTGCAGCCAGGAAACAGAGAGGTGAAATGCACCCAGATGTGCACACGCAACTCTACAGCCAAGGCCGTGCGCACCATGCTGAGAGCCAGGTGCCTTTTCACAGCACAAACATCACTTTGTCCCCAGCCAAACCAGAGCACACAACAGCTGGGAAGGCTTCAAAGCAGATCCTAATGTCTGATAATGGATTTTCTCTGCTGCCTCAGAGAATGTGTGTGTCATGGTGAACAGTAATAGGAAGGGCCTGCTTTTTCAGGGGAACCAGGGTAAAACCAGCTTCTCCACCTCAGGAGTCATTAGTACATTAGGATGGACCCACCAGGGAGCAAAGGCAGCTCCCCTACTTCAGCACAGGCAGAGGAATATCATCTAGGAACAGCCTTAAAGGATACATCTAACAGGTCAACCATTATTTTGCATGTCTCAAGACTAAAGCCATCAGTTTTAATATCTTGGCCTGTAAAGGAGGAGCAAAAGACAGGATTATCATGGCATGCTCTACCACAGCACCTTCCTAAATAGCTCATGAGCTCTCTAACCAGTGTAGACACACCAGCCCTTATTTGCTGCCATCCCACTGGTGGCTTTGGGTGAAAGTCAGCTGGGATGTTTCCCAAAACAGTCAGCCCAGTTAGTCTAGTTTGTAGGTGTGCTACAGAAGCAGGAGTCAGAGATAAAAGCTTTCCTGCCCTTACTGTGTGCCTGCAAAGATAAAGGGGGACTTCTGTGGACCACGTGGACTTTTTAACTTACGCAGGTCAGCAGTTGGTAGCTTCATGCAAGGGCCAAGTATCAAATCCAGCTTTGTAACCAGCAATACCCCATTGCTAACTGGCTGGTGCACACAGATATACAACACAGTCCTGACCATCTGGATAAGATTTCACTTTGGAAATTAAAGAGACAGTTATTTCTCCAAGTACTTATTTCTCGAGCACTGTTTAATGGCAGGGAAAATATTGCAGAGCCAAGCAAGGAATCGCTTCACAGAAAAAGAAGCTTCTCCTCCTACTTGGGGACTCCCCAGACCATTGGGTGGGCTATTGTTTGAACCACTCAGGAGTGGTTCAGTACTAAAGTAGCAGCAATATCTCTCTTGATTATTATCAAGCACTAATCAAATCTGTCCATCTTCCTGGCTGCCAATTCCCAGTGGCAGATGCTGGGATAAAAGACACCCATATATATACCCTGCCAAAGCACACACCCTGTGAAACACACCTTCTGGGCTGGCACAGCCTCAGCATTTTGGCAACCCCCTGAAGCAGCAGAGCATGTGGCCGTGGCCATATGGAGAGCCAAGGGCAGGTCTGGGGCAGAGCCCTGGGGTTTGGCTCTGCCCAGGTCAGTGGTGCACTCTGTGCTCCCACAGCCACGCTGGACACCTGCTGGTGGCCAAGCGAAGCTGCTGTTGGACAAAGGTACTTACGTTTAGCCATGATTTTATTCAAGATGGTACGCAGTTCAAAGGCTGAGATCTCTGCATCCTGTGGAAAAGAGGAAAACAGATTTTTCACTGTGAGCCACAGACACCATCTGCAGCCTCTGATTCCTTTGGGCAAGTTAGCCAAGTTCAAACATCGCTTCAATTCCCTTGGATGGAAATGCAAGCAGTAAGCTCTCCCCACCTCCCATTCCCAGGAGCACCACCAATTCCCAGGCTTAGCATACCCAGCTGCAAGGTGTGCCCAAGCCCCTAGACAGCCCAGAGCAGCCTGGGGAGAAGGCACAGCCCAGCCCTCGAGGGCCCTGTGTGCCTGCACCATGTGCTCTGCCCAAGGACAGAATTAGGGCCCTGCAGAGATAAAAGTCAAGCCTGCAGTTCAAAGAGAGCAAAGATTGTTCATGAGGAGTGCTTGAAAATCCATTGTGTAAGCAGATGGGTAAATACAGATTTTGGCATGCACAATTGCACACGCACTTGAGATCTGACTCAGCACAAGAACTAAACTCTGTCCTGGGGAGGTATCTCTCTTAACCACTCACCCATGATGCCATTAAGATATTACCAGAAAAATACTCACACTTCCTGCTAGCTGTCCAAAAAGCCTTTTAAAGTTGGGTTCAATGTCATCTTCACTGATCTCGGTCTAAGAGACAGAAATAGAGAATGCAGAAAGGAGGAAGTTTTATGCCTGAGAAAGACTTCATGCATTTCCTTGCCCCTAGTAAAACGATTTAGAAGGCAAAGTTGAAGGCAGAGTGCTTTTCCTGTGATTTTAATCAGTTTTCTTTTCATGGGCACCTCAAAATGCTGGCATTGCAAGTGCCAAAAAAAAAAAAAAATTAAAAAAAAAAGAATATAACACATGGGGTACATGCATTAGTAGGCAAAACATCCCCAGCTCCAGCAGGACTAAACATATGGTGAGCCACTAGTTACTCATGGAAACAACATCACATGCAAAAACACCCCTAGGGCTGAAAGCTGCAGTCTTGGACTCCTGGAGAGCAAAGGGAATTTGCTGTGGCTCCGCTAACTCTTCAGAGTGTACCTGATCTCCTCTACCTACCAAGTCCAAGCTCTGGATAAAGGACAACATATGTTTCCATTACATTGCTTATGATATTTCCACTTGCTTGACATTCAGTTATAGATATTGAAAGATCTTTTCCCAAAGTTCTTGGAAACACCTACTGAAAAACACTGCCCTGCACAGGGAACAGGCACGCCAACCCCCACTGCTTTACAACAAAGCTATTTCAATTGAAAACATTTAAGTCAATATACCTCTTCAAAATTGGCCTCAATTTCATCATCTATCACCCTAGAAAAATAAAGAAATCAGTATTAAAATCCAGTCACTTTTATGATGTTTTTCTTTCAAGCATCAGTTAAAGAGAGATACCGTAAAATATGGAAATAATAATGAATATTCAAAAGTTACTGGATTAATCAGTGACAGACACTCGATACCACAGGGGAAGCAGTATTCTGCCAGCTATGGCAACACATTTCAACCTGCAATGTCCTGCAGAGCCACAGACAGGATTTTGGGTCACACATGACTCTCCGGGTCACTCAGTATCACTGCCTACAGACCTTAGCCCAGAACCAGGCTCTTGGGTGCAAATCAAACTTCCTCTAGTCACGTGTTTTTTTTTTTTCTTTTTCCTTCAAGAGAGCAAAAAGTGAGAGCCCTAAATTCTGATGTGTTTCATGCTGTTCCCCAGGTCCTGTGGGAGTGCCACACCTACTTAAGCACTGCTGAGGGCCCATCCAAAGCTGAACGTGTCCTCACACAACAGACATCCCACTTTTCTCACTGCAGCAGAAACATGCAGCAAAATATTACAGGACAGAGAAAGGATTTTGCTTGCTTTGAATCAGGGAACTTAATATAAAAGATCCCACATCCCTTCCTGAGGCTTTAGCCCAGCTGTTCTTTAAAATGTGACGTCCAAATTTTTTCATGGTTTTAGAGCTAACAGTGTGGTTTGAGCCAGTTCCATTAAAACCCATTTTAACTTTATCAAGGGTATCATTTGGTTGAGCAAGTATCTTGAATTTTTTCCAGCCTGATCATAAAGGTGTGAGATCAATTGTGGCAATCAGGCAGCTGAAAGCACAGGCATTTCTGTCTCCCAAGCAGGGTGCCCAAACTGCCACCCCCTGGCACTTTCCTCTCTCCACAGACTTACCTATGCTGTGGCACCCAGCTGCCCAAGGCCCCATAACTACAAATGTCTGCACAAGCAGAGATAACAACAACCATAACAATAATAATAATAATAAACTGCACTAAATATTATTGTTTTTCTTCCACCATTCCTTCCGGCTCAGTTCACTCAACCTTTCCCAGGAAGCAGATGTACCCCACTCCTGGGCTGTTCCATCCTTCCATGCCTGCGAGAGGGACCAGAGACCACCCATGTGCTCATAACCCTCTCATACAAAAAGGTACCTACGTGGAGTTTGCGCTTTTCTCCGAGAAGACCCGCAGACAGAAATCCCCATTCTTGTTGGGTTCAAAGGTCGAGGGCACAACAATATATTCTCCTGCAGGGAGCTTGAACCGGTTCAGCACTTCTCTAAGGTTGATGAAGGTGTTCGATTTTTCTCTTGCTTTGTTGGTCAGGAAGAAGTTTTTGCTCAGATGAATGTTTGTCTGGCCAGAAAACTTATGAAAAGCAAAGAAAGAGGAAAAAAACCCATAGTGTGCATGCCTTTGCTCTTACAAATTAAAAACATAAAAGATATGTCAATTAGCTATGTATGGGGAAGAAATGAAAAAAGGAAAGAAAAGAGATGTCAGCTCCAGAAAACTGAAAGAGAAAGGGGGTGGGTGCATCCCACCACAGTGCTCCTGAGATGTGGCTGCAAATGTATTTTGCAGATCATCACAATAAACCATTCAGGTCATGCTTTTGTTTTGCAGATGATGATGGGCAATCTCAAGACATTTGCAAATTCTTCCACCAACTATTTTTCTTTAAAGTGAGATGGCATATGAACCATGTCCCTCTGGTCCCCGGAGCTGGTGCCACCTGGAGACTGCAGCTCAGATCTGTCTCTGAGGTCATGCTGCCTTAAGGCAGAGTGCTCACTTATGGAGGGCTCAGAGAATAAAATAAAATAAAGTATTTGAGTGTAACATCTAGTGCAAGGTGTCCCTGCCCGTGGCAGGGGGGTTGGAACTATATGATCTTTAAAGGTCCCTTCCAACCCAAACCATTCTATGATTCTATGATCTTCCAGATTAAACTTTTCTGTGCAGGGTCTTACAGGTGGGCTATTTCAGCTCTATAAGCCAACATCAGGAACGTGCATGTTTCAGAAAACTCCTCCTTCCTGTCCTCCCAGATTTGTAAGAATGCAAAACCTGTCAGACCTGCTGCTGTAGTGGGAGATAAAATTCCACCTTTTGGGGAAAGGAAAAATTACACTGTAGCTACAATCTCTTTTTTTAAGGAAATGAGATTTTTTGACCACTAGGGTGAGAGCTGAGTGGCTGACAGAGTACTGCTAAGGCATTAAAAAGGCACATAAAAAACTTGATTAACTGGTGGCACCATTTTTTTCCTGATGAAACCACACTTTACGCAAAAGCAGCTGGTTTGAGCATAGCCTCAGGCACCACTGGGTGCCCCAACTGCTTCACTTGCACCCTCACAGGTACAGCAATCCCACTAGTGGGGTCACCCCAGTATTTTGCTCAACATCAGTCATTCCTCTGAGGAGCAACAGCTCAGAGGTGCCTGCAGCCCTTCTCATATTGCATAGGCAGTGCTGCATTGCCATCCCTCTCTGACCCCCAGGGCGTACTATTAGCTACCTGCAGGTAGAAACAGAGAAAAACTAATAAAGGTGGTGCTTAGGAAAATGACTATAAACCACACCTCCTTGGAATGTTAGCCATGTGTCAAACATGAACTTTGTGCAATGCTGGGAAAAGCAGTGGTGCTCTGGGGGAGGAGGTGTGGGTCTGAGTTGGGATAAGAGCCATGGAAAAGCTGCTTTGGTGAGTTTCTGCAGTACAGAGCACTGTTATCCCAATCCAAGACACTCTGAAAACGCAACGTTGGCTCAAGACCCCTTCCAGAATAAATGGCCTCTAACTTTAGATTCTGTGCAGTCATGTTGTCCTGCAGGGAAGGAGGATTCTCTGAACCATTTCTTCCCAGGAGCCATTCAGCCCCAAATCTGCACCTTGACCACCAACACCTGCTACATACCTCTGGAGGCACCTGCAAGGAGAAAAGGAGAGTTATTTGATTGTGAATGGCAGCTCCAGGGCTACTTCTTTTCACAGCTAGTTAGCAGGTACATTCACGCTTGAAAAAAACCCCAAGTAACACTTGGCTTAAGGGGAAGGTGAATGTTGAGCCCACACCACTGGCTCAGCTCCCAGCTCCATCCTGCAGGCAGGTGGGGCTCACCTGGGGCAGTGTGGGCACAGCCTGGCACAGACATAGATAGGCTGGTCGTTGTTTCCTGCTGATTCTCCTCCCTGCAGCCATGATATTTTTTTTTTGTAGGCTCTAATATTTCTTTTCCTCTTTTACCTTCCTGCACCTCTGGCCTCTCCACCATCACGAGAGTAGGCAGAGGCTGAGCAAGGCAATAATGCAACTTTCCATTTCTTTATGTCTTCAGGGGACTTAGCTTTGCTTTAAACCTTATTATCCTATGGGGACCAGATCCTTTGATAAGCTTTTCAAGGCTGGGACACTGATAAAACAAGCAGTTGCACATACTGTCTGTGGTTACAGAACAACCCATAGACAGGACAATTATTCCTATTTTCACTGCCAGTTAAGCATCACTGCTTTGCAGCTCTGTCCTGCTTCAGGAGCTACCCTAGACACATCTCTGACCCTTCACTCAGCAGGAGTTTTACGGGTGTTTTGGCTGGTTCTGCTGCTGGTTTCACACTCCCCAATGAAGCACAGGTGTCTCAGTTAGGGTCACATCCCTACCACAGCTGCTGCCATTCTGCTGCCATTCACCACAGCCTGATAAAGTGAAACGGAGACTGGATTTCTGCACATCTTATTTTTTAAATAGTTATTCTGCTCTTCCATTTAGAAGTACAAAATATTAAAGGTGGGAAGTGGCCTCTGTAGGTCATCTGGTCCAACCTTCTGGAGGAACTTGACTTCCTTAATAATATCCTCAAAGCAAGGCTGATATCAAAGTTAATAAACTTACTTGGGACCTTTTCCAGCCCAGGTCTGAATATCTCCAGAATCATAGATTTTATTGTCTCTTTGGGTACCTGTCACTGTATTTGACCACTGTTTTTGTGGAGGATTATTTTCTAAACATCTTAAGTGGAATTTTCCTTGCTGCAGCTGGTGCCTGACTCATCCCATTTGAGTTTCGACGGAAAGCCCAGCCTGAGAACTGCACTATCACATGTATAGAGTTACTTCTTCTTTTCCTGCCATGCACATGTACAGCCTTACTTGCCTCATAAATGGCAAAGCCAATGGTGTGCATGTCCTCTCCCATCTTCCTCTGCTTCCGCCGGTGCTTCTGAATCAGCCCAATGAGGAAAGTGCAGCCCCCCTCAGGATCATCAGGATCTTCATCTTCTTCCTCCAGCTTGATCAAATACTGAGGATTTGTCCAGAAAGTGTCTGGGAAGTGGATTTATGCAAACTGCTCAGAGGCTTTTTCCAAAGCAACTGTGTTGATATATACATGTCAGCTAGGGCAGACATGGCTCTGACTTCCAAAATCAGCTGTGAGATAGAAAAACTAATGCACTCCTCCTTCTCCCCCAGCATTTACAACCACAACTTGACCCTCATCAGGGAGCAAGTTTCCAAAATACCTATACTGTTTGGACATTAGTCCTAGATATCCCAGAGCTACATTCCCCTTCTCCATAAGCCCCCCCAAACCATCTCCCAGAAGCTCCCACAGAAAGTACAAGCGGACAAGTAAAACGTTCCTCCAGTTTTTCTTACTCGGATAATTCCTGCAGCCCCCTGCAGTGGCTCCTCGCCTCCAGTTCCCATCCAGCTTCAGCAGGCTCCACTTCTTGTACCTGTCACTTGCCAGGGTGTCTGGAGTCAGGTTGCAGATCTCCAGGCGTGAGTAATGCCTTAGGAAGTCGTTGAACGCCATCCTGTGGGAAGCAATGCCACTGGCAATGTCTCCTCAGGGTGGCAGGTTTTCCATGCAGTCAACTTGCCTATCCTCCCTCTCTCTCACTGTGATTTAGCAATAGGATTGGGGTGATTCTGTACACTCATCTTGGAGAGGTTACTTTGTGTGAAAAAAAGCAGAGCAGATGACATTCCTTTCTGCCAAAATGGAAACCTAATGGTACTTACCAAAATTCCCCATCTTCATGTCTCCTGGTCAGCCGCTCCCGCACCTCAGGGTCAACGCCACTCCAGTTTGGGCAGCTGAAAGAGAACCCCACATCAACTACAGCATATGGTACAGGATAAACCATTTGCCTGTTCTAGCACAATGAGTTCACTCTCCATGACTGCAATACTCCACAAGATCTAACTGACAGGAGCTCCAGAACTCTCAAACCACTGCAGAATTGAACACAGATGGACCCAGAACATCAGACTTCTCAAATATGCCAGGTAAGGATGAGATGCAGAGTTTTATTTTCAGAAAGTGCTAATGCCTTGACTGAGGCAGAGCTTTATATTATTAAAAAAAAAAGACTCAATAAAAACTGCCCAGCGACACAAGTGAGTAAACTTCAGCTTTCATTGTTAACAACAGAAATGGATTTTTAAAGCCCTTTTAGAAAGTAAGTTTTCAGAAGGTCACCACTGAATACAGGCTGTTAAATAAGCAGAAACTATAATGAGGTTTCTAGGAATCACCAACCAAATCACTGCACTTACATGAAGGCAGGTGTTTGCATGAAAGGCATCACATACTGTGGTGGCCACGTGGAAGATGACAGAGATGGGATGCTTCTCTCTCAAACAGTTCAGAGTGAACATCACATCCAGACATGACTTACAGAGGAATTTGAGGTAGGGAAAAGACAGACAAAGCAGAAACACAACTGCAGCCCTGCATTAAAAGCCTATTGGCAGAACATAAGCCATTGACTCACTTGTCATTCCATTTCCCAGTCCACTCCACTTCCCCCCAGGGATTTCGGATTCTGATCAGCTTCTGCACTGTTCCTCGGAAGTTCACCTGATGTGATCAGAAGTGTATGGAGAGTTACCCAGGGACATAGCACCATGCTCCCTCCCACATCTTCCACAGTAATTAAAAAACAGGATAGAGCAAATATCTCAGTGTTCTGCATGACAAAGAATGCACACAAACATTGCACACATCTGGTCTGAAAGACACAAGTCAAACTGATCCTGAATGTGGTTCTGGCACCCAAGCTTGTCCAGAGAAACTTTATTACACAAAACTCATGATAACCAAAATGTCTCTTTTGTTCTGCTAAAAAATTACCTCTGATAAGACTTCCAGCAAAGAAAATGTAAAACTGCTACAGGGCTGCCAAAAAGCCAGCACAAAGAGATATTTTTCTAAGTCTTCCTTTATGTATAAACTGCCTTCTTACATTCAAATGCCTTTTCCTCCCTCCTTTTATATGAAATGAGCCTGTTACAAGAGATGGGACACTCAGACTGGCCACAACCCTTCTGACCACACTAATGCCCTGCAGTGCAGCAGCAGCAGCAGCCACTCCTTGGACTGCGCCGAGGCCACAGCTTGTCCCCTGCTGGTCTCTGCACACACAGGGGGCAGGCCAAGCACAGCTGTGCCAGTTTCAGTGGAAACAGCCACGGTTTCTGGGGAACACAATCCTTCTTTGAGGAAGGAGCTGGCACACCTCTAGAGCCTGAAGGCAGAAAACTACACAGAGTCCAGAGATGACATACAAAAATAAACTATCCTTACAAAGTCTGCACAGATCTCCAAAGGAACAGCCTGGCTAAGTCATGCCTGTTTCTGAATTAAGGTCAACAAACTCTCTCTTAGCTGCTTTTGCTGTGAGAAGAGGACCAAAAGCACACCCACCAACCCAGCTCTTAGCAGTGTCCACCTCAGCGCAGCATGTCAGCAGCTCTCTAGACCTCACTCAAGTTTCAGGAATTATTGTAGAACCGATTACTGGTGAAGTAACCCCAAAAACTCATTAGACGTGGAAGGACAGTACGATCTACTTCCTTTATTTTCACTTGTCTTACCCTCACCAATTACCCACTTTTTAGCAGGCACCCTGCATTCAAATACCATGTCCTGCTGAAAAGCGCTGTTTGGCAGGCACTTAAAGGACAATAATATACGTTTTTCTTGCTTGGTACACATTTCACATCTTCTTGTACATGTAAGGTACAGTGTTGCCTGTTATGCAGAACCGAGTTGAAGGGTCCAGTCACCAGCAGAGGGTAGTGTGCCCTCTGCACAGAGCTGCCCACTGCCCTGCTTGCTGGAAAAAAAAGCAATGTTTATGGAAAAGTAGGTTTGGGGTTTTTTCAGTCAGACCACCAAGAAGACAAATCTGTGTTTATCCAAAACACACTAGCTCATTCAGTGTTCCTTCATAAAGAAAAGACTCAAAACACGATTAGGCAAAATGGGTGACACTCAAGAATTTGCAGTGTTGCAGATGCATTTGAGGCTGCCACACACAAAGCCTGTTACGTCTTGCCCCTCTGGGGTGGCTCACCTACCTCCTCTGCCCCGGTGACCGAGTACGCGTGTCCCTTCACCAGCTTCTGGGAAGTGACTGCCTCTGTCTCTGCTGCACTGGTGATCTGGAAGAGCAAAGACCTTTGGTGAGCTTCCCACGTGCAGGAGATCCAACAAACAAAGCTTCCCCCTCCAACAGAGCTTTAATCTTGCTGGCAGGCTGCAGGGGTGGCTTAGCTGCTGCACAGAGGAAACAAGAGGGATCAGCATGACAGAGTGGGGAGAGGGAACAGGAACACTTGTGGTGGTGCTGGAGCTCCAGGGCCATGCTCGTGGCAAGGAGTGCACATCAGAAGCCCTGCACCCTCTCAGCTCCAAAACACTTGGTGTGGTGCATCCCCTCTTGTGAACCTCCAAAGGAGATGCACACAATAAACTCTATATTCTCAAGGTGGCCAGGAAATAAGCAGGGAATGACTGGCCTGAGGCTACCTAGGCATCACCAGGGATCACACCCAGGTCCAGCAAGCTCCAGTGCTTTGCTTTGGGGTTAAAACACTCCCTTCAGCTTCACAGCAGGTGGAGGGTTCCTGTTTCTTCCCCTAGCACAGCCACCATGGGACCAGCCATGCAGGGCAGAAAAGGAAGAGGCTGAACTTTGGATGTCATCGGTACCTGAAGGCACATCACCCTCTCACTTTTTTGTGGCCATTAGAATACTTGGGCAGTCTGGCCTTTAAACACTGCAGAGAAAAGTCACTCCTTGCTAGACTGAGTATTTAACCACCTATGAAACATATGACTACCACTGCCTTTCCATCATTTCAGAAAGTGTGTGATCCCTAAACAAACATATTAGAAGCTTAAAAAACCAGAGAGGATGGGATTGAGCAGGCAGGACTCCTGCTGTCAATTCACACCCTATTACTGTCCCAAAGGACATTCTTCATGTAATGCTTAACCTCTGTGTCCCTGTTTTTCTCATAGAAGAGAAGGAAAGATTTTATAAGATTTTTTTTCAAAGGCAAAACTCAATAACAAAAAAATTTACATTAGAGAAATTGCCAGTATTATCAACAACACAATATATTTACTCTCCTCCACCCCAACAAGACATTTGTATTCTGGAGCAAAAATCCAGCTGTCAGATTCTTATCTAAATGCAAACAAGTAAAACAGGCCTTGAAAGTAAAGTGAAGTCAAACACTGGTATTAACCAAGTACTTTTCCTGCTGTGAAGCTTCCCTCCCCTGGGACTCTGATTTAACTTGAAAAATGGGAGGAAACATTTACATTTATATTATGAATGGAGTTCTTGTAAACAATTTACCTTCCCTTTAGACATAACTAAGATGTAATCTCATTTGGGAGGAGGGTGATTACCACAATAACAATACTTATTGTCATTTCAGTAAGACTGAAAGCAATGCTGAATCTCTGCAGGCAAGGCCAAAGCTCTTCTTTTCCTTCTCATGCAGGTCCAGCTTTTCACAATGTGTTTTCTCATAAATCCTTTTAAAGACCTGGCAACAGTCCAAGCCTCTCTGATTCAGGAACAGTGTCCAGATCTTTTGGGAACATGTTAGGTGCAACTTGTACGCCAAAAAGGCTACAGCAAGGATGGAGGTTGCATCTGAGCATCCGCAGTAGCCATTAGCAGCAGCTTTCTGTCCAAATCTACTCACCCCATACTGTCCTGCTGCCAAGCTACAGGCTTTCTCAGGAACAAACATGTACATGAGGACCCCTAACAAGTTCCCTGTGTGATTCATTACCACAAACCTATGAGGCAGCAAAAGCTCTAGGTCTTAAGGAAGAAATAGAAAGGTGGCAAGGAGCTTTTACTAATAAAATCTACAATTCAACCCAATCACCGTGAGGAGCATGTGCCTGGGTCACATCCGTGGGTCAAACTCTCCAAGCACAAGGTAGAGCAGAGAACCATAGGTAGGGGGACCTGCATCCTGTATGCAGTTCCTGTGGGTGGCTCACTCCCAGCTGCCTGCAATAAGTCTGCTAACTCACATCAATGGAGCAGCCAAGGAGAGAGCCTTTCTGGAGTGCCTTCTGAATGATTTTGAAGAGGTTGGGTGGTGCCGTCCGCAGCTCGTACCACTCTGCAATCCCACCAGTGAAGTCCTCGAAGCCTTCCGTGGTGGTGCCACCAGAAAGGGACTCATACGATCCATTCAGCCTGCACAAAACAGGGGACACACACAGCCATCATGCTCCTCATTTTCCTCTTCTCACACATACAACCATCAGGTTTTCCTGCTCTCCTCCTCTCTTTAGCAGAGGCACTCAGTGTGCCAACTGTGACAGCATTTCTGCTTTCGGCAGCACTAGAGCAGCTACAGATTTGCATGTGCCCTCCATGCAGCTTTGCTTCTTAGACCTGTGTGCTTGGAAAGCCCAGCATAAAATCTTATACAACCATGCGTACAGGTTGCAGGTTCACTTGAAAAAGAAAAAAAAAATAAAATATCAAGACCCAGCAATTTGCCTCCTGAGTTCCACAGTCTTTTAATCTCTGGTCTCATTTTCAGCTGATCTAAATTTCTTAAGTAAATTCAAAATAGTAACATCAGAGGGAAGAATTCCTCTCTGGTTGACCCAAAAATAGAGATTCAGATATGAGGATCTTTGCCTGGAACACAGACCCGGGCACATGGGACTGATGTGCTTTGCACACTGAATCTCCACATCTGCAAGCCCTGACAGGTACATAGAACACATGAAATGGAGTTTCTCAGGCCCTGGTGACAGAAGACCACTGTAGGAACAGCCTTGGCATGAGACGCAAGAGCTACTGGTTTTTTTGCTAGCAACAAAGCCAATACTTTGTCTACTTGTCTTAGGCACTTATCAACAAAGCTGTACTAAAGGAGCCATCTTGGGACACTCCAGAAGCTGTAAAGGCTAGTAATTAGGCTGATGCTTTAAATGCATAGTACCCATACAATTGAGGATGCCATGGGGAAGCAGTGATTTGAGTGGGGTGAAAGCCTGGTCTCTACTCACTTGGCATAGGCCTTCTCCAGCAGCGCACTCCAGAATTCACTGCCCTCCGCCGAGTGCACGAAGAGCAGCTCTCCGTTCTTGGTGGGCAGCCTGTCGTCCACCACCACGTCCACCCACTCCCCGTACTGCCAGAACTGGAAAGAGAGCATGAACACCTTGTCACCAAGCCACGCTGTGCACTTCGGTCACCAGGATGTTTACCTGGTGGAGCTGATTTCCTAGAGGAAAAGCAATCCACTCACAGCCAGCTTCATCCACCCTGCTCAGCGATGCACATATTCAGTTGGCTCTGCTGATGGAGGAAGGATCAAAAAGGCTGCCCCTGCTCCCAGCTCTTTGGTTAAAACTCTTGTTCCTTGCACTACCATTGCCCTTCTTAGAGGTTTCCCTTTTTCTGTCTGGCTCTCTGATGCGCCACAAAGCCATTCCAGGAATCCCACCACACAGAGATACAGCCAGCCAGTTGGATTCTGGCCAACAGCACTGGGAAAGAAGGCTGTTTTCCACAAACCTGGAAATGGAAAATTCCTGCATATTTATCCTGGAAGCTCTGGTCTTTGGGAACAACACGGGCCAGAATTTCTTCATTCAGGGTGAGAGAAGCAATGGCAGCCAAGAGCCAACAGTCCCCTGTAAAACGAAAGAAAAAAAAAAAGAATTAAGTTCTATATTCAAAACCTCATTCTTAGTTTTTGTACTGCATAGGGATTGTGCATTATAACCAATAATCCCCTCAACTGGGAGCAGATGATCCCTGCCATCACCTCACCTCTAAGGCAGAACAAATGAATGAACACAAATACCCTCCAGCTGCAGGCAAGTGTTTTGTCAAGACCCAAGTCATTAAAAAAAATCAAAACAGTCTTTTTCTGATCTACCACCACAGTTATCAGCCATTCTGGGATTATTTGAAAGAAAACAAAATATTCAACTGAGTGCCTACATGTTTGGAAGCAGCACAGGGAAAAGGCAAAGAGCCTGTGGGCACATGCAGTTTCTCCTCAAAAGAACAGTGTTTTCTCAAGCATAGGCTGCATTCCTTTCCCTCCTCCATGTTTAATAAATGCTTGTTGCCTTACCATCTGGAGACCTGTCCTGTGGACAAGCTCCCTTTAAGGTCTCTTGCCAGCCTCCCTCCAAACAGGAGCTCCTTTCACCGTACACCTCTCCAGAGGCTCTTGCTCTGTGTCTACTCCCACGGCTCGTCTCTGGCACTAGTCACCAGAGAGTCAGCCAAGGTCTGAAGGCAGGCACTGTTCCCCAGTCCCACACACCTCTTCACCCTGCCTGGGATGCAGCCAACACACACCAAGCCTGCACGCCACAGCTCCAGGGCACAGGCTGCCTGGACAGTGTTTTTCCACACCATCTCCTGCCATGCAGAGGGAGGAAGAGACCACAGCTCTATAAATATTACACCTCTATTTTCTGTAATTATTTTCAGAACCCAGTGCTACTTTAACAGAGCAGTTACCTTTCTGCTCAGCCATGGGCCTCCTGCAGCCTGTTAGCAAAGCAGTCAGATTTACAGAGCCAGATGACACCGACTGCCACAGCTCAACACAAAACTCCTTGTTACCATTACCAGCTCCACCGTTCTCTTGCTTTGTGAAGAGAGCGCAGTTGGTATTCCACATCAGATCCCACAGAAGGATACTGCAGGTTGAAGAAGCATGAACCAGCTGCTAGCAAGCCAGAGGCCAGCAAAGCAGCAATCTCTATACAGTCTTCTCTCTCCCACACGAAAAGGCTTAAAAGCTTACAGATGAGAAACTGGGATCCAAACTGGAGGAAGTCTCCATGTGAGTTAACCCTAAAGCAGCCCTCAAGGTCCACCCTCAGGCTCAGATCCATCACTGCTCAGACAGCACCAGCAGGTACACAGGCAAGGTGCAGGTCCCTCCAGGCTGCCCCTTCCTTTTCACAGCTGACTCCCAGCAGCAGCTGTATGAATGACATCCATTCCATGGCCCTTTTCACGTCTCATGAAAAGTAAAGATGTGAAATTGCAGAATAATTTCAAAACTTGAGATGCTTTTACTGTTTCATAACCTTGAGGGGAAGAACTGAACATAAAACCTTCCCTTAAGCCTTGCCTCTGTCTGCTTGTACCACAATGGAAAAATCACTGTGTCAGAGAAGGTGTCCAACAGGAAAGTCACCTTGCTATTCTTCTGTAACAGATTATGAAGCCATGAGGATGTTCCCCTCCCTCCTCTGCAACAGCACACCCATCTCACTCTGCAAAATGGCAACTCCTCTTACAGCCTCCTTCGAGGTGCTGAGACGTGCCCATCCTCTGGTGCTGTAGTGCATCCAGAGGTACTGCCACACACTGCAAAGGTGCTTGCTGGGAAAGAGACTGGGGTCAGGAGATATTACGAGACATTTTGAGATGGGCTAATCTACAGTAATGGATCCTATCTCCTCCAGTCTTGCAAGAGATTTAGCAGCTACCCTTCACAGCAGTTCTCACAGAGTATCTCAAGCTGGAAGGAACCCATAAAGCCTGAGACAAGTCACAAACATACAAACTGATAAGTTAACCTGTCTCATCTCAGCACAGACGCCAAATAACTGATACCCTGCAGAGAGGTGCCTGTCTGAGCAGCTGAACCCCAGCACACACCCCATGCTCCCCAAGCCTTTTACAGACAGATACTTGGAGGAAAACAAGTCTCTGGCATCTCAGACCTATGCTAGCTAGTCTAAAACCAGTACAAGTATGTTTACCGAGGCTCCTAGAACATCTTCACGTGGTTAGACAGGTCCATACTCTCATTCAGACTAAATCAGATAAATCCAGAAAGAGCAACTGTGCCAGTCCTAAGGCACAGCTAAAGCCATGCTGCTCCTGGCCTCTACAGCAAAGCTATAGGCTGAGCTGAAGGCACTTTGTGCGTGCTTTATCAGCAGGATGGAAACAGCTCAAGGAATGTCCTACGCCCCTTGTATAGGTCTCTGTGGAGATGTTTTTCCTCTCAAATCCTCAACCTGCAGCACAAATCAGAATTCACTTTGCACAGCCTTACTTGACCAGGCAAACTCAACTGCTCCAAGTGGAGCCCAGAGTGCCTGACACTGGTGTTACTAACCTCAGAAAAACTCTGCTGATTTAAATTAGTAGCAAGTCTGGCTCAGACGGCGGCTATCCCACCATTCTTCCCAAGAGATATTGGCATGTCTAGCCCATACACAAGGCAGGGTCTGGACAGGCAGACAGCAGCACAGAAATTCAGCATGACCACAGCAGCTCAGGAAGCCTGGGTCAAGAAGCTGATCAGGCATATAGATTAGGAGCATACACCCTTTAATGATATAACACTTCTTTGAGTCATATTTCCCCTATAGGTAAAAGCACAGGAATTCAAGGATAAACTCCCCCCAGAGGACCTCTATGCCCATAAGCAATGTTTATAAGGAATTTCCTTTACTTTCTAGCTGTTCCATCAAGGCAGACTGAAATAACAGACTCTTGTAAAATCTCTCAGTTGAGAGTCAGAAAAACATAGATCTTAACTCGGACAACTCTGGGCAAGGTCTTCTTGAGGTTTAAAGGCAGATGCAGCACATACAGGAGACACCCCAGCGTTTGGTTTTCACATTTAGAAGTACTCATCAGTCAAGATATCATCTCTTCCTTTCTGAACAGCCATCATAAAAAGCAAACTTGGTAATTCAAAGCCTGGATGAGAACAGAGCTGGAGTATTAGCCTGCACTAAGTAAGAATGAGCCGAGTCTTTAGCAAATAGTCTAAAATATCAGAACTGGTACTTCTGTAAGATTCTTGACAGCAACTTTCTTTGGATAGAGAAGGAAAGTCTAAGAGGAGGCTAACAGGTTACTTATAAAAAGAATCTGAAAGGAGTGTTAGCAAGGCTAGATTGATCACAGAGAATTTTTGCAAGCGCACAATAGGTGGAATAAAGTTGTCAGAATATTATCCGTTTGTGAGTTCGTAACACATTTACATTAAATACTGTTTTTTCCTTTCATGTTTCCATTTTGCTGCTTTCAGTGTTTTACTTCTTATTTCTATACACCTACCTCTGCATTTACCTAATCTTCAGCTATAACTAGGATGTTAAAAAAATGTAATTGCAAGGCATGCATAAATAGCCTTAAGGGCTTAAAATTGGCCATTCCAGAAAGAAAAGACAGGCAAAACACACCCATGAAGTGCCTGAAGGGCCATAAGCAAAAGGCACCTCCTCTGGTCACTGCACAGCCCACCTATAAATATGGGGCCAAAGGAAAAATGGACATTTCTAATGTACATTCTGCCAATCACAGGCCAGTCACTATTTTAAAACATTCATAGCCATAGATTAACAGCTACTGAATGTATTTATATATATTTATGTATTTATATGTATTTATTTATTTCTATGTATTTTCTGAACTCCAGAAAGCTTTCTGGATAGAGACACAAGGTTGTTGCAACCCACTGACAGTGGAGGGGTTGTCAGAATGTGAACACTGGATCTAATTTCCTAAATTCATCATATTCAGTCAGGTTTTTTTTCACACATTTTTGTGTAAGGAGGAGACACCTGCATCTAAACAGCAGAGGAGAGACACTGTGCTGTTTACACACCAGTGTTGTGATACCATGGTGACATCCCTTCCAAAAAAGGCAGTTAAGAGTGAACAAGGTTTCTCTGGCTTTGGATCCTCCCCTCTGCTCTAATGAGTCACCACATCCCATGTGCTGCTATTTGGAGCCAAAAACCATCACTGACTTCAGATCCCATACTGCAAAACTGACTCCAAACACTTGCCTTTAAAAGCTTCACCTAACAAGGGGAAAAAACCCAACAAACCAAACAAAACGCCAAACCTTTTCTGCACTGATGATGCCTTCCATGTACCACAGTATCCTACAGTCCAGGTCAAAAACTATGAAACAAATTTATGCACCTGGCCCATAGACCAAAGACTCCTGGGCTAAAAGGTTAGCTGAGCTGTTTGGTTACACATCTCCTGCGAAAAAGCCTGTTGCAGCAGCGATGGGTGCATGCGCTTTGGATGCCCCATCTGTCCCTGCAGCACTCCCAGATGAAGGGCTTAGCAACAGCGGCGAAGCTCCACATGGGTACACGTCTGTTTCTTTGTAATCAGGCCTTTTGGGAGATAAATAAGGCTACAAAAGCTCCCTATGGAAAAAAAGCAACCTAATAAAAAGTACAGGTTTTCAAAAGTAGCGGACATCTTCTAGTGCAATCTTCTCTGCAACATACTCAAATGCCACGGGACATGAACATCAGCACACAAAATTCAAGTAAATGGAAGCTTAAGCAAATTTATCAATATAAATGCTGGTGTCAGATGAGACCGTGACAAAAATATATATTAAAAAAAGCCTTTGTAGAGCACATCTGCTGGCCTCATTGTGTGAAAAGCAGAGATCCCATACAGGTTCTTAGTAACTCAATGGCTACAGAGAGATAAGATCAATAGCATCTAATTTTTTAACAATCACAGGACTGTCACACAATACCAAAATCCTGTCCAGATTCATGGAAAGATAGCAAGGTGAGTCATCACAGTACTTAGTCATGATGAAAATATTAAGACAAACAAGACCACTAGCAACCTCCAACTGAAATCTAGTTTGAGGAGAAAAAATAATACCAGCTGTGAGTCAGTTCACATCCTTTGCTGATACCATACAACCTCATAAGAACACCTGAATGGTCCAAAGGCCATTAAGGCAACAAATGTTTTTATCAGTTTAAAACACAGTTTGGTATTAGCAACAGCAACTTCACAACTCGCAGTTACAAATCTTTCATTCCCGTGCTTTTGCTGCCACAGCATCTGGATAGAAAAGTTGGAAGCCTGCAGAAGGCAGAAAGCAACTAAGTTCCTTCAGAAACCAGTATCTCTACAAAATGCCAGATGTCAAAATGGCATTACAATAAACTCATTTCAAGTTGAAGAACTCTGTAGCTGTAAAGTTTCACAACAAAAAGAGATGACAGATGTTTGGCATGTGTGTTAAGCACTGGGACATGCTTTATGCCAAAACAGTCATGGTGGGAGACATGATACTGGGAGGAGAGGACACAGGAAGGAAACTGGTGACATGTCAGCAGCCCATGACACAACAGAGCCTAACCCATGCCACAGATGGCATTGGGGCATGAGGAAAACTAAGTTAATAACCTAAGAACTTTTAGTGTCAGGACTTTTAACACAAACTGTGTGAAATCTAGTTGTCAAAGCACCAACTTAGAAAACTTCTGAATGAAAACATAAGCACAAAATACAAGCTATCCTGCCTGTTTTATTTTTCAACATGAAAACACAAATAGCTGCAGCAGGACTAGAAACTAAGAAGCCACAATAAGGCCAATATTATGCTGCTTGAAAGCAAACAAACAGAACAACACAGCACAGCACGTATTAGTCACATTTCCCTAAACCAAGGGCTTTCCCTCAACCATTCTGCCTAATCTAAAACCCTCTCACTACAGCTGTGGAATAAATAGGAGCATACTGCTTTCACTTCACTTTATTTCTTCTCATGTTTATGCAGACATCCTCCTTGCCAGCTTTTTGGGTGGACAAGCATAGTGGCAGTCGCCTAAATCCCCTTCTGGCAGGCAAGGCAGGAAAGAGGCTTCCAGACTGGGATAGCTGGCTAAGTTACTCACTCCCAGCTGTCCCCTGGGGCTTTCCCCACAGCTCCTAGAGCTTCTCCAAGAGAGCCTGACTGGGGGGTGCCATTGAACAAACCGAGCAGAAGCCATGGCAAAAGAAGAGGGCTCACAGGCTAGCCCATCCCTCCCAAAACACTCGGGTTTTGTTTTCCTTGAGAGCTGGTGACTAGCAGGGAACTCCCCATACAATTTGTTTTCTCTGTACTGCATCTTTCCAGGTTTCAGAGGGTCCCCCCTGCTCGGCAGCACTCCCTCCCACTGGGGAAAGAAACTCCCTACTACTGCTCTTCTAAGCAGACTCTCAAAGGCAGAAATTAGTCAGTCAGTGCTTTCAGGCACACAGATGTGAAGATGAAAGGAACTGGTCATGATCAGAAAACCCCTCAGGAAATCAGTCTGTGTCATCCCTTCTTGCTGCATGCAGAAAGGCTGCGCTCGGTGGCCAAATGCACATGGTCCCAACATGTAAATGCCGAGGAAAGGTGAGAAAGGCCTGATTTGATGTGCAGAGAGGTGGTAGGGTGCAAAAGGATGTATCTCCAGAGTGAGTTACAGCCTAGTATAAACCGTGGTGTCCTGGGGCAGCACCTGCATGGAAAACTCAGCTTTCTGCCTCCACCTTACCTAAGGCCCCTTGGCAGATGTCAGTGCGAGTGGCTCCACCGGCTATGAACTGGGGGCTGGAACACAGCTCCTGGGAACAAAACAAGCCTCCGTTACATATAGCCACAGGTAGGGGAGGGAACAAGGACCCACCCGCAGCAAATGAGACAAGCCATTGACCACAGCAGATGGACGCCACAGAGACGGAGCAGACCAGGAATGAGTGCAGGCACCAGACACGCCAAGCACAGTGAGAACGGGAGCTGGTGACCAAAGCTTGTGGGCAGCCACCTCACTTCACAGTGTGTGCCGGGGGGTCCACTGGGTTCTCACACACGTGCACACACCACTTCGCTATTACCTCCCCGCCACTGACTACGGCAAGGTCTTTCAGAAACGCCTAGGCACCCGGAGTCCACCTGACCCCGTGGCTCTCCTGGCTCACAGGGCTGCTTCAGAAGGAAACCACACGGCGGTCAGCTCATCGCTCTGATAAGGGAAAGAGTTACCCGAAGCGACAGCCCCGAGCGCGGCCCGAGGCGAGTGATTTGTCCATACGGAGAGTTCGGGATGAAGAGGAAAACGGCTTTTCTGCTTTGTTTGTTTCCCAGACAGAGCACATCACCCTGCCAGCCCGTACCCGCGGCGAAGGAAAGCTCCTGCGCCCTGAGCATCCGCAGCTTCACGGAAGGGGCGCACCGGGATCCTGCAGCCCGGGACCAGCCGCGCCCCGGCTCGCCGCCCCCGCACAGTTAAATCAACCCCAAATTGACAGGGCGGGGGAAGAAGAAAAGCCAGGTGCCACGGCTGCGCCCCGGAATGGTGTTGCCGGGATGCCCGCACCCTCCGCCGCCCTACCGTGGGTCTGAGCCAGACGACTCCCTGCGTCTTGGCGGAGCGGGGTCCCAGCTCCCGGTAGCCGAGGGCGGCGGGGCCGGCGGGGAAGGAGGGGTCCTGGAAGAGGCGCCCCTGCTCCAGGCACTCCCGGCGCAGCGCCCCGAAGTGCTGCCCCAGGTAGGGCACGGCGTGGCTGTGCCGCCCCGCGCCCGCCGCCGCCGCCCGCTCCTTCGCCAGCGCCACCGCCATCCCCGCCATCGCCACCGACACCGGCACCGCCCCGGCACGGCTCGGCACGGCTCGGCAAGGCACGGCTCAGCTCGGCACGGCCCCGCCCGGCACGCTTTGTCATCCCCTTCACCGCGCCAGTGCCCGGCCCCGCGGCATCCCCGCTGTACTCCAGTCCCCCCGCACCAGGAATCAAGGATGAAGAAATTCCCCTCCCGGTCTCCACCACGCCACTGCTCAGCCCCGCGGCATCCCCCGGTTCACTCGAGCTCCTCCGCACCAGGAATCACGGATGACACTTTCCCTCCCGGGTCTCCACCCCCGTGGACCCGTAAAGAACATCCCTGCCACGCAGCCGGACGCCTCATCTGCTTCGCACCTGCGCCAGCCCTGGCTCCCGTATTGCCACATGTACTCATGAATTAATATTCCCTGTGTAAAAACCCACAGCTAGCCCTCTCCAAATCTGTACGTTTAGCAAAAAAAGACAAAGGGAGGGAAAAAACCTAATATGGCTGTGGTACGTATGTACCCTGTGACAACTCTGAACGCTGCACGCAACAGAGATCACTTACAGCTGGATTTGCAGGTGGTAACCAAAGCACGCGTTGCTGTCACTGCTTGCACGGAACCATCTACACCCCCTGCACAGCCCGAACCAAACGCAGCGAGCTCCCCCCAACAGCACCCCCGCCATACACTGCGGGGGAAAGGGAGTTGTCTCCGTTTCGGCGCTGAGTTGCTGCCAAGAATGGCTGAAATGCTGCTGCTGGCACCCGCACAGTACAGCAACCCCCCAAGGGAGAATTCAGACCATTTGTTTCATATTTTGGGTCTGACTCAGGACGTGCCGGGTGCGGGGCAGTGCACAGAAGCTGAGAGCCCTTTGTGCTGCGCCCACCGCCCGCACTGGCTGCCCGGCTGCCGTGCAAGGACACGCATCTCTTTCTGCACATTCCATCCCAAGCCCTGGACGCACAAAACAGTGGTTTGGATCCATCCTATCTGACTCAAACGGACATTATTGTCTGAAAAATGCTTAAAGAACCATAAATTACCTGGCTGTACCATTTGCTGAGGTATGGTGGGAAGTTTTCCTTGAAAATTATAAATCAGTTGTTTTCCTTCCTTGCTGATACACGGTGCTCCAATGCACTGTGAAACACTGTCTGTTTCCTTGGTAGTTTTGGACTTCAGTCACTTATGATTCCCCTTCCTAGACTCAACATGGGTCCTACTCGCACAGTTCATGGGAAGCAATTGCGATTAAACAAGAAAAAAAGCTCAGCATTGTCCATTCAATTCCCAGTGTAGCAGAGGAGGGCCCCAAAATCTTTTTGAAGTTAGATATGAGTGGTATGAGCAGCACCAGCCAGCTGTGTCTGTGTAGTTCATGGCCATGCAAGGAAGCAGCCCTGATACCGTCTGGTTGTCCAAACACGGCCAGGCACAGATAAACTTTGCTGTGATTTGAAGGTGTCTCCTCTTCTTTATGGGTCAGAAGGGCTCTTTGAATAAAGAGAATAATGGTGTTTTTAGCAGCATATTGAGGCACATGGGAAATTAATCACACGTGGAGAACTGGAAGCAGATCAAGTAATGTTACATGCTGTAAGTGCTCTATGAGCAGAGCTGGTACATGCTGTGTGCACTCAATTACTGGTATGTCATTAGCCGAGGCCTGCAGCGTGGCTGTGCTGAATGTCGAGCAGGACACAGTATGACACTGGAGGATGGTTTTGCTCAACTGCTTAGATTCATTAAGCACTGCTGAATTATCTCACAGGCAAGGCCCTCTACTGAACCAGGAGTCTGGGAGAAAACAGCACCTCATCACACAGGAGTGTAACTCACAACGAGGTGTGTTGCATCCTAACATCCCAGGCAGGGCTGGGAGCTGTAGAGCTGCTCAAAAAGTGTTTGTTTGGCTCCACGCAGTGGTTCAAATCTGTACAGTTGCCACGGATCAGACTTCTTTGTTTTTTCAAGTGAGGGTAAAAGGAAACCAGTGTCAGTTCAAAGCAATGGCCCACAAAACCAGTTTTGGTTTGTGAACTCCTCTACTCTAGCCATTTCCCAGCAGATGGAGAAGTTTAAGTTGGGTTGAAGTTTTTACTATAAATACTTTGCTTTTCTTAGTCATCTCCCCAGTGTCCCATAGATGATATTTACAGACCACTCTGGGGTCTGCTGGCTGCCTGTCAACAGCCTCTGTTTGTACAACAATCAAGAAGATCAAGTGTGTACAAGCATGTTATATGCCCACTTTGTTCAGTCAGAGTTACCAGAGTTTTCTTAAGAGTCTCTGCGGTGCGATGGGGATTGAGTCTGAGCCAAATACAAAAGGGGAGGAAGAGACAGCAGCAAAGCCAGAAAGAAATTTAACCAGCAAGGATTCAATTAGGGAGTGGGAGAGGTACCTGGGGCAATGTAGGGAATAGGTATATTTGACATGATGGCGTGGTCCCAAACATATAGGGACAGTTCTGTCCCAGACAGCTTAATGACAGACAAGGATATATTGGAGTAATACAGTATTTCTCTTCCTAATGGGAAGTTGGCTGTCCCAGCAGCCATATGAACATCTGACCCACAAAGTCCTTTGCAGCCAGTTAAATCAACAAGTCATCTACTTCCATCCCAGTAGCAGGTGTGGATGAGTCCACAGTTAGGGAGAGGGAAGTTATTTTGAGCACTGCATGAGCCAGCTTCTTGATCTTCTACATACACAATATGCCCATTTTCTTTAAAGAAAGGGGCCATTGTCGTTTGACTATGAGACCAGTGTAATGCTCTTAGGTAAAGTAGCAGTTCCGAGAGTAGTTACCCCTTCATGTCTCTCTAAAACCAGGCAACTTCAGAAGGAAAAGAGAAATCTGACTTTTTCTTAATCTCCCTGGACACCTGCAGCTCTTCAAAGTCACCAACTCTCACATTTCACAAGTAAAGTGGTTTCAGCTGTTACTGCAGCAGCTTGTGCTGGTGCCTGGTAAGGAGCATCCAGCTACCACTTGCAGCATGGATTTTCAGGCAGGGTGAGCTTCTGCTTCCCTATGTGCACACCCGGCAGTTGTGAGTAGCTGAGAGCTGCTCTACCTTGCAGTAAATCATCTGCCCTCTGTTGCTCATCTGCCCTCCACTCTGCTCAGACATTGGGGAATAATGGGGAGCAACTGGCCAACAGCCCAGAAAAGGACAAATGGGCCATGTGCATACTGGGCTTCTGTTCTTCCCAGAAACTGCCCAGTCCTTACCAGGATGAGGACAGTTTCCCAGGGGAGGAGGCCTGTGGTAGCAGGGGTGATGTTTCACGCGGAAAGAATGGCTTTCCTTTTTAGATCTGGGATTTGGAGAGGTATTGAGCTTTCCTCAACATCATAAGACTGGCTTCAGCCTCAGCCACTGCAGTGTAAGGTGTCAGAAAAACTTGGGTCATACTGAAAAGTGCGTGTGTCCTTTCCAGCTCCTGACAGTGATGAAACGTCACCCCTGGATCAATCTACTTGTGTTGTGGAGCTTCACACCTGGTGTGCAGGCATTAGCACTGTCATACTCTTCCTCTTCAGGCACCAACAATTTTCTGATTTTTATAAAACAAACCAGCAGGATCACAGTTGATTTCAGATGTGTTTCCCTACAGGGAACTTACTAGGCTTCAGTTTGTAGCAAGCCTTCCCTCCCCTCCCCAAACACTTAGATAAAGTATTGCAACCTCTAAAACAATAATCTTATAGACAAATATTTAGGACCTTTCGTAGCTCCCACCAGTCTACCTATTTATAGTCACTGCATTTTCACAGTAATAGGGTAGGTAGGAGCCCATACATCCAGAATAGGAGAAGGCAAGTTCTCTAAATCAAACTAATCCATTTTCATGCTGTAGGGTCTACAATAGAGCTAAGCAGCTTTAATCCTCATTACCAAAGTGCTGCAGTACAGGAAAGCCATTTCATTTCTCTCTAATGTACTATACCAGAAATAGAGACCTGCTAGGTAATTGGCAGTTATTTTCTTCTAAAAGTGTCCACTTTCCTCTGTAAAGATACAGAACAGTCTTGACTGCATGGAATTTGCAGACTCTTCTTTGAAATCTAGGTGATGTATTTTCCTGATTTACTTCACTCTTCCCTATTTTTCTCACCCTCTTGCTATTGTCAAGAAAGGGGAAGAGGCGAAGGAAAGCAGGAAGAGCCAGACAAAATATGCAAATCCCAGAAGCAACAAAAAACAGATTAATTGTTACGGTTGTTTTTTTCTGGTTCCTGTTTTCCTAGGCATTAATGCCACTTCAGCAGCCATTTTTGAGAGTCATAGGGAACCTGAAAACGTGTCCCTCCCCACTATAACTACAGCTGCTGCTGTAGTCAACTATATAGTCATAGTCTTTTCCTCTTATCCTCTAGATGGTGCTTGTGTATTGCTTTCTACACAAAATAAGTAATGGTGCTGGTAATCAGGCTTGGAAAATGAATTTGAAGTGCTGTACTACAGATCACTAGGAGCAGAGGGTGGTGGTGGAGACACTGGGTGGTTACCTGGCCCAAGCCACCCCAGAGAAAATGGTTGTCCTCAGCCACTTTCCAAATGTGAGGTACAGGGCAGAAAAATTCCTATGGCACATTTACTAAAATGTATGGTTAGAATCTGATTGTATTTAGTAGAATCATAGAACAGTTTGGGTTGAAAGGGACCTTAAAGATCATCTTGTTCCAACTCCTCTGCCGTGGGCAGAGACACATTTCACTAGACCAGGTTGCTCAAAGATGCATGTGACCTTGCTATGAATGCTGTCAGGGATGGGGCATCCACTTCTTCTCTGGGCAACCTGTGCCAGTGCCTCACCACCCCTATAGTGAAGAGTTTCTAATTAATATTTAATCTTGTCCTATCACTACATACTCTTCCCAAAAGTCCCTTTCCAGCTTTCTTGATCAAAATGGCCATTTCCAGTTGCCGGACCACCACGCTTTTTCATGAACAACATTGCCAAAGTTTGTGCTTATAGCAAAGAAAGTGGATACCTCTGAGTGGGTCTATTTATCAGGGAAAAAAATACACCCTGGAAAGAAAAAAAACCACTCCTCGCTCTGGTTCAGTACACGGACATGCCTAGAAGTATTGAAATACAACAGGGATAAAGTGCTGGTCATCCTTTTCCTTTATTCAATTTCAACAGTACTAGTTTAATTTTGGGATAGCTGATATACGAATTCCCTCATCCCAGCCCTCACTACCTGTGCCCACCTGGAAGTGACCAAGTAATTTCATTTCCTCCTTTGCATTCCCTCTCTTCAAATATTTGAAGACAAGCAACCCGGCTAGCCTCTGTTTGGACTCCTTATCTCAACATGTTTCAGTCCTTAAAAATCCTCTCTTCCCTTCCCCACACCTTCTGTCTACATTTATCAAGGAGTAGTCATCAAACATGCTCTTTGGCAAACAAAGTTACTGTTTACCCAGCTTTTAGCTGGATGCAGGGGCTTTGCTGGGGAATCCTGGCCATTATGGAAGAAGGCAGCAGAGAGCAGCAGTGCTCCATGGAAAATATTTTTTTCTTCAGTTCTTGAACCTACAGACATTTTCAGTCACCTTCCCAGGGAGGTGTGCATCCCTGTGTCAGTACAAAATGGGGTTTCTGAGGTAGAAACTTGGAGTTTTTCAACTACAAGAACAGGAACCACTATTTTTTAAGGGTTTATATACCCTTTTGCACCTAGGGCTGTCTTTGTTTTCTGCTTGTAAACATTTTATATGCAGGAAGTACCACCAAAAGACTGTAAATAGGATGAGTGACTTCTCACTAGCTGAGACAAGACCCCATTTAAATAGATGGGGAAGGTATAATGACATCTGCCCAAGGTCACACTGGAGATGGGTAGCTGAGCTTACCAGCTTGCTCCTATCTGGTGAAACACCCATTTTTGGCCTAGGTCATGCTCCTGGATCCTGTAGTTCCTGCAGATCATATAGCCAAGTGACCAGCTTTAACTCTGTCAAGTTCACACCTTTTATTGATAATAAATTAAATTATAAAGTCATACTCCTTTGAAAGTACCAAAGAGGGAGGTCTTTTTGAAAGCACCCATCACTTAAGCCAAAAGTGGGTTCAACTTTTCCCTGGCTTTAAAGCTCTGTGGCATCTCCATAGCCATGTAAGCTGTAGCAATGGATATCCAGCTCCAGATTTTGCAGCTGCATGACTCTCCAACAGCACAGAGCCCAATCTCTGAAGGGGAAAAGGAGTTTTAAACCATCTTCACCTGAATTTTTAAAGCACTGATCCTCAAACCTGACTTTCAGCACACTGAACACACACAATCACTTCCCATATGTAAACAGGTGTGTCTGCAAAAGCACTGTTTCCCCTTACTCCTTGTTAAAAGAGTATTTTAAAACGGGACAGCAAAAAAAGCAAATAGCATGGGAGTAGTACCAGGCAGTGCCCATAATCCCAGCTGTGCAGGCTGCCAGGTCCTGCCAGGTCTCGCCTGTGTCTCTCAGGTACATATTTGCACTTCTGGTGCCTCCTCCCTCCAGGGCTGCTGGAGCACCTAGGGCAGTCCTTG
Source organism: Anabacerthia variegaticeps (assembly GCA_035583185.1). Taxonomy (NCBI): domain Eukaryota; kingdom Metazoa; phylum Chordata; class Aves; order Passeriformes; family Furnariidae; genus Anabacerthia; species Anabacerthia variegaticeps. The sequence continues at coordinate 7,038,485 of JAWWEW010000112.1, read as the reverse complement.
GCTCCACCCAAGCCTTCTACCTGCCTGTAGTCACCTCCTCTTGCCCAGGAGGCAAAGCCAGAGCTATCCTACACACCGGGAGGGTGGGCAGGCATGTCCAGGGTCGCGGCAAGGCTGTGCCAAGAAAGAGCAGCAGCAGATGGGCTCGGATCCAACAGGAATGCCATCAAGTATTTGAAGCAGGACTATGAAGCCCTGAAGCAGCAGTGCTTGCACACTGGCACCCTGTTCAAGGATGAGGAGTTTCCAGCCTGTCCTTCTGCTCTGGGCTACCGGGACCTGGGACCATACTCCTTCAAAACCCAGGGGATAATCTGGAAGCGCCCCACGGTAAGAGTGCTTTACAACTGCCTATTGTACTGGGTTCAAATCTAATCAAAGCCCACCTGAACGTCCATGCTAGATCAGTGGTAAGCCTGAATATTCACTCTTCCTGTGTGTTTTATTCTTTAATTCTATCTTGCTTTTCCTCCATCGTTGGCAGAAGCAGGGTTGGAAAGGGGGTGGGAAAAAAGAAATCATCATCATCATCTTTTAAGCCCATTATAAGGAAAGGAATCCATGGGAACCTGCTTCATGGGAACCTGCTTCTTCCCTGCCCATCCCAGATCCTCAGAGCTACAAGTCCAGGGTGCAATCCAGAGATGGATTGAAAAGCCCCATATGTATCCAGACAGACTGTGGGACACCCCAGAAGCCATCGACCCTCAATTCTAACAGTACCCACACCAAGGTCTTGCCACTGTGCACCTCAGAAATCAGGCTAATATTTAAATAAAATCCTCTGCCTCACTTCAAGCTACCTGTAACACTTAAATAGCAACTGACTGGAATTGCTATTACCTGAATACAAATATCCTACAAGTGGCCTTAGATTTTAGAAATGTAGTTTTCATCAGGAAAGATTAGATGATGAATTATTTTTTTAAGCCACAAAATCAGGGCTTCAGAGATTTTCCTGCACTTTCATTTTTCAGTTATTTGTTTCTGTCTTTACTTTGCTCATCCTTTGTCATTTTGCCCCTTCTTGCAACTTCAAGAAATATTAAAATACTGAGGAAGGAAGGAAAAATCTCCAAACAACTTATTTCCCTCTGATAGGGGGAAGGAAAATGAGAAGAAAAAAAATTTCAAGGCTTCAATTTTTATTGTTTTTTTTCACATGAAAAGTGAGAAACAGAAATTTCCAGGTTTAATAACCCCAGGTCTAATAACCTTGGCAACCCCATTTGTCCACAAGCACATTTCTTTGGCACACAGATGTTACAGCAACGAGTAGCACAGATGTTTCTCTTGGCTTTGCCTATCCTTGGAGAAGACCAACCTTAGGAAACTCATCAAACTAGACTTGGGCTACAACATTGAGCCTGCTGCAGGCAGAGGCACACCCACAAACATACCAGGATAAGGAATAACTGAGGGCTTGAGATCCCACAGGGTTGCAAGTCCCAGCCATGCCTGCCAGAGACCTGCTCTCATGGGCCCCCTCTGCCCTCCTGGCACTCAGCAGAGACACAAGCAATTTATGGACACACTTAATCCACAAATAACAGGACTCACTGGCTTATCCCTATGCAGGGGGCAGAGCCCAACCCCACTGCAGGGTGACACAAGCCCTCTGCTTTGGAGGGACCTGCATCTGACCTACAATTTTGTATTGTGGATGACCCCAGTTGGAGGCCACAGGCTGCTTATTTCTTGGACTTATTCAACTGGCCAACAGGTTTTCATCTGCAAACTCTGCCTGCGATTGCAGGCTGACAGGATCACTATTCACTTCCCTGCCTGCATCTGAAACAGAATCAGTGGGTAATCAGAGGAAATCAGGAGAAATGCTCCCTGCAAAATAAATATCCACTGCTTGTATCAATTCCCATCACATTCCAACTGCTGGTTTGCGGCCAGTGAGTGTTAGACACTGCCATCAAAGACTTATCTTCTGATTTCAACGGTGGGTTTATAGTTTGACAGAAAAGATGGAAACTCAGCTATGTAAAATGTGTATGTGGCACTTGGGAGTGGCTCAGAAAGGACAGGTGTCTAGGTGAGTAATAAGTCATATGCAGCTGACCAACACCAGGTGCATCAGTTTTGAAGGGTGGAGAGAAAAAACTACACAAAACCATTCTCTGTGTGGTGGGTAACCCAGTCCTGACTCCTATCCACTGGACAGAAGCAAAAAATATGTAGCTGAGATGACATCTATTGTGAGAAGAGAGTGGCTCCTCATCACACACAGGCACACAAGAAGTCCTGGGTTGCCCCTGTCTCTCCACAGGGTGCTCAACTGCTGCTCTGTGGGAGAGCCAGTGACTGCCTAAACTGTCCTCAACCCTGCCTGCCAAATTAGGCTTGCTGTAAACTGCCTCTTGCTGCCATCCAGAAGCTCATGGAAAATGCTCAGAAAAACAGAGAAGGCTTTTGTCTCTAGAGAGACAATATTAACTTCCTAATATAGGCCATGAATTGTTGGAGAGCTCAGAGTTGGGACAGGAGTGACAGCCATTGCCATAACCTACTTGGCTGGCCCCAAAGGGCCAGAAAGAAAGGAGGGTTGTTGCTAATAAAAGCATTTGCGTGGTTGGCCTCCCAGTAAGCGGGGTCAGGGTTGGGGAACATCCTCCACGCTGTTGGCAGTGGAAACTCAGCAGAGCTCCGGTGGCACAGGCAGCAGCAACAGTCACAAACTCACTCGTGCTGCTCGAGCCGAAATCTCAGCAAGATAAAGATATGAATGCCAAGGCTGAATTTTCACCTGTCTCCACAGTAGCAAAACTTCTCACTAATACCACTAAGAGTCTCAAAGAGTAGCAAAGGGCTTCAGGATTTGCATCAAAAATCGACAAGCAGTCCTCATTTTAGTAAGGAAACGTTGTCCTGGGACCATGTTCATCAGAGACAAGAGAAAGGATATATTTTTTAAGAAATGTTGAAAGTGTTTAATATTTTTTTGAATATTGAAACAAGGAACAAGGAAAGGGAACTTTTCAAACCAGAAAGGGTGATGCAAACTTTTATATTGTGTCTTTTTAGGAGTTATGTGCCAACCCTCAGTTTATAATTGGAGGAGCTACCCGAACAGATGTCTGCCAAGGAGAGCTGGGTATGTGCAGTGCTTCTGAATTTTGTTTTGGAAGAAGAAAAAAAAGGAAGCTTCATTTAGAAACTCCTCATACACAGACCATTTTATTGGTTATCTCCCAGACATAGCATGGGGAGAGGCAGATACTCAAGAAGGGGACTTACGTACCAGCATTGCTGCCTGAGACAGGGTATATGGGCTTGTAAGAGCTACGTCAGACTTGGAAGACACCAAATTGTCTTCTGGAGGTGGGAAGCTAATTGTGTGACTGGCTTGCTCTTGTTATCTTAAGACAGAGTTGGACACCAACCTAATCATGAGAGCACTTGCCCTGAGACAAGACAGTGGGCTTTGTGCCCATCCAGCAAGAGCAGCTACAAAGACTCAGGGGACAAGGGACACCAGGGAAATTTTCCCTGGAGCCTAGTCTGTAGGGATTTTTATTTGAGATGCAGACCAAATTTCAGCCTCAGTTTCACACAAAACAAATACACAACAACCAAAGAACAGAGCAGGAACTGGTTTAATAGAGAGGCTGGGTCTACGATGTTCCATTTTGTGCCAAGCAGGATGGTCCGGGCAGGAGTTAGAAAAAAAGACCGCATCATAAAAAATAAACAGAGCACATAAACTTTGTAATATGATCCACAACAAGCAAAATGTTCCAAGCCCTTCATGCTGAATGCTTCTTCTGCTTGTACAGCATTTGGCACAGAGCTGTGAGCAAGGACAGGAGCAACCAGGCACCAACCACACTGTGCAAGCACAGACAAAAAAGGCAGTGCTGCTCAGCTTCCCGAATTAAGTCCTGAAGCAGAGGAGATGTCTCTCAGGCAGCACGCATCCTCTCCTGGAGATCCATCATAGAAAACTTTCTTACACGTTTTTCTCCAATGCTTGCTGTTGGCTAAACAGAGCTGCTATGCAAGCAGCCAGAAGGGAGCTGTAAAGGGACTTGATTCCCCCTTCAAAAAGCTGCTGCAGCAGCCGCCTTCCCTGCCTGCCTCTCTGATAAGATCCAGCTGCAGAAGACAGCAGCAGCAACCTCTCCTGACTACATATAGAGGCGGGAAGGCTGAAGCTCTGGTAATGAGGATTTGACAGATTAGACACAGAGAAATCAGCCTTTCTCCCTCCTGTGCTGCTAACTGCAGTACTTCTGACCCCACTGGTCTTCCAGCCCATCCATTGTGCAAATGAGATTCAAACAATTTCTGCAAGTCATTGGCAATAAATAATACCAATGCTGGTCTTGTAAACACAGCACCATTAAAGCAATTGCTAAAAAATTCCCTGGTGTGTGGGCTTATACTCCAAATGCTAAAAATAAGATGCCCAATCATATATGTGCTCCAGGATATTTATTTGGTGGATGCTGGAACAGAGTAAGGGGAAATCACTTACTCTATTTTAGGAGAATGGTTTGGATAAGTAATAAAAGAGACATTTCTTGTCACCTCCTATTTGGGAAGTTTCTATAATAGCATAAAAAAAAAAAAAAAGATCATAAGCCTGAAGTAAAACCTCATTTTCCTTGACAGTTTACAAGCTATAGGACTGAAGAATATTACCTGTTCTTAAACTAGAAGAGGTCAATGTGTTATTTGTGTTTAGCCTAGAAACTGAATACAAATATTCTGAGCCCTTTCCTATTTGTCACCTGCTGAATGTCTCTATGGAGTCCTGGTTCTTTGTGCTAAATGGGCACTCATTAGAGAGTGGTGCCAAAATCCATCAAATGGTAACAACAGAACTGGACCCAAAAAGCTCCTGGGAATCTGAGGATAGTGTCTGGCTCTAGGTTTCCCAAAGCCAGCTTTTCGGAGGCAGTACCCCAAGTGCTAGTCCTGAAAGCTACCCCAAACCTAGAAGAAAAGCCCTGAAATCTGACTCTGCTTTTGCAGAAGCTTGCTTTTCCCTCTTTTGCTCTCTCACAGGAAAAAAAAAATAAAGACAAGAAAAAAGAAAAACAAAAAGAAAGATAATTCTGTCTGTTTCTGCAAGGCTGGTTAAAATTGCCTCTGCACACACTGACCCTTCACAAAAGTAAACTTCAGGCATGGGACTCCCCTTCTAGCATTCAGGTATTTGCTTTACATCTCTGAGGCATACTCAGCTTTTTTGGTATTTGATCCAATACCTTGAATATCAAAGTGCTTGTAATGAAAACCCTCATGTAAAACACTTCCATTGAAACAGACCCTGATTACATATTTACAAAAGCCACGTATGTGACGGGTTAACAAGTCCTTGAGGGAAATAGAGCCTATTTTTAATAATCTTTTCTGACATGTTTCTTTTCTTTTTAAAAATAACACTGCTGGTCTGGGTTTATATGAACAAAAGGAACAAGAAAACCCAGAGTTGGTCTCACTCCATTAAACTTATTTCTTTGACAACAGCGTAAGCTAGATGACTATCAGCTTGGGAAGTTTGATGGGAACTTGAAAGACTTGAAATATTTTAAACATTCTTTGAACCATATCTTTCTGATAGCCTTGTAACAACTTGAAATGCAGTCACATAGTCTTAGTTATTAAAGGTGACTTATGAAGTTTTCTTGCAGCTATCTGAATAAGTTAACCCAAGAACTGTTTGCGGAAGTTCTTGAGAAGTAAGTGGCATAAATTTAATTCAAATAATATGAAACATACTGAAAACCCCTCAGTTTAATATTAGCTTTCCAGATCCATACTATTTATATTCATGAGCTGCCTTTTGTTCTGAATGCTCAGAGGCTACTCCAGGCACTGCAGGTCCTTTGGACTGGGTTGTCAGCTGGAGAAGTCCCCTGAAGCCAAGGCAGATGCACCAGTTGACACCAGTTCACACCAGCTGAGGAGCTGACCCCATGCATGCTTTGTGCATGTCTTGTCCTACAGGCAGATTTGAGGGGATTACAGGTACAGAACAAACCAAAGCCTGACAGCTCTCAGACAGATCTGATACCTGTTGAGGGAACCTTTGAAGAGGCTGTAGGCGGGACAGTACTTAATGGTACTGGGTTTGTTCACTTGTTTTGCTATTAGACATTAATGTATGGCCCTTCTCACGTTCAGTCCCATGGCTCAGGCATATTGGAGTTCTAGCAGATATATCTCATAGATGTCAAAAAATGCCTTCACTCACAACTCTGAGATCCCCAAAGAGAAGAAAGCCTACTCCTTTGCTGGCTTCTCCTTTGCCTTTCTGTACACAGCTGCAGAGCATAATTCATTTCCATAGAAAACCTCAGTAAGCCTTTAGAAATCTCAAAGCAGAGGCAGCCTGCACTGCCATAAATTATAAGCTAGTGGGTCAGTGCTTCCTTGATATCTGGTATGATGCCCTAGGTACTACGAGTTTTGAAGAAAGGCTTCCAGCAGAGACTAAAGCTGAGAGTCAAAGCTGCTCGACAATCCAGGAAGCAAGACCCACAGCATTGTACTTGCATCCCTTCTGAACACCAGGCATCGCTGAAATAGCAACAAGTCAGAATACAGTCAGGAGAGAAATGCCTCTGTGCTGTCCAGTTGAATCTTGGAACCAGACACTTGGACTTTTGGCTGAAACTCACTATCTCTAGGTCAAAGAAGGGTTTAGATGCTCTGCATCTAGACCTTTCAATGGTAGCTAAACAGAAAGTGAGCACAGCTCTGTAGCAACTGAAACTAATCAAATTTTTCATTTATTTTATGGCCTCTGCAAGTGCAGCATGCTTGGGTAAACATCATCAATACTGAGGAGTCGCTCAGCTCCCAGGTCACCGAGGATTCAGTATTCTTTGCAGCAATTCGATTATCTCAGTAAACCAGAAGGTAGCACTGAGAACATGAGCCATCTCAGGACATCTGTGAGCAGCAAGTGATTTTATTTCAAGTGCACTAACAGTCAATGTAATTCTCTATATATGGACACAGACACAGGAGCTAAGAACAGCTAGGATTCATGTTTACCCTTTCCACCACAAACTCAAGGTCAGAATTGCTTAATAAAAAATAAATAAATAAATTGCACTTTATCACCATTACAAATTATTTCAGATCCAGGAATCAAGCTGGCTTCTCTTTAGGACATTCAGCAGCAGTAAACATTGTAATTGGCACTTTTCTGAAACTTTGGTTCATGAACTGAGACTGAGCAGAAGCAGTTATGTGCCATAGGTGATATAGCTTCACAGGGTTGATGTTGAGAAGGCTTTTTTAAAAAAAATAATTATTTTAATAAGCTAAACAGCTACAACTTTAAACACACAGAGCGAGCAGAAGTGCTTTTTGATATTGTTGTTTTTCTGACTATAAGTTTATTGGAAATACGTTGTAAATAATTAGTTTAATTAATTGGTCAATTGGCCTCTTTTCCTCTCCCTCAAAAAAAAAAAAAAAATCACTCTTTAGGAAGGGAATAAAACAATTTCCTTACAGTTTGAAAGATTACTCATAACCTTCAGCTGAATCAGGACAAGTTTGAGTGGTCCTACATAAGCTACCTGTCTATGGAACTGGTGCTGTTGCACTGTGCTTTTGGCACAATCACAAACAAAACTCTGAAATGTATTGCCTGAAAAATTATGTTGAACTTTGAAAAAAGGAATGTGCACTGTCAAGTTGCACCTTTTTTTAGAAGGAGTAATATATTACCCAGTGAGGCTGAGAAGGCTTATTAATAGGCCAGGATCCCATTGTGGTGTATAAGAAGGTAAGAGGCAAACTGTGCAGTTTAGGCTCTATCATGAAAGCTCCTTGATATGGACAGATTCCTACATCCTCTTTAATTTGTCTTAAAGTCAATATCACAGGACCTTGAATATCATGCATCACTGCTGTATAAAAGATGCCCCCAAACCATCTACATTCAGACACCCTGTGCAAACATTCCTTTCTATCAAGTTACTGCACAGCAGCCAATTGTCAGCTGGTTCCTTCTGGGAGGCACAGCTGATATTTGTTCAGACACAAGCTTAGTCAAGGATATTAGGCCCCAAAGTAAGGTTTAGAGACAGGACTCTGCATTGCTCAAGGCAGGCACAGCTACTTTTAAGGCCAAGTTTGCCACTGCAGTTCTTCCAACACAATTCTTTCCAGGCATGCTTTGAGGAGACTTGCCTCTAAATGCTTCCACAGGAGGTTGGACTGCATGGTGTGTCTGAGAGAGGTGGAAGCACCCGCATCACTCACTCTCCCAGATGATAAGAAGTTAATTCATGCTGCAAGATAGCCATAAAGGATTTCACGCTGCATTTGGTGTCTTATGGGTTTGAGATTCTGAAATTATTTAGTTCTGAGTCAGGGAAGTAAATAACACATTTAAGGAAACCCCCCTCATTTCACTGAATCTTCTGCCTAATTGTGCATCAAACATACACCATCCTCAGCAAAGCCTGCAGTAGTTTCTTGCTCACTGTCTGTAAAATCCTGGTCTAGACTAGAAAGGGGAAACCCTTCCAGATGTTGCACATTGGGAGAGCACTAACTTGTCATTGCTGCAGGTGATCTCTGGTCTCCCTGGGAGTGGAGGGACACAACAGGGACACCGTGGACCCCCACCTTGCCACCTTCTCAGAAATAATCTTCTGAACTGCACTGCACAGCATACCAGGAACAACCAGGGCAGCAAGAAAATCTGGGGTAGTTCAGAAAATGAGGATTTCAGTTCTGACTTGATGCAGCTTTTCATCTTCCTCCTCTGAAAATCCATTCCCCAGACTTATCACTATTATTTCTACCTCTCAAAGGAAAAATAGAAATTATAACAGCATAAGGCATACACCTGTACCAAGGAAAGCCTCAAAGAAATAAATACAAAGCAGATCTGATTGTTCTTAGTTTCATTTCTTCTTGTATCTACATTTCCCTGAGAGAGGAGGTTCTTAAAGCCATTTTTTTCCATACCTTGCACTCTCCTAATTTTTCTTGTTTTATACGTAGGTAACTAAGGCTGTGAGGAAACTTCCAGGACAGCAAGTTGATCCCTTTCCCACAGAATGAAAAATAGTTTGTAGAACAATTAGTTTGAAGATGATCTTGACAAGGTTTTTGCTTGTAGTTGTTTTAGAGGCTGAGGCTTCCACACTCTCTTTATGCACAGTATCAACCTTCTCTATTTCCACTCTAAAAATGTCACAACCCTTTTATTTTATCTTCTCTTCTGCAAAGGAAATATTATCTTTCAACTGAGAGCTCTTGCCTCAAAGAGCTTTTCTGCAAAGGAGCATTTAACCTGGCTTACACTTCTTCAAATGCCACTTGTGTAGGGTGAGCAGGACAATTTTTTTTAACCTCTTCTCATAAGAAATGCAGGTGGATGGGGAAGAGACAGGCAATCCAGCCATCTTCTGTCCCCTTCCAGCTTGAATGCTCTTTCCTGAATGTGGCAGCCAAGATAAGGCAGAGCAATCCCAGGTGAAGGCTCAAGCAGCACCTCACATACTAATACTAGGTTTTTTCCTCCTCTTTGGAAATGCCTGGGCTGGCACACGGGGTAGGTCATGGTTTTGGATCCATAATGCGATCAGCCAGCTCTAGTGGTTACAGGTCATCACACCAGGGGCACTTCTTCACAAGTGTTTCTCACATCACTGCTTGCCTAACTCAAGACAGCTGCCTCTTGCTCAGCTCACAGGAGGCATCTGCGTACCTCCCAGTGGGGTACGGGCAGCAGAGAGCACCCAGCCCCTGTCTTACTTTTACAGTTGTTTTCATGATGCCACTAAATCAGAAAGCCAGAGTCAATATAAAGAATTAGCTGCTGCTCTAGGTTATTCAATCATGCTGCAGATTAAACTTTTTGCTTGGTTTCTCAATTAACTTATTTCTGCTGACGCAAGAGCTGTTGTGCCAATTCCTTCTGCAGAATATGCACCTGCACGAAGAAACTGTGTCACGGCACAGATAATCCACTGGGAACCAAGAAAATGTTAGTACCTTCAGAGCAGTTTTGTTTTCCTAGACTTTCTGCACACCTCAGAAATAATACAGAATCACAGAAGTTCCTCCTGCTGTTTGCAGTATGTAAACACCTCAAGAAAACTGTGAGTCACTGAGTTTCCCAGGGGCACCACCTTGGGTGGATTGGCCTCCCACCCACAACAAACAGGTAACCAACCCAGCAAACAGCTCCAGCTGAGAGACAGTCTCCAGGGAGGACGGGGCATGCCCAAGCCTTTCCAGGATAAGGAGTGGGCCAGAGAAAGGACTTACTTCCTTGCAAAGGTTGCTGGAGACTTCAGCTTCTGTTAGACTCCTGGGTGAATCTCTAGTAATAGCCCTGGTGTGCTGGTTCAAGTTCAGACCTTCAAAGAAATGGGCTAAGAAGGAATAACCCCCCAAATGTTCCTGCTACCCATTGGATGTTCTCCAGAATATAAGAAGGGAAATCTCACTGTCCTTCTGTCAACACAGAGCTTTTGTCCTCTTCAGGCATCTTCTAAGCCCTTGTCTCCCCCAGGTGTGCTGGCTTGAGTCTAGTCAAAGTACTACAGGTCATTAACTCTGTCCTGCCCAGCCATGCTTTGCAACCCACCTACCCCAAATGCCTTCTCCCTCTGGGTGTGTTCTTGGTCTCCTGAGGGCATTAACAACCTTAGGTAAAGCAGCTTGTTTTCATGGTTTCATTAAAAAATCAAAACAGCAAAGCACAAACTAAACCATTGAAATTACCACCATGGTCAGCCTCAGAGGCCCCAAGATACACATATGGTTTGGGTGAGTGGAAAATGAGCAAAAGAGATAAATAACAAAAGAAGAATGGATTGCTGAACTAATACTAGCTTTGGCAGGACCTTGCATAGCTCTTAATGCTGACATTTTAGTCTGGATGAGAGTGTGACTTAATGGTGTAGGGATCAGCTTGGCAAACCCGTATTTGCTAAAGAAATCTTCTGCCTTGTAACATGTGTGGTTTTAGGTGATTGCTGGCTCCTAGCTGCCATTGCATCTCTCACTTTGAATCCAGATGTTCTGCACCGTGTTGTTCCCAAGGATCAGAGTTTTCAGAAGGACTATGCTGGAATCTTCCATTTCCAGGTACCTATATGATCAGAGCATTGAGAATAAAAGTGGAAAATGCTAGTATTTAGCTAGAAGCAGCATGGGGTTTTTTTGTGCTTTTTTTGTTTGTTTGGAACAGGAAAAATAAACAAAAATTACAGTGTATAAGTTAAATTGATGGAGAAGAGAGAAAGAAAAGAACAGAGGTGAATAATATTAAATGAGACCTGCTCAATGGCTAGATTCTGCTCTCTCTCAGTTGAAAGGAATGATACAGTTTTTGTAAATTGAGCTGAAGCATCGGGGTGTGTGAGCCCAAACCAAATTCTGTTGCTGCCAACTGTTGAAAGTGGATTCAGGCTGATTTCCCTTTCCTTTCCCCTTCCCCTTCCCTTCCCTGGTTTTGCCTGTATTTCCTTGTCTGCAGAGCCACTGTGTCAGGATTTAGCCAACCTGCTTTGACTAGAGGTTAGGCTGAGGTGTGAGCAGTTTAGATTCACCCTGCAAAGCTGAAGGAGCTGTTCTGTAGGACAGAAGTTATAGAATGCATACCTATCCCTTCTACCAGCTCACCTTACAGTGTTATGGTGTGAATTATCTTATCTTCTTTCAGTACTGCATCAATTTCTGGAGCAAGTATTGCTAACTTCGAGGCAAAAATTTAGCATTAGCAATGTTTCACACATTTTCCAATATTTCCAGAAGGGATTAGCACTATTGAGTGCTTTTCCTTTAAATGATCACCCCTTGCAGCATTTTTGCAGGGGAATTGTTTTTTCTTCTAAAGGATCGAGCCTTAAGAGAGTTTAGAGTATTCTGTTTATATGCTAGCTGCCTGAATTCTCTGCCATGGAAACTTTACATGGAGCACGGTGACAGCGTTTTCGATGTTACGTGCAACAGTATTAATGTGCTGTTAATATTACTTATCAGCAAAATTTAATATAGCATTAGGAAACTGCTGAACGCTCCACAGGGCTGAGAGCAGTTTGTCTGTATTACAAAGGAAAGGAATCCACCGTGGGAATGAAACCCTACGATGACTTATGCAGGGAGAACTGATGACAGTTGAAGGGACAGGAAAATGGTAGTGTGGAGCTATTATGGACACACCAGCCCTCATCATCTCTTCCTTTTTTCTTTTTATCAGTTCTGGCAGTACGGGGAGTGGGTGGACGTGGTGGTGGACGACAGGCTGCCCACCAAGAATGGGAAGCTGGTCTTCGTGCACTCGGAGGAAGGCAACGAGTTCTGGAGCGCGCTGCTGGAGAAGGCCTATGCCAAGTAAGGTTGGCTCAGCAGGAGACAGCACCCCTGAGGTGCAGCTGTGGATGGCCCAAGCGTTGCAGTGTTAGTCACACCACACTTCCTTCAAATACAGCCTCTGTTCCACCCATTATTTACAGTTCCCTCTAGATCTGTAAAGGGTGTTGCCAACTGTCTGTTTTAAGGGGCTTTAATTCTGGTGCCCCAGGTCACACCCAGATCGAGAGATATGAAATGATAAACCCTTCCTTCTGTGGTGCCTTGTGCATACAGGTGGAGATGGCCCCTTGTATAGTTCTTGTCATCTCTCCCACAGGCTGAATGGCTCTTATGAGGCTCTCACAGGAGGGTCCACTATGGAGGGCTTTGAGGATTTTACTGGAGGCATTTCCGAGTCCTATGAGCTGCGGAGGGCTCCTTCGAACCTGTACCAAATCATCCAGAAGGCTCTGAGAGCTGGGTCACTGCTTGGCTGCTCCATCGATGTAAGAGACTGGCAAAGCTTTACTCTCCTTACTCCTCAAGGCTCTTGTTCATGCTGTAACCAAAGCCCAGACCAATGTTAGATATAGGCATGAAGGTCTGATACAAAAGCAAATCCTGGTTAATGTGAAACCTTTATTGATTTCAGTAACAAAAACTTTGAACAAAGTTCTAAATAACCAACTCTCCTCATCATTCCCTATTTACAAGACGGCATGGGATAATACTTAGAACCATGAACAGCTCTTCTGTGCTGGTCTTCTTGAACTCCTTTTTCATTCTCTATCTTTTCTCACTCAAATTTTGTATGATTTCAGCTCCAGGCACTCGACTGCCAGAGACAAACTTGTTGAGACACTTTGTTGTAGCCTGTAGTCTGATTCTGGCTTTGGTTTTCAGTCCTAGAGATTATTGACAGCTGTAATACAATCTCAAGTTACAGATGATGTTTGAACATGTTTTGGAAACTTCACACCTTTCACATCCTGTTCCATTACTTTGTTTGAAATCCTGGTTTGTGGCATATAGAATGACCAGAGTTCAAATTTTGGCATACTGGATCTCAACTGAGGCATGCTAGGCCTATGTTCATATGAACATGTCTTTGCAGATGACTGGGTGTGTTACCTGACGTGGTAATAGGATTTAGATTTCATCATATATTTTTTAATTTCTTCTATGCTAGGGCTTCATATTAAGGGGTATGAAACTGTAGAGGTGAGCTTTTGCTGTGGATCTCACCTTTATTTAATATAGTTTGCATCAAGAATATTGGTATTCATTGTGCATAGCACTTTGGATACCTTCCCCCATATTAACTTGTTCATGAAAGCTGAGTTCATACACAATATATAGTCATAAATGTGCATACTTTTATTGTCCCAGATAACTGCTGCAGCTGAAATAGAAGCAATCACAAGCCTGAAGCTGGTAAAAGGCCATGCTTATTCTATCACTGGAGCAGAGGAGGTAAGCCAGCCCCTCTGGGGCCATCATGCAGACCAGCTTGGGGTTGCAATACTGCAGTGCCTTCAGCTTTCTGATGTCTTGCTGTGACTGACCAAATAAAAATGTTGCTAACTTATGCACCTTCTTACAGAGAAAAAGAAGGCAATACCTACAATATTTAGCCAGGTCTGAAGCTTTGTACTTGTAATTATATGGGATACAATGTGCAGTCTGCCACTTGTACTGTACCAACAAGCTGGAATGCAACATGTAAAGGTGGGCCAGGCTGTTACCGAAACGGAGGGTACAGAAAAGAGAAGCAGGAGAGGAAGCAGCTGTTCCCCATAAGTTTATACTGTGTGTGGGAGCAAGTACCTTGCCAGTCAGTGCTGATGGGAGAGGAGTAAAAGCCTCTTTAATGAAGTCTGCTGTTAGTCTCACCTTTGCAGTGAGCCCCAGATATTCCCAGTCCTCTGAAACTGGAGTTGTTACAGAGCTGTCCATGCCAGATGACCTCTTTCCAACCTTGCTGTGTTGTGCAATGTCTCCTGCTTTTGAGGATGCAGATATTCTGCTGTTTTGTAGCTGATGCTTTTCCTTGCAGGTTGCTGTCATTATACGAAATGGTGAGTGCTGCAGCTAATGGCTCACTTGGTGGCACAGGATAATGTAAAATAAGGGTGGAAGGCATCTAGGTGTCTTTTAACTATTGCAAATTGTAATGGACTGCATCACTCCAGTACAAATCATGTTTTATCCTGTCTGAAAAGCAATTGCCCTGTGATGATTGGAATAATGGAAGTGTTCAGGCTCTGTTTGTTGTGGATCTTTTAGGTGTATTACCGAGGACGGCCAGAGAAACTAGTGAGGCTTAGAAATCCCTGGGGTGAAGTAGAATGGACTGGAGCTTGGAGTGATAAGTAGGTTTTTATATGCCCTTGCTTCTCTCTCTTTGGTGTATTTTGGAATCTGTTAAAAATTAAATTGAGACTATGCAGTTAATCCAATCACAAACCACATCTAGGAGAGATACTAAATCAGTTGGAATAAAAGACTATTAATTTATAACCAAGGTTAGATATTGATCCATTCTATCCAGTGGGCATTATTACCTGCCTCAGGCAAAGCTTTCTAATAGGAGAGAACAGCCCTTGTTTTAATTGTGAGCAGCCCAATGGAAACCATGCCCACCTCATTTCGCAAGACAACTTTTCTCAAACTGATCCTAGCAATGGTGCCAGGACCATAGTAAAATATACAAACCAGTCCTGTTCCTGGGAGTGACAGCAGGGATAAACCACTGTGCCTCTGGTTCAACTCTAAGGCTGCTCAGCTCTAAATCACACCAGTATTTAGTATCTACTTGAGAATCTTGAAAAAATGAGGAAGTTGATTAAGCTGAGGACACAGAAGTTTGAAAATCTCTCAGAAACTGTCTGGGCCTCAAATATCTGGGAATCTCAGGAGTGTGACAGTGACAACACCTCTTTCATTTTTATATTCAGAATGACATAAATTTTACTTTCATTTGGGCCTCAATATATTTTTTCATGCAACACTTCGAGATTTTGGTTTCCTGTCCTGATTGATTGCAGCCTGGATGCTGATGTATCATAATTAAGGACAGAAAATAGAGGTAAACATTACAATTAGTCTTAGTTTTATCAGAGCTGCTTTGCTCAGCCCCAGGATAAGGTGCCTCAGGCACACACACATGCTGTATCCTGATTTTGTCACACCTGTTTTGCCACAGGACAATCCTGCTGTGGCAGGTGCAGAACTGCAGTGTTGTGTGGAAGCAGATCAGAGCAGAATGCATCCCGAGCATATTAACATCAAAATGAAAAGAGAGAGCAATGCTGTTTTCTGCAGTATATTTTCTAATTCCACCTTTTTGCTTTCCTGTTTTTTTGTGACCCCAACAATGAAGAGTGTATTACTTCCCTAAGCAGAATATCAAGCACCCCAACAAATCTGACAGTGGAGAAGCTCTGACTGACTTTCAGGCTGTGAATTTCCTAATCCAGCCAGTCTGCAATGTTTGTACATTCTGGCACCTGGCAGGGGTGATTCAATTTAAGACTTATTTGTTGCAAATATGGTTGCAGTTTGATTCCAGCCCAGCATAGTTCAGATTGCAGTGTGTACTGTTATTTGGAGGGGCACAAAGTCTATTTGTTGAAGAAATATATACTCTTTTATCAGCCTAAGAGAGAATCTAACTCTGATGTCATGTAAAATAAAATGCAGCAACTGAAGAGCTTGCTTTTGTGCTTTGACTGTAGTGCTCCTGAATGGAATTATGTTGATCCCAAACAAAAACAGGCTCTGGATAAGCAAGTCGATGATGGAGAGTTTTGGTGAGAATTGTTCATTTAGCTTATTCTTTTGGACATTTTATGTGCTTTAAGCAGTCCTTTCAGTTGGATGGAAAAAACCTGCCAGCACCAAGGGGGTTAATAATGACGTTCGTACATTGTTAGCCTTTTATTTATCTCCCTTTCTATTCAAATATTACCTTTTATTAGAGCTTGCATAACTCAGTGCTTATCCAAAATAAAGAGACCAGATGGTAATAAAATTAATGAGGTGGCAAGAATGAACCTCAGCTGCTCTACAGTGTGAGGTTTGTTTTTTTGCCTAAATGCAACACGCTAATGAAAAAGTGCAGGGTACCAGCTTGGGAAGAGTCTGTTTACTCAGACCTAATAGAAAGCCTATCCTATCCCAGTTATCTGATTATATGGATTGGTACCGAGCCTCTGTCACTCTGTCCTAGACTGGAAAGATAAACGGCCACCATCTTCCAGTGCAATCAGCTACGTGGGCCATAAGGCACTGAGAAATGAGAACAGACCTCTGCTTGCAGCACGAAGCAATCAAGGTCTGTCACTCATGCAAACCTACTAGGAATGGTGAAAACAAACATCAATGATAGGACTAAAGCAAAACACCAAACTGAGACTGTTTTCCTACAGAGTGGTGCTTTCACCAGGGTCAAGTCTCACTCCCTTTAAATGGAATCTCCTCGCACATATTGTTTCACCAGTTTCGGGGAATTTATTTATGAGGCATGATGCAAGAGGGATTGCCCACAACCGGGGATGACAGAAAATGGTATGACTGAGCCCATAATGTGTAACAGCCATTGAGAATTACTGTCTCCAGAAGATACAGCTCATTTAGGGAGCGGGTAATTTTGTTTCCCAAAAGCCAGCTCCAAGTTTCAGAATTCAATTAAATGCGGCTTTGGGCAGCTCTGTAGTACCAACATTTGCTGCCCAGCTGGGAGAGGTGTCCAGTTGCAGTTGCCTCATCTGCTGTAGGCTGATAGACTAACCCTCATCTTTTTCTGTGCCAGGATGGCATTTTCGGATTTTCAAAGGCAGTTCTCCCGCCTTGAGATCTGCAACTTGACTCCTGACACACTGACAAATAACGAGGTCAATAAATGGGACCTGACCCTGTTTAATGGGCAGTGGAGACGGGGTTCAACGGCTGGAGGCTGCCAGAACTACCAAGGTGAGGACCCAGCCAAATGGGCATTTGAGGAAATCCCCCACAAAACATTAAAAAAATAAGTGTTTGTGAGCTGGAGGGAGCTTTGGTGGGAAGGGCTTGGAGGTGCAGCAATTTCTGTGGGGTTTAGACAGTAAGTGAAAGCTTGGCAGTCTAAATGAAGATCTAATTCACACTTATTTCCTCATCGGGGATTACCAACCCGCTAAGCAGTTAATTTGTGGCTATATTCTTTTTTTCTCTCTGTCTGCTTTTCCTGCTTATATGGCGTTTTCTACTGGCTGGAGTAATCCTCTGAAGGGTTGAGTAGGCTGGGAAAGTGTCACAGTTCAGTGGCAGTGTTGTTTCCCGTTCATTTTCAGGTTAGACCTCTGGAGAGGCTATCTGGTATTTGGTCCTCTTGCAACAATAACAGCCTCAGCCAAGGACATTTTCTGGAGATAAATGACTGCCTGGAATTAACAACATCAGCTCCTCCCTGTTGATCATTAGTTCCCAGGAAATACCTTGGTGCTTTGATTTCCCATGGTTCCAACTGATAATCAGCATAGCTGTGAAAACACAAACCCATATAACTCAATGGAAAGAACTGGAGAAACTCCAGGCAAAAGTCCTTCCAAAGAGATATTCTCCGTAGGTCTAGAGACAGCTATCTTGGCTACAATGACAGCAAAGCCTTCTCCTTTTTGTCTCACCTTGGGAATTCTTAGCAACATACTGGACCAATCCCCAGTTCAAAATCCGGTTGGATGAACCAGATGATGACCATGAAGGGGGTTTGAATGAGCCATGCTGTACTATAGTGGTGGGCTTGATGCAGAAGAACCGCAGGAGACAGAAGAGAATGGGAGAAGGTCTGCTTAGTATTGGTTATTCACTCTATCAGGTAAAGGTTGTTCCTTATTTTAAAGGCTTTATTTCCTGTTCTGTTATGCTGGAAAAAAATTTACAATGTGCTACGTCTTGACATTCAGCACTACACTTCAGTAAGGACTGGATTTTGCAAAATTGTTCAATTCCTTCTCTCCTTTCTTCCTGACCCACAGAATATGGGAAGATGCAAATAAATTTAGGCTCAGTTTTTTTCCCACTTTAACAAGATGGCAATGTAAAACTAAAACCAGTAATTTACCAACAGTGTCATTGAGAGTCTTCTCTTACAAAATCTGAATGGGGGCGCGCTCAGGGTGCCTGGCAATTCCAGATAAGTGTTTCTGATTACAGCCTATCGTTACTACTCAGTAGTCACTTTCTTTTTCATTATTATCTCTCCCTTGCTTTTCAATTTTTTTTTGATTCATTGTCTACCATATACTATTGTTCTGATTCAGTAATTTTGGGGTTTTTTTTCCTGATTTTCCCAGTGTTGCTTCTGTCTCTAAAAATATAATGTAGAGAAAAAAAATCTATGGTGTAGCCTCTAATTTCTGTGATGTGAGTGGAGAGAAGCAAACATAAAAATTTCCATTATCATTCCTGATATCATATGTGAAGGAAAGCAATTAAATGTTGTGTAGATTCCACTGGATGAAGAGCATTAGTGAGCACAGGCTGGGGCAGATGGCAATGGCTGGCTTTTGCTAATACATCTTGTGCAGGATGGTTCAAAACTAAGAAAGGTTTTCCCTAGTGTCTGTCTGCATGCACACATGGTTCTCACTGAGCACATGGAGCTGCCTTCTCCATGGTGCCAAACACCCTCAGCATCCTTAATTTGCACATTATAGATGTCTGTCCTCTGGCAGCACTGAGTACAATGCTGGAGAAGCTTTTGTGCTTTACATTTAATCCATCCTATCTGCATCCTCTGTGTTCTTATCCATAGCAGGCTCTTAAGTCACTTAAGCGTCTCTTAAGATGTAAACTTTTTTTGAGAAACATGACTGCTAAGTCATCTCAGGTAGAAACACAGCTATGAACCAAGCTCCTTGGGTCACTCAGTGTTGTAGGTTTACATCACTGCAGCTGGTGCCGTGGCTGAGGAGGTCCACTTAGGGCAGATGGGTGATGATCTAAATCAGAGCTCTCTGGAGGAGAAGGTGAAAAGATGCATGTTCAAGTCTACCTGCCCTGCAGAGCTTTTGTAAGTCACGTAGCTCAAAATGCCTACTGACAATAACTGTGTACCCATCACCCAGTTCCTGCCTGCTGGTGTGCTGGTTATAGGGAACAACCCCTGAGGTCTCTAGGGGTCACTCAGGTCTCACAGTCATTGTAGGGGTGATCTTTTTAAAAGCTCTTTCAGATCTTGGAGGACATTCTCTTTGGCTGTTGCTGGAATCAGTGCTCTTATGACAACTAATTCCTTTCAAAAATCTACTGTATATTTGGAGGTACAAGTTAACATAGCAATTTAGTTAATTTAAGAAGGGCCAAATCTTGAAATCCGCTACTTGTTATATTTGCCTCACAACAATCCCATCATCCTCAGGCTGCTTGCTAGTGACAATAGCCTTATATTTTCATCATATTCCTATAACAGTAAACTAGCAGATTTTAGGTCTGCTATTATAAATTCTCTAGGTTTGGTTAGCAAAGCAGGGCTAACTTGTTGACCATCCTGACTGAGCTTACTCAAATATTTCCAACCAACAGAGGAATTCACAACAACATATCAGGAGAAAAGCAACTAAATATTCTATAGATTCTGGATAAAGATTCTGTTTTTCCTTTGGAAGTGCTCTAGGACAAGATAGAACTTCATGTATATCTGATACTGTAATATGTAGATGTAAATGAAAATGAAGAAAGGTGTCTGAAGGAGGCTTTATCTGACTATCCCCCTCCCTGCTTTTAGATGCAGATATATAGCAGCCCTTTAACGTCAGCTCTTTCCCTTCCTTTCAGATTCCTCAGGAGGTATGTAATCCCTGCTGAAGACTTCTGGCCTCCTCATGGGCACCTCCTGTTGCACTGGAGAATTTAGCTGCCAGGAAGACTTCTTCCTGACTAATGCCATCTCACTGGACCAATATCTCAAGTTCTAAATAACCGTTTTCAAGGGACAGTGGCACAAGGATTTATTACAGATATCTGCCTCCCAATCTTGACCTCATTTGTACTTGTTGAAATTTGGTTTCCACTAAGTTTGTGTAACAGAGATCAGAATTTGTCTGTTCCATTCAGGTGAAGGCAGAACAGGATCTCTGCACGCTAAAATGGAGAAAATGTAGCCAATGTTGTTTAGAAGAAATTCCAAACTCTGTCGATCCATTTCTTTTGCAGTTCTGAGCTGGGGCTCCTGGTAATGAACAAACCCTGCTCAACCTTCCCTAATCCTCCTAGATGTCAATACTGAGGCAAAGAGACTTTTCTTTGCTGAAGAAAGAGACCCCAGGGGTGTCTGGCAGTAGGAATAGCCTATACTCATTACTGAGGTCCAGCAGACTATTCTGCCAATTTTTCCTTGTCTTTTCAGCCCTTTTCCTCTCTCAGTAAATGAATGTGTGGCCATGTAGCAATTAACTGTGTTCTTTTAGCAGCCTTGCAAATGCAATGGGAAAATGAACTTTATATATTGAAAAAGATATGGATCTGTCTTCTTAATCTTTGCAGCTCCACTTAGCTTAATATTGAGTGAGGAGAAAGTATGGGGCTGTTGAATAAATACCAAATTCAATCTTATCTTCAGAAGAAAAGAGGAAAAAATCTGCATGTTTTTCTACAGTTCACAACAGAAAAACTGAATGATTATGCAATGTTTGGTAACATCTTTGTATGCTCTTCTCTTAGACAGACAGAAACCTTATCCCTATGCAATGCTTCCCACCCCGAATCAACCACACAGCACTTTTCATGTGTCCTTGAGTCACACTCTTTAAAAGACATCTCTGTGGAGCAGAAGTCACGAATAGGAGTTTTATAGCAGAGATGTTATTCTTACACTACTGTTTCTTCTTATGTCAGTGTTTTATTTTATGAGCTGTGCAATGTTTCACTTCCTTAAGAGTATATTGGTATTAAGGAAAAATTAAGTACTGTTTTTCACAAAACTAATAGCAGTTGGGTAAATCATCTAATGTGGCCCCAAAAGTCTCACCCTTATGACTACTACTTTGTCCTGTTCGCTCTTCTTTTCTGTCTGTTTAAAGAAATCACAGACTACAATTCCTGTGCAGTTAGGGGATTTATTCTGTACCATAAATTGCTCAAAAATATTCTGAAATTTAAATTTATCCATGAGCAGCCCATGAAAGGAAAAAATGCTCCATACGTGGACAATTTACAGTGTACTAATTTGATCAGATATGAGCACACATTATGATACTTCTATTTATTTTATATTACCAATTCTAATGAGGCATGTGAAAAGATAATCTTTATAGAGAAAGATCCTTGCCCCTTCTAATTATCTGCCTGTTTCCCATGACAGAACCCTGGTGGTTATCTTTTGTGCCATCACTCATGGATTCATTATTTTATGTGACAAAAAAACTTGAGATGGCTTTAAAGCGTTGGAATCAAAATAGGCTTACCAGGGAACTGCCAAATGGTTTCTAACAAAAACACGTTTCCCACAGCTGGAAAACAACACAGATATTCATGCAAACCGTGCATTCTTCGCAAGGCACCAACCAGCAGCCCGGACTGATCCTTACATCAACCTGCGTGAAGTCTCCTGCCGCATGAAATTGCCCCTGGGAGAGTATCTCATTGTGCCGTCCACTTTTGAGCCTTACAAAAATGGAGAGTTCTGCCTGCGAGTTTTTGCTGAGAAACAGGCTAAAACACAGTGGGTACCTTCTCTCGAAAGGCTCCTCTTCTGCTGGTGAGGAGCATAAAGGAAGAGGTCGGGTGTTGCACCCACCCCCTGTGCTCAATCCTTGCTCTTAACCAGCAAAATAGGCCCATTCTAGGACCCATTTTCTTACCTAGTCCACCATATGTGACACACACACATCCATGGCAGAGAGTCATGGCTCTTCAGATGGCCTCCACAAAGCACTCAGGTGGTAACTAGGGCCCTCCGGTTTGTGAAGTAGAAGATACCACAATTAAGAGAGTGCAGGGTTTGGGAGTACAGTGATGAGGAAATGGTTTTAAAAAGTGTTGTATCAATAGCAGCCATTGAACAAAAAAGCAGGAATCTGAATGCTAGACAAGAACAGCAAGGCTGGATTGCCCAAGGGAAATATCTTCAAAGAGTTGGGGCAGGCAGAGGTGGGATGGGGAACATGAGAAGAAGGAAACTTGGGGGCTTGTTCTGTGGATTTGTTAACACCTTATAGTCAAACAACTTGTTTTGCTAATTATTTTAAAAGAAAGATTTTCTGGTAGACTCATAATTTCTGATTGTTTTCTTATTTTTTTCCTTTTTTCTTTTTTTTTCCCCCCCTTAGGATGATGGGTGATGTCGTGACTGCAAAACCATATGAGGTTAGATGAATTAACTGGGAGAATCTCTCTTTTTTTCCTAGCAGACTTTTCCTTTGTAGTGGGGGGTAAAACAGGAGCAAGATTTTTATTTCTTACCTGAGCTGAGGTTGCAATATGAATTTATACTCAGGAGAAGGACTTTTTGTTTGTGGAGATTCTTTACATATATTCATGTCTTAGTTTCACATTCATTTTCATGTACCTGGGCCACATAGCACAGAAACTGCACCCTTGTAGACTGGGCTGGAACTCAATGGATTGTCCTTCCCTCTAGCACAGGTAGGAGAAGGCAGGAAGGGCACAGCATGATCCTTTCCATAAAAACAAAGTCTTCCTGAAGCCTGAGAGAAACTGCAAAAGCAGACTTCCAAGGAACTGCTGAATTGCAATGGCCAAGTGCAGTGACATTTTCTCTGTGGCTGTTTTATAAAACTATCTTGGTAGCAGAAGAAAACTTCTTCATCAGCCTTAGGAAGTGTTTACTTTCAAATGAAGCCAGCCCCTGGCTGGTCATGATTTAAGTAGTTGCCTCTGTTTTGCCATGAGTGAAGAGCAAGAGCTCATTTGCTGTTACTGCAAATAGATCCCTTTACAGCATCTTTACAATGTCCACAGCTCACTTTCCAGAACCACCTTGTTAACCACACTCTTGGTCATTTCTGTCTCTAGCCTCATGTTGATAACAAAGATATAGATGATGAGTTCAAGAATCTGTTCCAAAAGCTCTCTGGAGAGGTAAGTGGATTAAAGTGAATGAAAAAGATGGGGACCTCTCTGTTATGATTATGCAAATAATCACGTGCCGATTCTTTTTACAGACTGGTCTTCAAAAAACCAAGTATTTCTCCCCTTTTATTATCTCGCAGCTTCAGTTCAATTTATTTTACAATAGAGAAGGTTTTCTACATTGTTCCTCTTATTGGTGCAAAATGTGATATTTTCCCTTGGTAATGCAGGGCAGGGAATAACTTTGAAAATAGGAGTGATAGAAGTAAGGACTGTGAAAATATTATCCCACGGTGAAATAAATTACCTGTGGAGTTATCGTATAATTCCGACAATTGCCTTGCTGGCCAATTCCTTCCTTTTTGTTTAGCCCCAGGAATCGGAAAACTGTTGGCTGAGCTTTTTCTCTATTTATTGTATTTGAAAAGCAGTAGCTACAAAGCCCTGCTGAGCTAGCCTGTGGCTGTCACGTCAGATTTTCTCTTAATGAACAAGTGGCCACTGGTACCAGAGAGGGAAAACATCTAGTTAGTTAGAACGACCTTTCTGAGTTTTGAGAGGGCAATTTTAGTATTGTTTGGTTGTAGTTTTCATAAGCCTGGAAAATGTCAAATGATCTCCTGAACCTCTTTATTCAGTCAAACCTGTTAAAAACTTGCCATTTACTGGGTCATGTCACCATAGTACCTAACAAACCACTTATTTCCCTTTTGAAAGTTTAGAAAATATTGATGGTTTTTGAAGTTCTTCTCCCTGTGATATCTGAGAGTAAATGTGAAGTGTTAGAAAAAAAACACTTAGGGGCTTACATGCCTTAGATATGGAAGGGAAATAGTCTCTGGATGTCTGATAGCAAATGAATATAACTTGTTGCAAATAATTTTTGTGTTGATACATCAAGTGTGTTTTGTTTTCTGTCTAGGACTGCGAAGTGACTGCAATTGAACTTCAAACTATCCTAAACCGGGTTTTGGCAAAGAGTAAGTAATGTTGTGTAGTTCCCATTGAATGGGGCAGGGAACAGGATCTGTGCTAACAAACCCCAGCTCTGTCAGCTAAGGGTGATGAAAACCTGAGTTTGTGTCTGTCCCCAGCAGAGTTTCTCCTGGTTTGGTGAGCCTCTAAATATGGGGGGAGGCAGGGGGGATGGAGGGAATATTGCCTGGTGCTCCCCTTCCAAGTGCTGCCAGATGTTCTCCTGAGGCACAATGTTCCCTGCACTTTCTTGGGAGGACCACCATGGGAGATGCTATTATGCTGCTGTATGACTTCTGTGGACAGGTAGAGGCTCAGCACCAGCAAAAAAAAAAAAAAAAAAAAAAAGCAAGCCATGTTAATCAACTGAAGGGAAGTGGCAGAGCATTTACTTTGCTGCCGAGATTTTAAGGTGACTGACATCTCCAAGGGGTTGTCTGCAGAAAAATATCTGTCTAAAAGTATTTCTGACTCAGACTTGTGCTTCCTCTTTGTATAGGAAAGGATGTTAAAAGTGATGGATTCAACATTAACACTTGCAGGGAGATGATCAGCCTTTTAGATGTATCCTTTGAATGTCATTTCGCCCCATCTAAAATTTCTGAATCTCCTTTGCAAAACTTCCTAAGAAGATGGGCTAAGTTTATACTTCAGTTGTACAGGCCCATGGCTGAAAGGCAAAAAATTCAGCCAAGCAGCTCTATCAGCTCAGGGTGGCAGAACCCTGAAGCATTTAACCATCAGCTGCTTCTCTCACCTGCTCTGCATATCTCACTGCTTAAATTTTTCCCTAGAAATATGAGGGAGAAGAAACAGGGACCTTCTGCCTGGATACACCTGTGCAGTTTCAGATGCTTGTCAGCATGCAGGTTTTAAGCACATCCTCAGCTGCCATCTCCAAGTCAGGTACTGCTTATGGAGCACCGAGCTCAGAGCAGCAGAGCAGGGGAAAGGCTATAAGTACGTGCTGTGCCTCCCTCCCTTCCCTTCTGCACAGCTGGGAGGACACGTGGAGCCAGTAAGGTTTGAGTAGCCAAGGGAAAAGGAGAGGTTAATGCATCTGCTAGTGCTCCCTTGTGCTGGGAAGGTGCACAGAGAGGGTGAAGAGCCATGCTGCTGGTCTCAAGACATGGTCATTTTGAGGCCAGCAGGGATTAGCTCTGGATCTTATGGACAATGGGCTGTTAGGAGAAACGATGCCATTGCCCTACACTCCACTCCTAAACCGAACAGGAAACTCAGTCAGTACAGTGTCATGGAGTCCAAATCCCTGTTTCTGCATAATTTTCCATTGCAAGGGATGTTCAAGGCCCTGAAGGACATGGAGGAAGACTTTAGCCTCCAACTGACATTCTCTTCACTTGCGGTTCCTGCCTCCGGTTTCTAACAATTGTCTATTGTGAGGCTAGTCCCTTTTTTCCCTAAGGACTCTAATCTGCTGTTAACTGTACAAAATGTGAGTGGATCTAATCGTGCTTATATATTTAGCAATCCCATATATCATTCCTGGAGAGTGCAGATAGCCTAGAAATTCTTGGCATGCCTTCAGTTAAGCAAATGTAAAGCTGTGGGCATGTCTGTGGGAGATGGAGATGCATTACAAATTAGAACTAAACTGGCATTAAGATGACACTGTGATGGCTGATACAGTTTTATCAGAATTAATTGTTCTTCAGTTTTGTTAAGGATAGAGGAATCTTGATTTTTGAACCACACCTTAACATGGTCCAGACTGATGGCACTGGCACCTTGGGACTTGTAGAATTCAAGACACTTTGGATGAAGATTCAAAAGTATTTGGTAACATAACATTTCTGACTGTCTTTCCTTCAGTATCAGCTCTGAACTACAGATCCAGAATGGAGATAGGGTTAAACAATCACAGGCAGATATATTTGGAAGCTGTCCTTCTCCTGGCTAGAGTTTCTTCCAGGGCGTTGAAACACATTTCATTCAACAGGGCGCAAGCAAATCCTCTCTCACCTTGGCCCCACCACTCTCCATAATTTGCAATACCTTATGGAAAGACAGATTAACCCTCTTTCATTGTTGGCAAAGGCAGCTCTTTCAGCTGCCTGCTCTATTAAACCTCATATGAACAGATCTCTGCTGTTGCAATATGTTGCATTGCTGGCTGAGCGTAAGCAAACACAAGAAACATATTTTTAGGACCTACAAAAACCTGGCTTTGTATTTTTTCAACCTTTTAGAAATGCTGAATTATTTTTCTGGCAGAGCATTTAATATCCCAAGAAGTTCACCTAGAATCAAGAAGTCTAAAGGAAGGTCAAATTTAGACCTTCTTTGTGTGACAACATCCCTTTCAGACAATCCTGCTGCCACCATAATTGATGCTGGTCAGCACAGACAGAGCACTCTGTCCTGGAGTTTCATGAAGCCCTGGCTCTGTCCTAGGGCTTGTCAGCAGAATAAGCCCTGAGACCCAAATCAAGTATTGTCTGTAGGTCTAGGTGGCATCTAATTCTGAATAGTAAACCTGCCAGCAGTAGGAAACACCTGTCATCGTGTCCAAAATATTAAGCAAAACGGACTTTATCTCTTGCAGTGTTTGCTAAATGATAGGCTATTTTCCTCAATGGTCTGTCTGTCACTGTGTAATATGAAGGCAGGCAGGCTGCCAGCCCATGGGAACATGTTTCTCAGTCTGGATTGTTTGCCAGTAGCTACTTGAAAGGTTTCCCTTGCTCATTAATATTTCAAAGAGTAGGAGCTTGGGCTGGTAGGGGCAGTCCCTGTCCCAGCCATCAGAAAACCAAGGTTGTATCTGCACAGCAGTGATAATGTGGACACAGAGAGTTGGGCATAATTGTCCTGGCATTACCCTGGCATTAATCTATCCACATGAGCAGGGAGGGTGGCACGGCATGGGCTGCAGAGTGGACTAGCAAACCAAGGTTAAACCCTGGAGGAGCCCTCTGATTAGTCCGTTTTGGGTTCTAGCCCCTGATGTGCCTTGTGTTAGCACATCTTTACTGCTGCTGTGACCCAGCTGTGAAAGCCCAAGCCTGTCTCCCCGTGCCCACACCATTGTGTTGCTGAACAGGCACACATTGAAGTGCCCTCTTTGTATTCCCTCCTTCCTCTCTACTGCAGGAAATCTATAAGAAAGTGGACAGGGACTACTCTGGTACCATTGACTCCCATGAGATGCGAAATGCCCTCAGAGAGGCAGGTGAGTATGCTGCTCAGGACACTGCCAGATCACCAGACATTGGAAGAACAGTGGAGACTTTCAATGGCTTTTCTTCTCTACTGTCACCTAGATCACAGCACTGCCAGTGCCATTCTCCCTTCCTGACAGCCACATACGGCTACATCCTTTTGCTGTTATATACATCAAATCCCGTCCTCTGTTCTGCATTATGAGCCACTGATACTTTGGTCCATGCTGTGACCATTGCTTCTCCATCTGATTATTACTTGCTCTATTTTTGGCCTCATTATTTCCTCATCTAATTGTCCTCTTTCACTGCCCAAACTCTCTTTTTCATTCTCTTCCTCCCACCACCTTTCTCCACACTAGAGAAGGTGCAAGCCTGATCAAGGCATGCCCCAACCATGTCCTCTCTGATGTGTACTATTAACTTTTGTAGCAGTGCTTGCCAGCTCAGGGGCATTGAGAGGAGCACTGTTTTTTTTGATTTGTCTTGTGCTCGGTGGAGTTTATGTGAGTGATCCAGAGACAGAAATAGCACTAATATGGGCCTGAATGGAGCCCAATGTGTTATGTGAGCAGTTGGCTCTGCTGCAACCACTGCTATTCAGCTACAGTGCCAAGACTCATTAATTAGGGGTTTATCTGGGGAACATAGGACTGGTTATGCTGTGAAACAATGTGAAATATGCAGTTTGACAAAATGCTCTGGGAGAACTTCATGCCTCTCTTCACCCAGCATAATGGGCTTTGGAAAGGACCCACAGAGGTGGGTGATGGAGTCCAACAGACCTTCTGGGAGGAATAGTCCTGACCTGCAACCATGTCTGCCTGCAGCTGCAGCAGTCCATAGATAAGTCACATCAAAGACAGCATATTAACGTGCTGTGTCAGAGGTTTGTGTGCTTTCCTGCCTTCAGGTTTCACACTCAGTGATCAGGTGCAGAACAGCATTGTCACCCGCTACGCCTGCAGCAAGCTGACCATCGACTTCGATGGCTTTGTGGCCTGTATGATCCGCCTGGAGACCCTGTTCAGTAAGTGCCTCTGTTCATGAGTCAAGGGGCAATTCCTGAAAACGTGGGGCTTGTGTTAAGTATTCTGTGTCTTTTAACTGTGAATTTAGCAAATTTAGTGGAAATGTCAGGGTGCCAGCATAACTGTGTGTTTTGGAGAAAGCAGCAGAGAAATAGAAAAAGCCTTTCTGTCTGAATGACCATGGACGTGTTTCCATAACATACCATACCACTCTCTTCTGCTTTACAGTCATCAGCAACTTGTGGTCAATGCTCTGGCCCCTGCATTGTCCTGGCTCCCAAAAATGGTGCCATTTATCATTTGCAGTCCTTACTCAGCCCTGATTTACACGTTTGTCCCCAGATCATACCAGGTGCTACCACATCAGATTTTACAGCTGTCCTGCTGCCAACTCTCAGTATGCTGCTGTAGATCTATTCTGCCCCATGAAGCAGTTTAGAAATAACTTGAAAGAGAAAAGAAGAACAGCTGTAATATTATCTTACAGAACCGGTCTAGATTTCCAGTAGATCATGTCAAAAAGCCAGACCTTTACATTTTGTCAGACTGTGATTCTCTACATGCCAAACTGTAGTTTGTATCCAAGTTTTTCCTCCCTCTCCTACATTTCAGAAGTGTTCAGTCTCCTGGACAAAGACAAGAATGGAGTTGTCCAGCTCTCTCTGGCTGAGGTAAGGCTGGGCAGATTGAAATGCCACCTTGTCAAGCTGCAGCAATAGACCACACTAAAATAAATTTATTCAAAATCACTATTATAAGTGATTTAATCACTATTATAAGGTAAACATGATAGTGTTTTAAAGGGAAAGTTTATGTGAAAAGGTTCTTCAGCTCAGAAGGCCTGTCTGAATTAGTAGAATGAATTTACCTAATATGAGCAAAAAAGTAAAGATACATTCAAAGCTCCTAAGGTTGATTGAAAAGATGCTTACACAGTGCATTTCACTGTCTTCTTTTAGAGGGCAGCGGTCAATTCATTAGAAAACACACAGCAGGGAACTGTTCTTGTCTGGCAGAAAATGTACTGATCAACCTGCCAGAATTAGAAGAAACCTTTTAAGATGCCAGGTCTTTTTTCCCCCACATTGTTTTTAATGCAAATTTCTCTTGTTGGAGCTGTTATAAAAGCAATCAGCTTGAGTCTTCCCTTTGCAGAATACAAATATATCTCGGGAAACAGCTGGAAGGAGCCCCAAGAGGTCTATCCAATTAGTCCTCTCAGCTGAAGATTGGCTCAAAGGGAGGAGGATGGCTAGGAAGCCCTAGGATTCTCAGTCACAGTTAGTGAAATCTAGCTGAAATTGTACATGGCATACACCCACCTTAGAATTCTTCAAGGTTGAAAGTCGAAGTTTTCTCCAGCTTGCCTTGGAGAACTGGTTTTCCTTTGGAAGAGATGCAATGTCTGAGGCTGATCTGGCAATAGATTTCCCTGAAGTTCCAGAACAGATGGATCCTACACGTATAAGAGATTAAAATGCAACTCCAGCCTTTCCCAACTTGTTCTCCCAAAGCCGTGGTAGAGTGCCCCAGTGGCAGCCTGTAGACCTTCCAGATGGCCTGACTCCTTGTTCTGTTTCTCCCTCAGTGGCTGTGCTGCACTCTGGTTTGAACCATGGTTGATCAATTCAGCAGAGACCTCTGAGGTTCTTCTGAACATGGAACCATTTTTTTGGCATCTCCTTGTTATGAAAAACAGAGAGAAACTTTTTTTTTTATCACTGACAAGTTATTTTAAGCCACTGAAAATGAAGTGATCTCCTGTCAGCTGTAAAATAAAAGCACTCAAACATAAAAAGATAAACAAACAAACAAACCCCAAACTGACCTCCTTTACTTTTCCTGCCCAGAGTATTGCTTTGTGTCATGCTGGAATCTCATAAATTTTGACTTAGCACAGATGGACACACAGGGCTTTTGTTTGACTTCTCACTGTGCATCAAAATTCAGCAGCATTCAAAATCCTGGAAGGGCTCTTCATTGCCTGCAATATCCAGCCCGTGCATTACAGAGAGAAACCCCATGCTCAAGAGTGTGAGCAAAATTGGTGTTGCTGCTCTGGCAGCTGGAGGTGAGGAGCTCCAAGGCGAATCATGAGCTGCTGAGAGCACAGAGGAGTTGGGCATAGACACATTCCTGAGGGTGAACAGGGAATCAGGAAAATGTGACAGCACTCCTCCACAAGTCTTGGCTCAGTCTTTCAGGAGGAGGAGAGAGGATGGAAGGTCATATTCAATTTTCTGCAGTTATTTCAGCTGAGATATTCTCCTATGAACACTTGCCTGTATGCATGCCCAAAGATGGAATTTGGAGTTTTAGTTTTGTGAGTGACTGGAGCTCAGAACCTCAAGAAGATGAGGGTGAGGGGAGGAAAATAAAATGCAAATGAAGCAGATCTAGGAACTTGAGTGTGTGAGGAACGTGCTAATGTGGATCATGATTTAAAGAAGAAACTGAAGCTAACTGGCTTCAACTGTCTTAAGCTTTACACTGGCTAACAGTACTGTGCTCTTCTAAGACCTTGCAAAACATTTGTCCTTTAAAAAAAACCCTCTACATTAATTTCACAGTATTATAAAGAGTAATAGCATAGCAATGCAGGCGAGGTAATCTAGCAGTCTTTATTAGCAATCATAAAATACTTCTGTAACTTGCAGTAATGATCTGATGAGGCCATGCATGTCATGGTCAGTGATATGTCTTTGACACTTCTCCCCGGGAGTGGAAGGAGTGCAGGCAGACATCTGTGCCTCCAAGGCAGATGTAGGGCCAAGACTCTTTCCCCCTCTCTCTTCAGTGCTGTGTTTGAGACAGGTGGCATTCAAAAATCCTGGACACAGGATCTTCCACACCTGCTTGTTCCTCAGCTCTTTCTTTGAGCAGAAAGAAAGCTGTCCTTTGGTTCCCATCTCTGAATGCAGAATTCCTCACGACAAACCCCAAATCTCCACCTGACATCTCCCAACATTCCATCTTCCTGCTGGCTACAACTGTCTGCCTAAAAGGGATATATGACCTGTTTCAGTGCATGACTCTGCCTCTCTAATAGATGGTATTTTCTGCTCATTTAGAGATCTTCTCCCAGTTCAGGGTACAGGATAAAAGCAGCCACAGGCTTTCCCCCACTGTCTCTCTGCACATATCACTGACCATGACACGCATGCAGCTGTTGCAGGTTGCCACCAGTTTTTCAAGGCAAGTATTTGCCTGCAGACCAACAGCAG
This sequence comes from Anabacerthia variegaticeps, assembly GCA_035583185.1. NCBI lineage: Eukaryota > Metazoa > Chordata > Aves > Passeriformes > Furnariidae > Anabacerthia > Anabacerthia variegaticeps. Next base: position 7,006,706 of record JAWWEW010000112.1, on the reverse strand, counting down.
ACATCTGTGTACCTCCACCTGCCTGGAAGACAGAGCTACCTGGCACAAACTGAGGTCTCCAAAACCTTAAGAATTTTCTGGTGAATGCTCTGCCTGTTCAGTAAAATGAACATGTTCTTCCTTGCCCTATATCTTGAGTATGCAACACGTCTCCTTACTAACCATGCAGCAGGGTAAACTGAACGCTTGCAGCTTCAGATTAGCTTTCTGCTCACATGCGCTATTCATGAGTTCATTCCAATTACGGTCAGAGAGGCCTCTCTCCATAGGACTGGCAAAACACAAACATATGCAGAAATCCATTGCATATGCTCCCACTTCTTCTCCCTTTACATCAAGCCAGATGCCCCCCCCATAATAATTCTCACAGTTATCTCAATGACTCTCACGCTCCTGTACAGGATGGGCAGAGTGCTGCACTCCATCTTCCTTTATCTTTGGGAAGCAGGCAGCTCCAGAGGAACCATGTCCTCTTTCATTTGTTTTTTGAGCACAGCACTTGGCTATCAGGTCTTAGAGAACAACTGCTCAAAAATAAGCCTTTTCATGGGATTGAATGCGCTTCTCCTTTTTACTTGACGCATCTGCAAAAGGATGATTAATGTCCACCTGATTTTCCTTCCTTATGCTGCAAGCTAAGCAAATGTCTGCGCTCATCAGTTCTTCCAGTTAGTCCTGATGGGGCTAAAGTAGCTTTTCACTATAATGACTGCAGCAGCTCCTGTGGAGGTAGGGTGGCACAGTGAGCTGAGCCAGGGCTTGGGCATCTGGACTCTGCACTCTTACACCCTGCATGTTGGCTGTGCTTCGTTTTTGGAGCTGTGAAGCACTGCAGCTCTCTTTAGATTTGGGTAGCTCAGTCACGGGGAATTATAATACGAGCAAATCACAAAGGTTCATGAATTTGTGATACGTTCCCTGTCACTATGAAAACTATGCTGCATGGCATTCTCAGCACTTTGTAGATATGGTGGGGCAAAAGAGACTCCCACAGAAACTCTGCTATAGCTCTTCAGATCTTTCCTGTCTCTCTCCACTTTTTCATATAAATGAATTCCTTTGCACTGCAGCCTCATGAACTGGAAACTTGAACTCTGTATGTTGCTCCTGTAAAATGAGATTCAAATTAGACCACATTCAGAGTTCCAAATGCCTTGTGCACTAATTGCCTTGTGGTTGCCTGTAGAGGAACATCCTGTGGGTATAAATCTTACCCCATCAGTGTCTGACACCAGCTTTGCACCAGAGCAAGTGTCTGCATCAGGTACAAGACAATCACGGGTATTTAGTATTCTGCCTATGAGCTAGGACAATAAAAAGAATCAACCTTATACGTGCAATTATTTAGCACCTGTTCACCCACCTAGAATGGGAGATTTACAGAGGGATCTCTCCTTTCCATCACTCCAGGCTAATGATCAGATCCATGATGCATTAGTAAGCGCAGAAGGAGCAGCCCTTTCCAAACTCCTTTTCATTCTTTACTTCAGACAATCTTGCTGAACCTGACTCAATGATATGTTTTCATTCTTCATTTCCGTACAGCCCAGGCAAACCGGCAGGCCTGGAAGCACTGAGATACCGTAGTCACATTTTTCCTTTCCCTGTTTTTCAGGATGCATCCAACATCCCAACCTGCTATTGTTGTTATCCCAGGCTAAGCTTATAGGCTGGAGATTCAAATTCCTTAAAAGCAAGTGAGATTCTGGGTGCAAAAGGAACCCAAATTCCAAGGCTTTCAAAGTTTCTCCACCACTAATGATGTCCCCAGTGATAGTTAATCTTAAAGGAGTGCCCTGCTACTGCATGACAAGCTTGTTGCCATGGTGTCTGTCTCTCTGTATAACTGGCACGTACAGCATAAAATGCTCTCTTTCTTTAATAGAGCAAATTACTTCACTTGTTATCATTGGCCACTCATTAACTCCTTCCTTCATCTTTGGAATCTTTGATGCAGCTCTCACCTGAAGTGCAGTCCCCCGTCAGTGCAGCACCACCTGCCTGTGTGGGCAGGAGGGCTTGTCTAGTGTGATTCCTGGGGAGGGCTGTGTGCGAAGAGAAAGAGTGTGCAGCAGAAAATAGTCAGTAGGAATGTATCTGGGAGGTGGACTAAAGAAGTATGTGGACAAACACCAGAATAACAGCCAGAAAGAAGCTGAACAAAACAGCTTTTTGTCCATAGAGTTGCTGCAGAAAAGATTTTTTTCTTTGATTCTTGCAACTTTCAGGGAAGAAGGCATGTGCACTCTCTTTGTAGTACACAAGGCTGACTTAGAAAAACAAATGCTCTTCTCCTATTTGGAAAACTGTATAAAACATTTTTGGTTTTGTCTGTTCACTCACCTTCTAAATGTGTAAAAGCTGTATTGTCAGCTCAAGGGATGATTAAGATATTCCTTCTAACCCACGTGTTATTCATTCAAAAAAGCCCCCACCGAACTCAGACGTGCTTTCCGTATGCTCAGGCTAACTGGTCTGCTCCTCAATATGATCCCTCACCAAACTAAGTTTGCCTAGGCTAGTTTAAATGGCATAGCTTGATCTTGCTCTTATACATAAGATGACAGTGAGGGACTTTTCCCAATGTCTTAAAGCATTTCAGGCTTCCCTAAATTCCCATATCCTTTTTGTTTGTCTCTCCCTTATTCTCCTAAATGCCCGGACTGTTGCATTTTTATCTCTGCTCTATGCTTCTTGTCAGTTGACACAGTAAAATGTTTCAGTGCTCTTGTGTTATATGTAGAGAAAACAGTGAAGCTTGTTCTGATGGGGAATTTTCATTATCGTCCTCAGTTGTTCACTCCCTGCCAGTCAAGACACAAGACCCCAGATAATGGGGTCTGTACTGCTGCTCCAGACCTGGCATATCACCATCAGTCACTGAGGTGGAACAACAGGACTAGCTACAATCACTGGCAGGCATCACCCAGGTGCTCTGCTGAGACCACAAGCCACTTCTAAGCAGGTCATATAATAGGAACGTGGGCCACAGAGTCCTGATGAAAGCTTTGAGTCTGGCCATGTAGAAAACACCACAAATCTTCCCAAAGATGTGTCTTCATTGCATTATAGACACGAGTGCATTAAATGCATTTCAGTGTAAGTGGGTGTTTTCTCTGTGTCACTGAACACCACTGAACTTTCCACTAAAAATGCCTCTGCCCTGGCAGTGGCATCACAGACTGTGAAGAAAAAATCAGCAACCAACCTCCTTGCCATTGAGGACCTGTATTTAGACACAAACCCAATGAAACTGATTTATTTCTAGGTACCTGTAGCTCTCATTGCCTTTAACACCTCTGAAAGAAGTCAGGCTATTTGTCTGATGAAGCTTTCAAAGGAGAAAGAGAGTAGACCAAGGCAGGGTGACATTGCTTTAATCATAAAATCATCAGTGCTCTCTTTAGTAATGAATGGAATCCATTTGCCACCACTTAGTTCGGGATGGCACAGGATTTGTCATTTCCAGAGATTTTTAATTTCTGTGTCTCATTTTCTCTGCACACCTTAACTGCTTAATTAGCCAGCACTCCTAGGCCAGTTCGTGGGCATAGCTCTCTGGATACCTGCACTTCAATGTCTTCTGTCTTCAATGTCATCCATGTAGGCTTGATCAGAAAGGAAAATATTTCTTTTTATTTAAAGAGATTTATTTGGTAACTGATATGAGTAAGATACCTGGTGCAGTCCCTAAGCCAGGTAGATTAAAACTGCGTGTGTTTGTAAAACCCTGTATGTTTTCCCACGCTGTAATCATACTCTTAGACTGCTGTATAAATTTACCCAGTACACATGCCGAGGCAGATAAGATCTCTTGGGAGTTTAAAGGGGCTTTGTGACCAACAGAGTTTATGGCAAATTGTGTTTTGCTACGTTTTAAAAGCTTGTCATATTTGCTCATTAATTTGCATGGAGCCAGAGCTCAGGAAATGCGGTGCTTGTCAAACACAGGATTGATTACTGCTGGTGGTCGGTGTGGTGGGAGGCAGTGTGGCATCCCACAGGATCTGTGTGATGGGGAGCAGTGGCATCCCTGGGGGATCTTCTGGTGTGCAGGTTGTGTCACATGAAGGATGCTTCCCTCTGCCTTGGATGAAAGAATCTTCTGCTGAGGAAGCCTCGCCCAGGAGATGACAACTGTGAATACAGAAAACTAGGGAAATGTTTTCAGTTTCAGAAAGAATCAGCATAGGATTTATTAAACAGGAAAAAAAAGGAGATTAAAGGAAAAATGAGAAAATTATGAAGTACCAACCTGACCTCTAATTTGTAAAGCACCTTTAGCCAAAACCCCGAGAGAAGGAGTCATCTGAAACAGCAGTAGTGAACTTAATAATAATGAAGTTGATTCCAGCACAGAGTGCCAGCCTTCTACAAGTTAATTTAATTTGAACTCCTCTCAGTTTTGGGTTGGGATTTTTGTGTGTGTGTGCTTCTATACATACTGATAACATTTGAATTTCAGACATGCTGGTCTGCTGCACAAAAGCTTGAATGAGAAATTATCCTACTGAATTTTAGTGTCCAAGCTGACTAGAGAACAAACAATGAACAAGCTTTATGGAGAGAGAAAATAAAATTAATTTCACAGTTTATACCTTGCATTGTGTGGTGACACCTGTAACATAAGTGACAAGATAAAAATCATGATCTTTAAAATTATGTGGGTCACACCAAAGGTTTCCTGTATGTTCTGTCAAGTTAGAAGAAAGATTGAGTGCAGCTTTATGAATTAGGAACCTGAGGTTCATTTCTCTTCACTAGTGACTTCCAGGTTATCCTTGGGGGATTCACTTACGCTGTTCCCCACCTGCATTTGGACCCTGACTCCAAAGCTGCACTGCTCAGATTTGCTTGTATTCACCTCTGAATGCCTGCCTCCATTCAGAGGTGCTGTATATTTTGTACTGGAGCCACTGAGGTCCCCAAAACCTGTGTTTCTCTAAATGTGTAAAAGTATTCACATTTTGACAATTTTCAGGTTTTGGCATGAAGACTCAGACTTGGCTCAGCTTTTGGCTCAGACTCAGGGCTAACCAGGTACCATGTTAATAGATGACCCTGGCACCGACAGATTTAATTTTGCCTGTCCTCATAAGAATCTTTGAGCCATCTCTGTCCACAAGACTGCAGATATTGTTCTTGTTTAAAGGATATCTCTCTTCAGTACCTGATGTCCTTTCACCATTATGATATAATGGAGCCATGTAATGGTGATATCCTATTGTCACTAGGGAAGTACCGTTTTTTTAACACAAGGTACATTTTGGGAACAACATATACATGAACAAGTCTTAAAAAAACATGGTATTCATCAAATCATGGTATTGCTTCTCTGAATTGCTATACATAGAACAGATGGAATTTTCTCAGATGATTTTTTGCTGTTGTTTTTTTTTTTCTGCTGAATGAACACTTCTGGTTTGGGCTTCCTGGGAGAAAAAGGTAAGCAAAATACTGTTGGCCAGATCTCCTTCATTTCATTTAAAAATGGCTGGCAACATAGTGCTGACTGGTTTGAGGATACTTGGTGTTTCCATCCCTCAGCACAAGATCATTGCATGGAGGGATAGAGACAGCTAAATCAGAACTTAGGTAGAAGATGAGTGAACCTGGCTAGACAGAAGAGGTTCACTGCATTGAGCAAAAAGTGCTCAAGGTGTTTTGATATTGGTTTTGATAGGCTGAAGTATTCTGTTGTATGTAGTAAATTATGCTCCATGCCGCCGGAGTGGTCAGTAGGAAAATCTGGGAATACAGCTCGTTCAGAGGCACTGTAAAATCAATTACACCACCAACAGATCTTAAAAGTACCACAGAGCTAGACAAGTCTGTGCTGCAACATGCCTTCAACCCGCACTCCCTATGTCTACATCTAATTAATTTTCTTAATTGCATAACAGTACACTCCCTAATTACACTGGGGAGCCACTCTTGGTTTGTAACAGGGTCTTTATCTATTGCTCAGATTATTCTGGTTGTCGCTGTATCAGCATATTCCCCAGCCTAATTTTGTGCTAGCCCGTATGTCTGCGTGCACAGACTGCTTGGGGAATGCTTGGCAGATCCTTCAGCTGATGCAGCTACATCTCCAAGGACCAGATGGATACCCTTACCCACTCTGAGTTACTAGCTGAGTGGTGCCATTGCTATCAATGTGGAGACACTAACTGCGTGATGTAAGGGTGTTGTTAAGATCTACTATAAACAACAGCCAGAGGAAGCCATTGGCAGTGCACATCCACAGTTTTATTGGTCCTACAATACCCAGCAGCTAGACTGTGTGTTTTTGAGTACCATCTAATTTGGAAATAACTAAGTCCTTGTCAGTAGAAGGCATGCTCTTGAAACAAGAAGCACAATCAGCCCCTAAACTAGCTGTTTTCACATGATGCTGACAGGAATGACATACCTCCAGACACCTCCACTTATCCCATCGTTGGAACTGGCATGCACAATGGCGTGGCACCTCCACAGCACGTATGCAATGACACCATGCAAGAGTAATTACAATCAGTAGTAAAAAGACAGGCAAACCAAAATCACAGTGTGAGGAGTCTGGTTTTGAAGGAACGCACATGCTGGTGCTGCCAAATACATCTGTCAAGTAGTGGTGCACTTTCTGTTTCACTTGGCTACACACATGACTGAGGTTAAATACCTGAAGTCTGTTTCACATTTTTCAATGGCACCGATGTGCTTTAACACAGCATTGGTGCCTCTGGATTTTCACCACTACTGGAAAGTAGCTGGAGTCTGTATCCTTTTTGACCTATCCCCATATTTTACTGAATCCAACCAAAAATTTCATACTAATTCTTGGTAGATTTTGTATCTCTTCTCTTCCTGTTTTCAAATTTTGTAAAATCTGACTTCTTAGCCAATGAGTTTAGCAGGAGCTCTCCCAAAAACAGCTCTTTCACTCTGAGAGAAGATGCTCAATATAATATTGAAATCACACAGTTAAACCTGATCAAAGAAAATTTATTTTACAACATGATAACTGAAATACAAATCCATTGTCACTGCATGTTGTTGGCCCACAGTAATTGGCAAGATGAGAAAAGTGATCAGACACCTGTATGGACAAAAAGGGCAATCACTGTTCTTGTTTAAATCATTATTGTTAAAACATCTTTTGGAAAACTATGAAATGTCATGATTTCAGACTTTGAGCTGACCGCTACTATTAGAGATTGCAAGCAAACCTGCTGTGAAGTTTAAAATAATCTTCCATCTGTGTGCCTACTCTGAAATACTCAATCCTGGAGACTTTGAGACTGGATGGTCCACTGGATTGCCCACAGGTCACTTCCAGGAGACCAGTGCTTGCTTCATGTTGCATTGAATAGACTTGTACACATCTGCTGAGGAGGCATCACCAGCGCTCTGTCCTTTGTCACCCTGCATTTGCAGTAGCCACATGTCAGCTCCTGCTTTACTGAGCAGAGAGGAGCTGACATGTCACAGAGCAGAAGGAACTTGTGCCCTCTCAGAAAGATTTCACTTTTCCTCCTCCATCCTTTGCTGCTTTTACTGCATCCTAAATAAACACAGCTGAGTGGTAAGTTAGACATTTATTCTTTATTTATAGATTTATAAGGCAATGAAAACTGTGAAAGGTATTTGCAAAGCCCAGTTCTGGCCAATTATTGAATTGGCAGAAATATGTTTGATAAGTAACAATTAGTCTAAAGCAGAAGACAACCTATAGAAGTGTAATTGTCTTTTTTCTATATAAATAATATATAATGTTTGGGCTTGAAGGCACTATAACATATGTTAAAAATATTTCACATAATCCTGGTCTCTGCCAGTTGAGAAAAGCCTCCCTGGGTCCCTTGGGTTCCATCAGTAAATGCAGCATGGGGAGAGCTCATGGCTCTGATTTTCGGATCTGATGATAATGATGACTATAGTCCCCAGATCACCTGAAAACATCCCTTCCTAACTCCTGTTTTCTAACAGCCCTAGAAGATTACTTGTGGCATTGAATAAAAACCCACTAGAATTTAAATGGCTACCGTGACAGGGATCAATCCCCAAAGGGACAAATATACCTGTCTGCAAACATGCAACCATGTTTCTTAGTGATGATATACAAGCTGTAATCCTTCCTTTTCATCTAGCCCTTTTAACACAATCACAGCAACACATGGCTTTGGCCTGAGATTTTCCATGTCACCCATTCCAGCAACCAAGATCTGTGAGACAGATCTGCTTTCAAATTGGATAAGACGGGTACCAGGTGCTGCATCCATGAGCGCTGAACAAACAGTGAAATCCAAAAATTGCCTTTCAGCACAGCCTGATTAAAACCTGTATAAAACGGCACCAAGGGCTGCCTGAGCCTCAGGATCCATCTTATTGCTTGCCCTCTGCAATGCACTCCAGAGTGCACTGCCAGTGGCTTTCCCACTGCTGGTGGTTTTCCCACCACTGTGCTTTCTGAGTGCACGAATGGAGGGTGGGAGGCTGTGAAAGCAAAGGCTGGTTACGCAGTTGCTATTAGAATGGGACTTGGGAGATTTGGGTTGAATCCTCAGGTGTGTCAGAATGGACTTGCTTGATTTTGAGAAAGTAATTTCATCTCTCTTGGGGTCTCCAGTTCTCATATTTGCTGTCTTCCTTCAACAGGTTGGCTCTCCCATCTACATGAACCAGGCATAAAATGCTGCTCAGCCCACAAGTCTGCAAACACCATGATGTAATCATCATGTTGGGATTTCTCTTGAGGTGTGACAGTATGCTATAGTGGAAATGCAATACCATGCCTCTTGGTGTCGAGTTTTAGAAAAGAGTCCTCTTTAAAAAGGAAAAGATCTTCTGCACGAAGGCTGGCAGAGCCCTGTGTCTTCTGTCACACGATATCCATATGAAATTTTATGCTCATTTTCAAGTAAATGAATTGTTAATTTTCTCAGTGACACTCATCAACCTAAGCAGATGTCCCAGACCATCATGGTGAATACAACTTCCATAAAACAAAATAGACCCACTTCCTTTTTTCAGCCTGGACCCTCTGTGGCATCTTTGCCTTAAGTGAATTTACACAGCATAAATGTTTGGGTACTCAGTACACGATTTCACTGGTGATAAAGAAGGGAAATAAAATCTGGACCACACTTTCCAGGGTTTATAGGAGTACCAAGAATAAAAGGCCATAAAACATGAGTTATCACTGAAGTCACAGGCTTGACTCTAATACAAGCAAAGATCAGATCAGCTAATAAAACAGTTCATTCTTTCCAGTTCAGATTAGGAGTGTGTTTTAATCCTCAAAACAACCTTGTTGAATATACTCACATATGCCAGTGCCCATGGCTGGCTCTAAAAATAATAATCATGATCCATTTTAGTTTTGGACATGAGTTGAACTATGAGCATTATGACTCACTACACAGAGAAGAGTCAAGGGGATGTCACTCAGATGAAGGAGTTAGTATCACTTGTTTTCAAAAGCAATTTCAAGGCTGGAACTGTTTAACTACAGAGTACTTGTGCATGGCAGGACTATTGAAATGATAACTTGTCAGCTCCTTTTGGCAGGGCTCAGATATTTTGAAGCAGGGCTCTTCTAGAAGTTTTCTTTCCAGCTCAGTTGCTCACAAATAGAGGAAAACTTAAGCTCCACATAGTCTCTTCCATAATGTGCTGCTGGGTGCCCTTGTTCAGCTGGTTCATGGTGCTACTGGAGGGATACGGGCTGCCTTGGAGTTCAGAACAAGCTGTATCTGGGAAGAATCAAGGTGAAAGACCCTCACAGGAATGTCCACCCAATTTTAAAGGTCCTCTAGTGAGAAACCTGATTTATAAACATGAGCCAAATATGTATAAATGATGAAGGGGTGCTGCAAATGTCTCTTCTCCCAGAGAGACCTGAAATTTGAGTGATGTAGTCTGATGTATGCTTACTGAAATGGTCTCATTTTTATCGTTGAAATTCTAGTAGGTTTGGTTTTGGTTTTGGTTTCACATGTGGAATTCATTATGTCGATTTCTATCCTGTATGTAGTATTTTCTGTCTTTAAAGAGACATGGAAAGATTGAAAAAAACTACTAGGTGTCAGAGATAATTTCTGAGCACATGTAAAGAAGGTTGTGAATTTGTTCTAAAAAAAAAGAACTCAATTGAAACATGTAAAAATTTGCAGGTACCCTTTAAAGTATAACATAAACCTTATGATGACCAAATTGAATATTATAGAGATACATATCTTTCTGTCTTTAGGAAAAAACAGTAATATGATAAGGGGCTCAATGATGTCTGAAAAATCAATTAGAATAAAGCATTGCCCCTGGCTTTCCAGGGGGCTGAAATTTAGGAGGTTGGGAGAGAAAATTCAGGAGATGTTTGAATAAAGTGCTTCTGTTTCACACTGTTTCAGCAGCTGAAATTAAATTCTGATTAATATTGTTCACAAGCAGTAGTAAGTGACTGTACTGACCTTTGATTGTCAGTGGTTTTTTAATATATACCAGAGGTCAAATGAGTAAAAGACCAAGGAGATATGGCCAAAGGGCATGAAGGGGAGAAAAAAGGGAAGGGATATTAATGTACTACGTGTGACAAGTATATACCTGCTATTTAACTACAGTTCCTTCCTGCTTCATATACTCAGACAGCCTGAAGCTAACTAATAACCCTGTCATCTAGGGAGAAAACACAACACTGATTGTCACAATTTCACTAAATAGGTAATTTTAAATTAATTATATCACATCCTAATAAGACCAGCTCTGATTGTCTCCTATCTCATCTTGGATTACTTTATCAGTATTGAATATATTAATTTTACAGATAAAGCTGTGGGTGCTTGAGCACTGGCTGATGCTGAGTGACTCTCTGTGTCACCTGCTATGTGCACCTCTCTGCCCTCCTGAAATCCTGATGAACAAGACTCGCTGTGCAGGGAAAGCCAGAAAATTTGTTTGTTCTCATTTAGTACTGCCCTGATGCCATCCTGCAGCTGCAGACACCTCCCATTGAGGTGGTCACAGTCACTTCAGCTATTCCAGGCTATCTCATGGCATAAAGGAGCGCAACTCAAATGGAAGTCTGGAGCTTGTGGCTCAGATTTCCTACATACAACTGCTCCAAAGCTACGCCCTCAACCATTTTGATAAGCCCAGAGTCTGCTGGCTGATAAAGTAACCCCTTTATTTGGATATCCCAATGATATGAATGGTGCTGACAAGTTGGAGAGAGGAGGGTTTCAGTGATAGTCAGGTAACGGAGTGGGCAGAGGGGGACCTTGGAAAGCTCCCAGCCTGCTTGTGTAACAGCTACTTGAGAAACGATTCTTCAAAATGCTCTTTTTGTCAGAACGTGCCTCTGTGTTGAAACAAATCAGGTTTACTGCATTTTCAGTCTCAGAGGAGAGCTGAAGCAGAATGGGAATATCAATGAATTGATGTAATTTTTTTCCCCTCAAAATTTTAATTTACAGGAAAAATGTTTGAACCAAAACATTGACATGATTTTAATATAATCTTCAAGGGGAAACCCCTTGTGGTTTTGGCTTTTAAACCTTGATTTAGAATAAAGGAGAAGCAGGGGTAGACAAAGGAATGGTAGCACTCTTGGGGCAGTAAAATATACCCCACCAATTATGGACTGGCATGCTACAAACTGGACACAAATTTCAATTTTGTAATTAAGTACAAAGGGAGGCAAGTAGCTGCCATCACAAACTGTGTATATGAGCAGTTGTATGTAGTGTATGACACTACATTACAGCAATCCTTCAGGTCACTCTCTGGGACAGTGCTAAGAAGGATTTTCTGCCTTCAGACCATTAATCACTCTTACTGATGAGCTCTAAGAGAAGCACGAGGTTAACTAATGTTCTCCCCTTTTGCAGATTTTTCCCTCTGAAGAGAGAGAGTAGCAAAGCTCAAGAGGCACAGCAGTTCAGAAGGAGCTGCAGGAATCAGACCAAGTTCCTCGGGATTAGTATCCTCCCAGCAGTCATATTTTCCCCCTAGGAAAATGAAACACTGCCCGATTAGCAATATTATATCACTTGTAGTAGAAGAGATCTCCTCTCTGAACAGCTGGCTATAGTTTTTGCAGTAAAATTTGCATCTATTTAAGATAACTGAGCCTAATGACTTAATTGGCAACTACTAATAGATGTTTTCAAAAATTTCGATCTGAATTCAAGGTTGATACAAGAGATAGGAGTAAATTATAGTCTTAAGTCTCTAGCCAAAGTAAATAGGTTTCAATGTCTGCTCAGAAGGGCAGTTGTAGCAGGATTCTCTGCCTGGAATGGGGGCTAAAGCCACTTGAACAATACCCTATGTGCAAAGCTATCAGTAGTGAATGGAGAAGGGGGTATCGTGTTGCTTTTGGCGTTGAATAACACTGAAACCAGCCTGACTCATCAGTCCCAAAGTTAAATATCCTGATAATGAAGATGTGGCAGACCTGATAAAATGCCTGATAAAGAACAAGCAAGTGATACTACTGATAACTCACCTGAAGATGCTGAGCTGACAAAGCTGGTCTGGAGACATGACTGAAGATAATCACTTCATACTATAAAAGCCCAGACCTGCTTATTAATGGCATGGTCTTCTTAGAATCATAGGGTGGCTTGGGTTGCAAGGAACCTCAAAGATCAACTATGGGCAGGGACACCTTCCACTAGACCACACTGCTCAAAGCCCTGTACAACCTGGCCTTGAATCCAGGTATGGGGCATCTACAAATTCTCTGGGCAAACTGCACCAGTGCCCATGTCTTCTAACATAATACTTCTCGGAATGTGTTTGGAGATCCCTTCCTTGAGTAGGGTCACCCCTCAGGGTTACTCCTCAGAGCTGAGTGAAAGAGATTTGCCCACAGTTGTTGGCATGGGGGAGTAACATCAATCTCTACTTAATAATTGTTTCTGATAGCTGCAATATAATTGCTTCAATATTGCACTATACTAACAGTTAGAGCTACCTACATCATGTAGCAAGCAATTCCGATTAAGATATTTTAGTCCAGTTATAATTATTTATTTTTACATAAATATATTTAGTTTGCCATCCTTAATCCTGCAGGACAAAATTGTATAAAGGTTCAATTACACCTATATAATCCTTTAGTCATAAACCACTGACAAAGTCTGGGGCTAAGATCGGATCCAGTCACACCTAGACTACTCTTTGAGAAGGAGTTTAGAAAGCAAGATGGTCCTTTCTGCACCTTGTGACTCAACAGGAGGCCTTCTCTAACAAAAACTTTATCTGAAGCTCCCATTCTGCCCATGACAACAGTACAGCCAAGGCCAAAGTCATGCAGACTAACAGTCTCTCAACACTCCTATCACATTGATTTTTGGGTTCATGAGAGGCCTAAATAGTCCAAACTGGAAACCAAAATGGTGGTAGGAGCTTCTCTAACTTGTGTTCCATCTTATGTAATCCTGCTGTCTCTCTGCATCAGGAATAAAACTGAAACAGAGAGATGTCATGACCTTCACCTCTGACTTCATCTCCCTAGCTACTAACATGTGTTAGGGACACTGGCCAAATGGCTCATTTACAGAGTGCATTGAGGAACTACAGGGTCCAGGCAGATGCTTTCTGTCCTGTGCAGTTGGTCTGAAGAAGAACCATACATTTGCCAAGGGAGGAATTTAAAATGAATGTTTTTTCTTATCCACTTCACACAGGCACAGTGGTTTTGTCTGTAGCATTACAGAGGGTCTTTCTCATTATTCTCCTCCCTGGGCCACATAGTTTTCATGTGCTTTTATCTTTTTCTTCATATGGCATTTTTGTTACATCATTTTCGGCTGAGACAGGTCTACCCAAGGAAGCAGAGAGAGTTTTAGTCTTCGTGCTTGGATCTGGAGTCTGTATTTAAATCTCTGTGTTCTTACAGAGGGGCTGAGGGCAAGATGTGTATCACTGTTGGCTCCAGACTGTTGCAGGTGGCAGAACACAGTGCCTCTCAGGGGGACTCAAAGCACGTCACAGTTGGTGTCTGTCTTTGGTTCTTTTCAGCAAAATAGGTTTTCTTTCTTTCCCCACTGGGTATCAGACTGTTATATACAACAGCATCAGCTAGCCCCAGGTGCTCCTTGGGAAGTCCTGTTCAGCTGGAGAGAACTGTGGCATGTCACCTTGTGTGTGGGACTGACTTCAACCTATCCCCAAGCTATCCCCACAGCACACAGGTGGAGGAGGCTGTCTGTCTTAGTGGCTTTGTACAGAATGTTGCATGCAGCCCGTTGGGGTCCACGAACTTCTCTGAAAATAGCGACTGTATCTGGATCTTCTTGTAATAAAAGGAGGCTGTTGTGGATAGACTTAGGGAAGAGGTCTGCTTCTAAACCTCAGTAGAAAACACTTTGTGAGTATTGCTCAGAGGAGGCATCCTGGCAGCTCAGACGTGGGTAGCGTCATAAAAAAATGGCAGTTAATTTGAGAAGGGGAAAGAGGAGATGAGAAAATGTAAGGAATAATAATCAGAAGTTAAAAATCCCTAAAAAAATATCAGCTCAATGTTTAAGGTCAAAGTAATTCTATTTTCAAGACATATCTTTGCCATTATTTAGAATAAAGACAAGAGATAATATAAGTAGTCTTGATACTGTGTTTTCATTTCAGACTTGGTATAAATGCTTCTATAAATCACTGTCCTTCAAGTGCCTCCTGTATAGATCAGACCCATCTTTTCCACTTTGTTTCTGTGCTTTTTCCATTTCCAGCACACCAGCCTACTCTGACCTTGGGCAAGTCTCCCCCTGTATCTCTGCTCTCTTTCCATAGAATGTGGGTGGTATTACAGCAAGCCAACAATGAAAATTGCCCTGGATGTACATTGTCATAGCAAGCTCTGTGAACACAGCTTAAGGAAAAATGCTCTCAAACACAAGGTGAATTCAGGTTTAAAATGGCACTGATGAGAAGTTGATCTAAAATTTCTGTCCCAGTTGCCATTGGCTTTTTGGGGTATTTCAAAATCAGATTCCAGTAAAGGACCCTGGAGCAACAGGCAATGCAATGTGGCTGAGGGCTCACATGTGCTGGTTCACATCAGTGCCCTTCAGTATGTAGGGCTGTCTGCCAGTCAAAGGCTCCCCCCACCCAAGCTCAAATTAACTTCATGTCGTTCAGCTATGCCTGCTCTGCATGCATCTGCTGCTTCTCCTCTCGTGTTTAGACTAATGAGGACAAAGCCCACACATCTTGTTAAACATTTGCTGTAGTTTTCACAGTCACATTCTTAGAGAGGCTTGGGAAAAAAAACCAAACCAAACCAAACCACAAAAAATAAGACCAAGCTTACTAGGTACCCTGAAATTATTATTATATTTGATAATAAAGGGATTCCTATGTTCACAGAAGTGCTAGGATTACCACAGCACATCCTGGAGACATGAAGAACACGAAGGTGATTGGAACTAGGAGTCACCATGCATTCAGCAATGGAAACCCTGCTTGCTCAACCTGATAACCTCCTGTAGTGAAATGACTGGCTTGGGACATGAGGGGAGTGCAGTGGCCATTGTCCACTTCAGGAATACTTTCTGTACTGTCTGCCAAAATAGCCTCATGGAGAAGCTGATGAAGTATGGGCTGGTTGAGTAGACGGGGATGTGGGTGGACAATTGGTTGAGTGGCTGGGTCCAAAGAGAATGGCCCAAAGTGGCACCAAGTTTGCTTGGAGGCCAGGAACCAGCAGTGAAGCCCAAGGCAAAGGGCACTGCCGGCAGGTGGAGGGAGTTGAACTTTCCCCTCAGCTGAGTTCTGATTCCCCTCTGGTGTGCCTGCCATCCATCACATTCCCTGAGAAGGAGATGAGCTGCCACCATGCTGTGCGTCTTTCTGATCTGAGCTCTGTCCCAAGAACCGTGGGTGCTGAGTGGCAGAAGGCAGGCAGTGGGGGAGGAAGCAGAAGGGGAGGAAGACAGCAGCAAGGGTAGCAACTCCCTCATCCTCGTCTGGCCCACCAGCTCCTGCCTTGCCATTTTCAAGTGAATCAGGGTGGTATGTCCCACAGTAGGGCTGGGTGATGCAGTGCAGTGATGGCCCCTGTCCTCTCTGGGGTGTAGCAGCTGCAGTCAGGGCTGGGGAGGGGCAGGAGAGGTTCCAAGCCATGCCCACCCCACCCTGTGAATGGCCTCTGCCCTCTGTGCAGACCCTGAACAGGGAGTGGGCAGCATGCCAGCAAGAGAGGGACACAGACGTTTTCACATCCTACATCCCCTGGTCACCTTTTGGTCCCCAGAAGGGAACAAAAAAAGCGTGACAGAGGCATCTAGGTTTTGAGCTGTGCCTCTGTCCTGCCTCACCATGGGGTTTTGTTCTGCTTCTGTGTTCTTCCCCACGAAGTAGGACTGTGTAGGCACATGTCTGCCTACAGTCTGGAGGACAGCAGGACCTGACACTGGTCCTCCTCTCTTTCTGCAGATGTGGGTGGGCACACTGCTGGGGTAAGCCATCCTGGGGGATGCTCCAGGTGCAGCTGGAGGTGGGAATGCAGCTCCACAGCTTGGGAGAAGTGTCCCTGTGGCTGCAGGCAGCTCTTGGGTAGAGCTGTCTGACAAGAGAAGAGAGACATCTTGGAGCACAGACAGTTCTCTCCCTGTCCCTTCATGGTGCACAGTACACTGTCAGCAGTGAAGAAAGCCCAGGTGATCCATCTCTCCCCCTCCATCCAATTCATGGAAAAGGGGATGAGCTGCTGACATGCCATCAGCGTCCCTCTTCTCTTGGCTCTGTCCCTGAGCACTGCTCCTCCAGCCGAGCAACAGAGGCATCACTGCTCACCTTCTACTATTTCTTTCTTGCCCAGTGGAGGACATTCTGTGCCTGGAGCTTGGAGGACAAGACAGAGGTGAGATTGGCTGTCTCTCAGCTGCCTCTGGCTGTGTCAGGGTGTCAGCGATGTGTGGCCAGTGGGGTGGCATTGTACAGGAAGGAGGGAGAGAGGCTCCCACAGTGTCACTCAGAAAGCACAGAGGGTTGGGGAGTCACCAGAAACACTGGCACAGCCTTCCTAGTGCTGCTGGAAGGAGACCTACCATATGGGTCAGAAAGCCCCTGAGGGCAGAAGGTCCCAGCTCCCCCACACTCAGGCTGCTGGTGCTGGGTGGCAACTTGCCAGTGGCCCTTTCTGCTGCAGGGCTGCTCTAAATGCAGCCTGGTTCTTGCAGAATGATTGCAAGCAAGGGTTTCCAATGGCCCTGTCTGGAAATGGCAGGGGACTTCGCTACTCATCAGGTGAATTTTGGAAAAAAAAGACAGGATGGGTCTTTTTTTCTCCTGAACCAGCATGTCTGCAGGACTGAGAAGGATGCTGCTGCTGCTGCCCTTCACCTGGAGGAAGTCAGCGCTCATAATGCTGCAGCAGGAGGGAGATGAGCCCTCAGGACCCTTCAAATGTTGAACACTCAAGATGCTGCCTGTCTCAACTCTGTCCCCAGAGCCGCTGGATGGCTCCTGCTCCTCAGCTGAAGCCATGAGGAGCTGTGTTCACTTTGCCCCTGAGTGTCGACCCTGATGGAGGATGTCACCCAGAAAAGCAAGAACATCTGCTGGGCAGTGGCTGCTGGACGTGGTTCTGCAGGGACACACAACTTGGAGGAGGGCAGGCAAGAGCTGGGACAGCCTTGTCCTGGTGGTGTACCATCTCTCAGGAGCCTCTGAGCCAGAGCCATGGTTCTAGCTGTCAGCCCCCTGACTGTCCTGCTGCACGGCTCAGCCCTGTGCTGCAGGCAGGGCAGCCAAGAGCAGGACCTGGGAGTACCACTCTGGTTGTGTCCACTGATGGGCTCTTGGTATCTTTTCCTTTGCAGTAGGAGGGAGCAGCGGGAGAAGGAGGAGAGGTCCTGTCCTGGCCCTTTGCTCTGTGATGGAGTCCGGCCACTGCCCACGCTGCTGCCAGACCACAGCCAGAGAAAACCTGCCATGTGGGGTGGTTTAAATATTCCCCTCAAGTGATGCACACCCCCTGTTGATCACAAAACTGCAACTGGAAAATTTCATTCAGTTTACACAGAATGACTGAACTAAGAATTCCGTTGTCTGCAGAAATGTAATTTTACAAAGGAGCTTAAAAAACCTGAGCTCTTGTGAACTGTGCTAGGTTCTTTGCCCTTGTTGAGAATGGTAATGCTCCACACTTGAAGTGAACCATTGTCAGGGTGTACTGACTTGTTAATATTCCCAGACACTGGCAACAAGAAATGAAACACTGTAAATATCACGTTTTCCTGCCTTTTGAGTCAAATTCAGACAGGGCAAAGTGGAAAAAAATCTGTAACAGAAACACAGCTATGAGGGTGATGAGAGATGGGGACCTCAAATCCAGGCTTATGGTTTTGCACAGCCACTCAAACGAGTATCAGATGAATACAAAATACAAGTGCTCTGATTTTCTGTCATTTCTTACCCATTGTGCATTTCATATGAGGGCCTTTGAAAACAAGAAACAAGGGAAAGAGTCTGGCATGAAGGTGGAGAATTGATGTATGAGTATGGCTTTCCCATGAGAAAGGAAGAATGACTGTTGCCCATGGCAAACAATCAGGGAGATGCATCTGGTACAGTATTAGGAGAAGGGTGTATTGCATAAAATGAGACTAGATATATGTGTGACTTCGAATGAGATGGAGAAGCCAATGATGGGCAGAGCAGTTGCAGAGGGAGACCTTCACAGCAGCATTTTGCACAATATTACATACAAAGATGAATAAAAAGGGGGAACAGGATTATTTTTCTTTTAAATCCAAGGTTTTTGGGTTCTTTTTGGTCTTCACATGTAGGGGCCTGCTGAAACCTCTGTGTCTGAACATCAAGAGATTTTCATTGAAATGCTGTACCTTTTAAGGCAACACAAAGCACGGCCTTATACTTACAGGTCTGGTACAATGCACAGACACAGCAGACTTTGAGAATGGTCATAGTAACCAGACAAGACACAAAGAGTTTCTAAATCCCAGTAGCCCAATGGATAATAATCCTGGAGGCAGGTTCATGCGGTAATTTGTATTCAAAGCCTGAACACTAAAGAGAGACCATTTCTTGTACCTGGAATTCAGAACAGGTTCACTATATACAGCTGTAAGTTAACAAATGGGTGTAATCTCTTATCACCTTAATATTAGAGATCAGACAGTTCAAGGTTTAATTTTCTCCAAATAATATAGAGCAATCTATGGAAAAAAGTGGAAATTGCAAAAACGAGTACGGAAAGATTGTTCACTCTTTCTTACAACACAAGAATTAGTGGCAAACACATGAAATTATTAATCACAGTAAATGTAAGGGAGAACAGCTGCACACGATATATAATTAAATTATGCACCTCCTTGCCACAGGATGTTTTGGATATAAGCAAGAATGGGCAGAAGAAGCAATTAGACAGAATCAGTAAGAAAGGTCTCTCATGGGCCATTAAGCTCTGGGAAGCAGGAACAGCCTGCAGAAGTCCCTGAACTAGTGACTGTCAGCAGATAGAGAGTACACCAGAGGAAGCAGCACGCTATGCTTATCCCATTTCTTATGCTGTTTTCCTACACACCTTTCACTGTTCAGACTCAGAGAGAGGATGCTGAGCTAAATGAACCTTTGGTATGACCCCGTGTGGCTATTCTCATGAATTATACAAGACACAGTTCATACATGCTATTGATGCAATTCACATTCACACAGAGCATCAGCTTATGGCCTTGCAAATTCTGTTGGGTATTTATAGTGAGAATTTAAGCAGAACCTAAGTGGCTGAGTTCATTCATTCACATGATCCCATTTCACCCTATCTGAAATTGCATACTGCCTGTTCTGTGACTGCTTTTTGGCTTGGGTGCAATTTGATATGCAATTAGTCAAACATCCTCTCCTATGGTATCTGTCCTGTTGTGAACAATTAGTGTTGCATAAGGGAATACATTCTGAGGCTTGAATCCTGGGGAATCCTGTCAATTTACATTGACAGTATGCTTACAAGAAAGGAGCTGACAGTCCAGCTGGAACTGAGTGTCAGCAGCCACAGAGGCAGTCACACACCAGCCCAAGGATGGTCTACTTCTTGCTCACATTTTTACCTTTGCCTGCCTTGATCATGCATTTATTTTTATATAAATGTTACGCAAGTTACTGAATGTGTTCAAATATCCAGAAACACATTTCTTAACATTTCAGCTATGGGTTAAGACCACAAGCAGAGTTAGTAGATATTTTAATGTGCAACCCACGGGGAAATCATCAGGTCATTAGTTGTATACAGGACGTTTTCTTCCTGCCAGAGAAGAGGGGACCAGCTGGTTGGAGGCTGACCTGATACAGTTCCCAGGGTGGCCAGATTGCCTGAATGCCAACTCCACTTGAAGAAGGGACAACTTGAGTTTGCAAGGGAGATCAGTTTGCTCATAACAGTGGTTCTCCAAAAAATCCTGCTTTGTGATCATGAGTTTTTCTCCACATTAAAGCCTGCTCATGAGTAGCAGGGTATCTTACAAACCTTTGTAGAAATTACTCATTAAAAAAAAAGAAGCAAACCTCCACCCAAATCTGCCCTCATCCAGAACTAAATTTTCTGTGGGAGGGCAAGAAGAGGTTGTTTTTTAAATGATTAGAGCTCATGTATTGGAAAAGCTATCAAATGCTGTCTTTTCTTAGTTTTGTGAAGCCATTTAGCTGTGTTCTGGAAGTAATTGGCTTTTAGTACTCTGGCTAATCAGATCCCTTCTTGGTTTATCCTGGACTAATTAACTCTCATCTCTTCAAATTATTCCCAGTGCAGCTGATCACCTAAAGACCTCTCCTCCCGGTGCAGCAGCTGCTGTCCATTGCTGATAAGGTGAGACCTTCTTCATCATGAGCTGTCTTCCCAAGCACAAATAGATCAAAATGCTAAGCAGTGCTGGAATAAGGTACCAAATAGCAGACTTTTCTCTAGCTGCAAATTTTTGCTCTCCAGGGAACTCTGCCTACAGTTCTGAATGCTAGTTTTCTATTACATGAGCTGTAGCATGTTACCAGGAAACAAGACTCGATGCACATGAGACAGCTCAGCTTGATGAAGCATCTTTGCCCTTTAGTGGCTGATGATCTTTGTGTGGTAAAAGATTACAGCCCTATGTGGGTTATAGGGTGAAGCATGCAACATCATTTTCCATGCACAAACAGCATTCCCGGCTTATATGTCATTGTGCTCCTCTGCACCTCCTAGACAATAGCTTGGATGCAAAAAATTATTAGTTGAGGTTGTAAGATGCAGCCAAAGCAACAAACCAATATTAAAGCATAGGATTTGTTGATTCAGAGACCTTTGCAAATGCCAGGCACAAGCAAACACCAGTTTTTAATGCTAAGAGATATAATGAAATGAGATCTTCTATGGGAAAGAGGGAGCTGAGACCACTGAAGGAGTCTG
The DNA here is from genome assembly GCA_035583185.1 of Anabacerthia variegaticeps. Taxonomy (NCBI): domain Eukaryota; kingdom Metazoa; phylum Chordata; class Aves; order Passeriformes; family Furnariidae; genus Anabacerthia; species Anabacerthia variegaticeps. The sequence continues at coordinate 6,985,321 of JAWWEW010000112.1, read as the reverse complement.
GGTTACGCAGGCTTATGAATGCCATCCCAGGGATTATGTGTTCCCAGTGCCATAGCTGTGAGTGTATCACCAGCAACTCCGCCGAAACATTCAAAAGAGTCACCAAAGAGCTATAAAAGTCCCCTGTTCCAGAAGCTTTTTCTAATCTTTCTGATGCTAAAAGAGAAGATGTAACCTGCCTGTGTTATTACTTGCACCTGAATTCCAACCCTGAGGCTCAGCATCATGTAAGGGAAGATGGTAGCAAATACTGGCTGAAGCTGTTTGCTTGTCAAAGCAGCCTCAGGTGGTGTCCATCCAGGAGACTCAGTTGGTCTCTCCACTCAGATGGTCACAGAGAATCCCTTATTATCTCTTCACATGAGCCTTTCTTATTTTTTACATGCCCAGCATCAGAGTCATCAACATTAGTGTCTCCAGCACTGTAATGGACCCTGTTAAAGCCTTGACACTGAATCCAAACTTTCAGAAGGGGCCACTTCTCTGCACACCATCCAAAATGCAGTTCTAAACAGCTGCTGCAATCAGTAGTGTCTGAAATTCATCTTTGGATCTGAGTGTTGCAGCACAGCCTCCAAATCTGTCTGTTATTAACCTTCCAGATGGCAAGCTGAGGAGATATCCCTCAAAAGATGGATGTACAGTGAAATTTTAATTAACGGTCAATGACCTTTAGGAGTGAGACATAGTGATCTATGTGTTACGCCAGACATCATAGATACCTTAGGAAACTGCTGAAGTGATGAAAAATACTCTTTTTTTTTTTTTTTTTTTTTTGGGGTGGGACATTTTTCTAACTAGATATCAGCATTCTGCTTCAGATTTGAAATGTTTATCTGCTTTTCTTTCAAGGATCTTAACACTTTCTCAGACCTTCAGCTGACTGCATCAGGATGATTGGATGGTCCCCAAATGTAGATTTATCAGTCTCCAGATCTATCCTCTATCCCTACTTGTCCTGGGACAACCAAGAGAAGTTAATTGGCTAACTAAAGTTAAACAGAGAGGAATCAGAGAAGATAGCTAAATGGGAAGAAGATTTTAAATTTATGTTTTTCTTTTCTTGCTCTCATACTTCAATTTGGTGTCATCTAAAATTTCAGTCACAAAAACTACTCTTCTGCACTGAGCTTCATGAAGCTGTTGGGTTTGAATTATGATCTTGCTAATACTCTACGGTTCCCATATGTCTGTGTGTCTTGGATATGAGCACAAAATCACTTTCCAGGCAAAGTTTGTAAGCAATACCTTCAGCTCCTCTCCTGAAGATCTTTATATAATTTTGTCATGATTTCTTGTCATTACACATCCAAGTGAAGGGTAGTTCATGGCTGCTGCTTGAGTCAGACTCCTAGTGAACCCCAGATGCCAAGGAAATTGCCATTAGTTTTGGTGGTAAATAAGTGCATTGGCTCAAGGTCCTTGTACAGAGTGAATTAACATTTTTCACATGTTTGGTGTGACCAGAGTACTTGTTCTTGTGGGGGTGGTTATGAAATAACTCGTCTTGTGTCCAGACCTGTCTGTAAGCCTGGATTAATGAAACAGACCTGTTTTATCAAATTCTGCTGTGAGATAACACCATGTCTCTGTGTTAGCTTGGAGTATGAGTAGAGTGGGCTCACTCCCACCTAAGCGAGGATTGCGAAGATGTAGTTCCACTCTGCTCTTCTGTGTGACAGAGGCGGCAGCCAGGCTGCTGGGCTGAGTGATGTGAGCCAAGACTCCCACTTTTAGAAACAGCCATGTGTCTTCTTGACTAGGTTCAGAGGGTGCCTCGCTTGATTCTATTCCCAGATTCTATTCAGAACTGCCTTACTCCAAGTCTTCCAATCATGTCAACCCCAGTGTGAAGTTTCTCAAGGTCAGAGATCCTTTTTCCTAGGGTTTTGCTTACAGAAGTGCCCAGACCAGAAGGAAACCATCAGTCTTGCTCCAAGTGCTGGGTTGCACACCAGCTCTGGTGCTCAGTATTGAAGAGAGAGGAGAGGATTTCTGCAAACAAGCCTGATCTCACCTGCTGAACAGCCACAGGGAGGCATGGGCACTTTGAGGTGGTTTACAGTGCTCCACTGATGCAATCCACCTTGCATATTAGCTACATGTCCCTTGAAGACACAGCCACACTAATTTGATAGTTTTAAGTACATGGCTCCTCTTGGCTGCAATTTTTTTAAATAAAGCAGACATAATTTGCACAATGCCATTTTAAAAGGATACAGATTCATCTGTGTGATCAGGTTACATCTAGTTACTTTGAAATTGCAGGAGGCAATGTGAAAACTGGAGTTTGGAACCATTACTTGATCTCCAGCAAAATAACTAGCTAGAAGGATCTGAATGGATAAGAATTTCTGCTGTCATTTAGTCATACTCACCAACCTCTGCTCAGAGAGACTTGATCTACGGTGAGAACCAGGGAATAATTAGATTTCTGTCTGTTCAGTTTTTGAATTGTTATGACTCAGCATGACCAGTTCAGCTGAAATAAGTTCCTCTGATGTTTAGGGATTCAACTAAAGAAAACTCAAGCTCATATTAAAAAGGCAAAGTAAAATACATCATCATTCGTTTTCTTTCACAATGCAAAGGCATTAATAACATGCAAGCTCATCCAGTTACCTTTCTATTGAAATGGTTGTAGCAAACAATATTACTGTTAAAAAAACAAATTCATGTCATCATGCCACTGTGGCATTCCCTGTTTACTCTGTTTAAATATAAAATATTTGTTCTGTGCCATATAGACTTTGAAAGGAAAGAAATCGTCTGAGTACTGAGCTATTTAAATTCTCTGCTACTACACAGAAAAACACTGATGTACTCAGTAAGTATCTTCATTGCAGTGGGAGCAGTGATACACTCCACAAGAAACTGCAGACTTATCTCCCTGTCCAGCTAATCTGCAGGGCATTATCTAGGAGAAGACCAAGATCTCAGCACTAGGAACTATGAAATCTTCCCTATTTACTGTAAACAAAACATTACAGATGAAGAGGAAAAATGTTAAAATTTTCCAAGATGTCTCATGACCCTATATGAATTTAAATTTTGAATAGCCTGTCCAAGATCTCTAGAAAATACCTTCAACTAGATGAGATCATTGAGAAATACACAAAGTAACCTTTTTACTCTTTGTTTTGGGATTTGCATTAGAATATGGGGCAGTGTTTTCAGAAGTTATTTGAATAAGTCTTGGTGAACTGCACATGGATAGAAGTATCCTTTTTTTACCTGGATGTGAGCTATGATTGCTTTTTTATGTGTTTTCTGCTTTGGGCTTTTTGGTGCTGCTGGATATGAAGAGTTTTAAGGTTTCAAACAAGTGCTTATTTAAATTAAATGTAGAACTGCATCAGTGTTTTGTTTAGCTTTGGGGCCTGGGTTGGGTTTATTAGCTATATATGTTTTGGACAGTGGAGAGAGAATAAAGAGAGAGAATCAGCAGCTTGCTGCTTCTCTCTCAAAATGAATTCATGTCTGACTGCTTCACAGAAGGTGTTACATCCACTTTGCTGTCATAGATCAGATTCTTCAGTGACTGCACCCCAAACAAGACATAAACCCAAATATTGCTACAAAAGGATGTCATTCCATAGTTTTTGGAGTTTTCAATATCAAACGTACCATTGAGTATGTATATTTTTCTAAGATATTAAAGAACTTTTAGATGTATCTCAAGACTTTGGTATTTGTAGAAGAAAACGAGTGTGGCAAGCTGATGTCAGATCTGGTATCTTTCAAGGATGCTTCTCTGTTGTTTTGATCAGAAACTGGTGAATCATTTCTATGAAAACAAGCACATAATCATTCCTAACACAGCTTTCCTTCTCATCAGGGGCAAACTTTATAGAGAGCAAGACATTCATGCAAGACATAAGCATAAACACTATAATGTGATTTGGTTTTAATGGATTTCCTCTTCTTGCAGTCTGAATGGGGTTAAAGATGGTTTCTCCTATAAATACTGTACAGTGGTGAAGTAGTTATTCTGTTGTGTGTAAAAAACTTTTATTTTACTGATGTCTATGCACAGCTTTCAACTTTCCAATCTGCAATTCTAGGCAACTGAACATGATGTGAAACACTTTACATAGAAATGCCCACTCAGGGATCCTCTGAGCAGGGAGCAGACTCTCAGACTTCTTTGGTGCCTGCAATGATAGTGCCCACTCTGGTTGTGCTTTTCTCTTCACAGCTGGAGTCATCCCTCAGATTCTTAAAAAGTTTAATCCATCAACACAGGAAAGTAATAGGAAATTAATTGTTTCAGTCTGATAAACAAAGCTGGTAGTAAACTTTTCAGTGGAGAGCAGGCAGGCCTGGTCTAAATACCAAGAGAATTCTGCCAGAAGGAGAGACTCAGTTTCAGGGCATTAACTAGTCCAGCTTCCCAGGGTGCAGAAACTCTTCTATTATAGAATTATTGATAAAATTTGCACCTGAACACCAAGAAATAAGAGCTTACAATGACCCCAGATTTCTTATTGCAGGTGGATACGTAGTGTAACAGCCAGAGGTAATAAAGATATTGCGGAGGCTGGCTAGAAAGAAGGTCAGAGGAGCTATGATGCCGTCTTCCAGATGTGTGCCCTGGACCGTGCTCCCAAAAAGGCAGCCAGGCCTAGTAGGGTACATGGTCATTTTGCTTTCAAGTTTCCGTGTTCAGCTTTTCGTACCATAGTGCAAATAGATCTGGAAGAAGGCAAAGACAATGATCAGAAATCTAGGAAAAAGAAGACATATAAGAAAATACTGAAGGAATGGAGGATGTTACAGTGGAGAAGATTGAAGTAAGACACAGGTTAGTTACTACTAAGAATTCAGTTACTACCTAGAGAGCAGCTACAAAGCTGGTGGGAATAATCTGGTTTCCATATCTACAGTGGATGTCATGAGCTTCTGTGGGATATCACAGAATCGCACACAAATGATCCAGAAAGTCACAGAGGACCTCTTTGGGTTCCTCTCAACCCTATTTTCTATGCTTGCTAGAAGCAAGGTGCAGGTGTGTGAGATCATTCTCTTTCCCATCAATTAGACGCTATTTCCAGTCGTAGGAGTTGCCTTAATGGTAGTTTTCCATTGGAAAGCACTTACAGGGAGGTTCCTGATTTACTCTACTACTAGAAAGATCAGAAGCCACTTTGTATTCCTATTCTAAAGCCATCCAAGATGTTGCTTGACCAGAGTTGAAGTGAAACTAGTGCTAATATGAGTGAGAAGCACTATGGATGATGCATAAGGAAAATGGGCTGTGAACATCTCTTTTTCTCAAAGAACGAAATTCAGCAGCAGCTAAAACTGTTGTACAGTTGCAATTACAGGTCTGTGGGCAATGTTAAATGAAGGTATCATTCCTCAACAGTTTTAACAGTGTAGCACAACCATGACAATGACAAGATAAGAGGCAGATATGGGTGACAGCCTAGAAACTAAATCTGCTCTAATCTACTTGACCGTAAATCCACTTACTTTAGCTGCATAGCCCCAGAGAGTTATTCCAGCGCAAGAAAACAGAATTTCACCCCACTATACCCTTTTTTGTCGTTGTGTCTTTTTTGTTACATTTTGTTATGTTGTAGTCACAGATAAGGTGAGACTGTAAATTGTATATTCTCAGAATTGTATATTCCCAAAGACTTCTCTGTTTGTAATGCTGGAATGTGTACTTACCTGTGCTGAAGAATAGGAGGTATAATAAAGATAACCTGCGCTAGTACAAACAGGAGCAAACAGAGTGTGGGAAGATTTCAATAACGATCCTCCTACGACTGAGCCCAAAGGCAAATCCCCATGAATTACAAAGGGCCTGTGATCTTTGTTTCCTGCAGGTGCCTAAAGCTGTCCTGGCAATCCTGCCTTTGCTTGGATAGCAATGAGAATAGATTAACTTGTGAAGGGTTCAGTAAAAGAAAGCCTCTTTCTACCAGGACAATTAACTGGTTGGTTTTTTTTTGGTTTTGGTTTTTTTTTTTTTTTGCATGCTGGTTTTCCGTGTAGAATCAACCCATCGCAGGTTTTGTCTGGCACCAGCAGCAATGGCTGGGATGTTTGCAGCCCTGCCCCAGCCACAGCCAGTGGCTGCTAAAAGCGAGGAGAGAGATGGGATGTCTGGGATGGGAGGGGGCTTGGAGGACATGGATGCAACATCAGTCCCCCTGCTCACACAACAATTGGTCAGGTAATCATAATCATAATTTGGGATATATTCTGAATAGCCCATAGATTCTTATGAATGAAATTGCCTTAGTCAGCACTGCAGTATGTTAGCATTAAATTACCATGGTGCATAATCCAGAAGGTAAAACCTCTAAATCTTTTGAAAGGTTTGTTCTTCTGACTAGTAATTTAACAATCTTGTAAGAAGCTGAGATATAAGAGCTTTCTGGCAGAGAAATAGAGAAGAAGCAATGAAAAAAGTGTCATGTACTCCTCTGAATCAATTGTAGTGTCTAACTTACATTTCTAATGAATTATGAAAGCTGAGATGATTTCTCTCATTTTCCTTTAAGCTAACCTGGGATCAGACACTGCGATTAAATCTGTACAGAGCCCTGCTCCCTTATATGTCTCTCTTTTTTTTTTTTTTTTTTTTGGTGAGATATCCAGGGTTTTTTTTTGCAGGATAAATTAGGATTTTAATGTACTGTATATGCTTTATTGCATTTGTTTTCCATGTCTTGTCCATGTTTATGGAGATGACTAAATGGTTATCAGTCTCTGATGAGCATCTTCATTTCAGTGCTCCCCCCCTACATATCACTTGGGCTTTTCTCTGTTTGAGTTTCTCACTGTTTTTGCAAGTCATAACCTAAAAGCTTGACACAAAGCCCAAAGAAATAAATAAGCATTTTTCTTTGGCCTTGAATGACTGAAGAACTAGACAACATGCTAAGTCAGTAGGTCTAGGTCAGGCAGCTTTTAGTTTTGCTTTTTCTATGCTGATATTTTTCCTCAGGGAATTCTGTAAATGTTGCCTAGAAACACCTGTGCCTCAGAAACACCTGAAGCACAGCAAAATAGCCATTGAATCCGGTATGTGAAAAAGCCCATCTGTTCCCACCAAACTGAATTTGAGGAAACAATTCCCACAAATATATTTGTACTAATCAAAATGCTGTTTGACCAATTTTTCCCCTCAAAGCTTTTTAACGATGGCTTGTATCACCCACAAATTTACTAGTCAACCTTAAAAATTTCATAAGTGCAGTGCACTAATATAATATTCTGCTCGTTCCTGAATTGGTATAAGTAAAGGTTTTAATTACTAAAATTATGCAGTTACAAAAATAATTTAATGAAATTATTCTTCCCATTTGCATTCATGGACTGCCTGTATTCAGGCATTATGAGGTGTGGTAAATTGCACTGAAGTATGGTAGGATAATTCTTGGTGCTGTAACTCTGCCTGAGGACTGAGCACCTTTATGGCTTCAGTTCCCTGCAAAATCAAACCATGGGGAAGTCTGCTGAGTATTTTGTAAGCATGGTTAAACACAACGTATGGCTTTTGAAGTCACTATCCTTTGAGTTTTACTGAGGGAGTTATGGTCTCAGCACAGGTAAAATGACTTCACTGTCATAATCTAAAGGGATTGGTCTCTGCTTTCAGTGAAGTCCTTTGTGTAACATCTTTTGCCATTGCTGGTGCAAAACGTGTGCCTTGCAGATGAAGGTTTCTGGATGATGCCTTAATTAATGTGCATCTTCTCTAATCTGAAATGATGTCTGTTTATTTCAAAACTAATTACTTCATTATGCTTTCCTCTGCTAAAAAATCTTTGGTGCCTGAATGAGACTGCAAACTCTTTGGGGCAAAGACCACATATAATGAGATAATGTTATGTTTGCTAAATAATGTATTAGGAGAGAGGCTTGTGAATAAAATATATGCTGAAGTTTTGAAACTCAGTTTTGGTTATAGGTAAAATTTTACAATTTATCCCACATTTGCAGTGATAGATAACCCTTTTCCTCAGATTTATAAATAAATCATCAGCTGAAATACAGCCTGCTACCTGAAAAGTCTCAAATGTTAGAAAAATGATTTCTGCCTTGACTGTGATGGACTGAACAAGAACTCCTGGATTCAAATCAGTTGCAACAAAATTTCACATATACAATTCTCCTTTTCTTCACAAGCTTTGTGTATGGAAAGAACTGCAATATCCTCCAAGACTATTCCAAAGGTATTTTTTTCCTAAAAGTTACAAGGGTAACTTCTTAATCTAGAACATCCACCCTACCCTGCATGTAGTCTGAACCCTTCTGTTACAGGTAAAGACAAGTGGTCAGCCATGGAGTGGTAATCACTGCATGCTAGTATTCAAAATGGGCAAAAAGAAAACAGACTTTTACACATTTTTAGGGTTTCAGAAGAACAAGTTTCCCCCAGATGAAGAAAAAACCGTGATACTGACAGTGAGAAAAAAAACCCAGGAGCAAATGTGATGGAGAACTGTGAACTCTTTCAAGAAGAGTTCATTAAATAGCCAAAAAGCTGTGATTGCAGTGCCAAGAAAGATGACAGTATTGCCTGAAAGATCAGCCAGACTACGTGAAAAAAGTGAAAGGAGCAATTAGGAAAAAGCCGTGATGTACAATCGATAAATAAAGGTAACATAGAACAATCAATTATAGATGAGAATTTGTGAAGTGTGGGGAATGGAGAGGGGACAAAAAGACATGACGGTGAACTCTGTCAGCTCCCTTCTGGCTGGGCACAAGGCAGTTTGGGCTTTTCACCAGGGACTTTGTAGGAACATACCACTGGGCAGAGCAATGGTAGCTCCCTACAAAGCCAGCATTGGGGCTGGTGGCCACCATCACCTAGCATGGACTAACCCCTTTGAAAAGGGTCATGGGCTACAAGCTTCTCGATATTGAAAGCAAGCCTTTTGAAATTTCCAGCTCCAAAGAAGAGACCAAACCACCTCTGCAGAGAAGACTGTCCATTTCTTCCTGCCCTTTCCTCTCAGGACTGAGAAAAGCCTTTTCCACTCTGACACAGGCTTCTCCCTCCCTTGCACATGAACTCAGCAGAGCTAAGCTGGTGGCAGTGGCAGGCAAAGGTAGGGACTCGAAAGCCCCACCCTCCTTGCTGCTCACAATGCAGGAGCAAGCTCAGCCAAGGCCATCTCTGCGCAGCAGTGCTTTTCCTTCACTGCTGTAGCAGTGGTGAGCGCAGTGATGGCTTGAACAGCTCCAGATCACATGGACCACTGGCTCAGGCAGCTGGGTCTAGGCAGACTGGCATGTCCCTGTCATAGAATAGAATCATAGAATGGTTTGGGTTAGAAGGGACCTTAAAGATCATCTACATCATCTAGGGGTCAGCTGCCCTTGCTGAGCCTCCCCTGTGCCAGATGGCCCTGGAGCTGCTCAAACAGCTTCTTTTTAATACTCTTAGTGTGAGAAATTTGAAGACCTCTGTCAGCTGAACTTACCTTAAAGAACATTTTAAGTGGTTCAAATGAGCTATTAAGTATTTTAATGAGGAAAAAGTACTCTGGATGAGGGTAAGGGGAAGTCCAAATGAAAAAACCAAAACCCTGAGAAATCATTATTTGGGAGATGAAGTTGACAAATTCAATTTGAATAGGTGGGGATCTTATTTTCACATGGAAAGTAACTGAACCAACCACCACAAGAAAACTGTGTGCCCTTCTGAAAACTTAGGTTTAACCAAACACTAATGTGTTTCAGCATACAGAATATACTGGGGAAACTCAGAGAAATGTAGAGGTCAGGGGCACAAGGAAGGCCTGATCAGATGAAGATCTGATTAGCATTATATTTGAAAGCATGGCATGTGGAGCTCTTGCCATCTCACCACCGCACACGGTCCAGTCCCTGTATATGATACCTGATACTTTATGCACCATAAATGTATTGACGTTGCTGTTCTAGAAAAATCAGTTTATGTTTCAGTTTGTGTTCTACACTTTAAATAAAACAATTCCCTAATATAACTAATATAACCTTAACACCCAATTACAAAGAAGAGCAAAGCTTTAAATGACACTAAACTTAATAAAAAGGAATATTTAATATTATGACAATTAACCTTTTGGTGAAGACTAGGCCTGGCTGGATTCACTTTTCATTAGCAAGCATGCAGAATTAGATGTCTCCCATAGGGATCTAAATACCTGAAAATCATCTCATGCACCAAAAAAAAGACAGAATTCATTCCTCTGTGTAGTTAAGCAGGGTTTCAGCCCTTGCTCTGGGGAGCTCTTGTCCCTGGAGAGTGCAGTAGACCTTGTACAGAAAAAGAAGGAACATGAAGAAAGGAAGAAGGCAGCACCATTTCAAAGACTTTTCAAATCCACCCTGTTGCCACATGCAGAGTATGACTGGCAGTCTTCTGCCCTCTCCTTCTCCAGACTGTAGAGGGTTTGCTCACACTCCCATGTCTTCTGTTCCCAAACAGATTATTACAGGGTAGCTCACCCCAATTCCAACAATGCCCTTTTTCCCATTCCCTTTTCCTGCCTTCATTTGCTCTCAACTCGCAGCTTCCCCTCTTTGGACCAGAGAGGGGAGGGGCAGCTACCACAGCCATACACCCTGACACATTCCTTCAGGGCTGGCGTGGACTTTTTCTGACCGCCTTACACCTCTCCTTTTAAGCACTGTTGATGTTATTTTTATTTGTTTTTTTTTTGTTTGTTTGTTTGCTTGTGTTTTGGTTTCGTTTTGTTTAGAGGGTATTTTTGCTAAAGGAGAATAGCTAATCGAACCTAATCTTGTTTAGTCTTCAATTCAAGCTAATTCTGTTGTTGCTAGGAATTTCAGGGTGGCAACAGCATGCAGCAATGGTGATCAGTTTTTTTCTAGACAGCTTTAGATTTGTTATTATCTCACCTGATAAGAGCTGACAGATATTTAACTACAAAAATGCAACACCAAAAAGGAAGGAAAGGATCACCTGCAGGGAGAAACCTGAACAAACCCAAACTGTTTCCTATACTGAGAGCCAGATGAACAGCTGATACAATTGGCACAACTCAGTGGTAATGTGACTATAGCTGAAGAGAGATATTTTTGTGTCTGTGTGAAAAAGGTAGGAAATAAACATGGAAATTAAAGATGACAACAGCTCAAATCCAAATCTCTGCTTCTTCAAAGTCTGCTAATATCGAATGCTGTCTAGTGGTCTTTTCTTTCTGGTCCCTTTCTTCTGGCTGTACTAATTTACGGTATGTGGATGTTGCTTCACATTGCGGACTTTTGGAAAAGCTTTGCAATGGATGCCAAAGAAAGTTACAAAAATTCTAGTGTGACAATGATACAACTATCCTCTTGCAGCTTTTCCATGGTTTTGCTACAAAAACATAACACGAATTGCTGTAAGCCTATGATGAAACATAAAAATGTGTAGATATGGAATACATAAGATGCATGTAAATTAATTCTTACCAAATTCATATTTGACCATGTGTAATGAAGTTAAGGTTTTACAAGGCATTTTATTAGGACTCAACATAAAAATTCTCAACAACTTAGAAAGTCATTATGCAGTGCTATAAAATTGTGACATTTTAACTTTTTCTGTTATTCTACCTTTAGGATTGTAAAGGTACAGCTATTTGCACTGGAAGGGTTCTCAACCAGCTGTTCTATTTTTGTCATAGCCTTTCAAAGACTGTGTTTGAACACATCTGCTCCAGCTCTCTCATTCTCCTCTCTCACGGGGACTCTACTGCAATTTCTTACTCTTCTTTCCCTGTCTCCTGAAGGAATATATAAAGCTGCTCTTCATGCAAGAAAAAAGGTAGTGCACAGTTTTTTACTTTTCTACATGGGTTAGTTAAATGCTTCTAGGCAAACACACTCTGTCTACATAAACTCTGTAGAGACATTAGATGCAAGAGCCTGAATCCAAGGTCTGTGGAAACTGATTTCCTCTGGACCTGGGTGGAAAGCTCAGCTGCTTGGCTTGGACAAAGGAAGGCACATCCCTTCTGGTTTGAAGGAGATCTTTGTTATCAGAAGCATTGTGACAGCTTGTGTGCTTCTGTGAACCCAGTACACAGAGGTACAACCCCACCTAGGCTGCAGAGGCTGAGCCCATGTCCTGAAACACAACCCCAAACTCCTGGGAATTTTGGCTAAGAAACAGTGAAGTTCCTTTGAGTTAAACTTCAGCTGAGCAGGGGTCTTCAGGTTGCAATTTTGAATTTAGGTGCCTTTTCGGGAAGCTGAGTCCAAGGGACTTGCTTGTAGCTGTAAGTTCAGGCAGTGGTAGGAAGGAATTTGTGTCTTGCTGGCGCTGTGCGGTTCCCTGTGCCATGGGCTGTGCTGTCTGCCTCAAAGACACAGTAGCCATCAGAGGTGTGTCTCCTCAGTCTGCTCTTGGCTGCTTCTGCCAGACTGCAAAGGATCAGAAAGTGAAATTTGGGAACTTTTCCAGTTGATAGGTGGTTGGGGCTGAGCACCTTAATTTACACAGATCGGTGAATAATGAACTTGTGAGCTGGAGGTGAAAACACTGGGGTCCTCTTATGCAGAACTTCAGGTATCATAATGCAAAGAAAATTAACTGTGCCAAGTGTGCTGTGGGCATAGAAAAATTCATCATGAGTTCATACTTAAGAGTGATGAATACCATTCAGGCTCAGAATGGTGTTACAAATCAAACACTACATATTGCATTTTGTATTTGCTAGCCTCTTCTTGACTGGGGGGATGAAATGAAAAGCACTCGTAAACAATTGAAATTGTTTCAGGTCCTGGGACTGTTTCATTCTACATTCTTCTGCTGTAAATTACTGTTTACCGGAAAGTAAGGGCCAAATGTAGTCACGGGACTGGTGGCAAGTTTAATTTGGCTATTCTCAGAAAAGGACAAAAATCTCCATGTGTTCAGCTGAAGAATAGGCCTCCCAGTAAGTGTGATTTAGTCCAGCTCTCCAATTAGCTAGGTATAATTTTTTTTCTCTAATGTCCTCTAAACTATGTTGATGGAAATAAAAATAGTTTTCTGTTAACTAAAAATTTTCATTAGTTATGTAGGTCAGTAGGAAACAAAAAAGTAGTTCAAACTCCACCCCCTTTATGCTGGCAGTTTTTCTAATGAAATGTAATTAGCAGTAATTGGTAAAACTACACTGATGGCTGGTTATTAATGTTTGTGTATTGGTCCCAGAAGTGAATTTATGGCTGTCAGTACTAATGGCTCAGTGAAAGAAAAAGAATTCTCCTTTCATATTCCTGTCATTTTCTTCAGGGTGCCCCCTGTTCCTTTGAAACAGGAGTGGTTATGTTTAGGGAAGGGAAACCTTCTTAAATCCTGACTTTGTTGAATGCCTTTGACTCCCCTTTGAATTTGGTAGGAGTTGAAAGGAGTAAACACTGCTCAGCATCTGCAGAATCAGGACTCAACAACTTTAGGGCTGCTTTTCTTGAGCCATCATAATTGTTAGTGGTTCAGAATTCATCAAAATAATTATCCTTCTAATTGCTTACCTGTTCTTGAAAGCACTCTTATGAGGAAAGCCTCCCTTCTAAGCAATCACCTAAAGTATTCTGTTTAGAATAATTGCTTTCCTGCAATCCTTGCTATTACTGAATGTCCAGCAATCATCCTCTTCAGGATGAGCTAGATGAGGAAGCTGGCCTTTTTAAATATGGATGAAGTGAAATGATGAAATCAAAGTTTCCAACAGAAATCTACCCAGAGAAGTGCATGAAAGGGGTACTCTGTTGCAGAATCATGCAAAGGCAAGGTCATGGAGAAGAGGAGGTTCTCCAGGAGTACCCTATTAGGGACAAGAGCACACTTGGAAAATAGTGAGGAACTCATGCATTCCTGAATATTAACAGTAAGACATCACCACTGACATCTAAGAAGATAAAACTTTTCTTTGAAAAGCATCTATTTACTCTCACATGGCTTAATAATGTATGCCTCCCCAGGTCATCCACGCACAGCTTATTTTTGTGAAATCTCAGTTCATTAATATTTCTAAGTTGAAAGAGAATTATGGCATACTCCAGGTGCGAAGAAATCAACTGAATGTCTTATTGGATATATAAGGGAAACTTAGGGAAACTCAAGAAATGAGTTTTTATTTGAAAATGCTTGAAAACTTGACCTTGTTAAGAATACAAGTAATACAACATATCTTAGGCTATTATCTTCATGACAAGGTCATTATCAAATCTTAGCCCTCAATAGTTTTGTGCCTTCCAAGGCATTCAGAACTCCCTTTAGCAACTCCCTGAATCTTCATAGATGATGCTTGAGTTATTTGTCTTAATTCTACATGCAGAATTTTGTTTACAACAAGATACCTGTGTGCTTGAGGCAATAGTTCTTCCTTGTGGCCAATGAAACAGGAAGCTGGTCTGTGGCCAGGAGGTCTGGAGGATGTATTGCAACAATATGTACTTACAGTCTGGAATGAGGTTCTGCAGCCAAATCTCAATGCCAGTCATTGCCACTTTATGTTTTAAAATAATTAATTGCAGACTTCTGTGTTAAGCTGTTCTTTTCCCTGTGGACTGAACACCCCTTTATTCATGCAACTACTACTAATATGCCCTGGTGTGGTTTTTTGTTTGGTTGGTTTTTTTTTTTACAGTCTGATACTGCCACAAATAAATTCTTTCATTACCCTCAGCTATAATCCTGGCCACTTCCTTTTCACTCTTCTTGGAATCTAATTTAAGGATGAAACTACCCAACAGCCACATCACTAGGACAATTCCTTCTGACATTGTTTTTGAGGTAAAATACAGAGAAGGAATATCTCAATGCAATAAATAAAAACCCCAAACACTTAATCACAAAAAGAAGCAGTACTCAATATTTTGAGCTGCATTTTTGCTAGCAAATTAAAGCTGCCCACAACCACTCTTATGCAGTGAAGCTAACCAGAGTATTAAGCAGCCCAGGATAATGCTCTGACAACAATTTAACAATATAGAGAAAGCAGATTTGGTGTCCTAGAGCTGTTTAATGTACTTAAGTAGATGTAGCTTCAGTGTCTGTAATGTCTGTACACTGACAATAGAGAAGAGATAGAAATTTGAGCTCCTTCAGACCAAGGAATTTGGCTTCCCAGCTCCTGGATGAGAGCTCAAACTGTTGTAATGCCCAGTAAGTGTGGGCAGACCCACATTGCTCTGACCTAGTTTGCACAGTTTACTCTGTGGAAAGGTCAATCTGGCTGGCACCAAGGAGTGCCCTGATAGTGCAGGTCACACAGAGCCTCAAGTGTGTCTCCTGATCCCAGTCAGGCTCAGGCTCTTGAGCTGCTGAGCATGGGACACTGATGAAATAATCCAATAGTGGGTGTCCAAAGGCATTAGGTAAGAAAGGGTTAACTGAATGAATTTGGGTATATGCTAGGCAAAGAAATAGCTGTTGCAGTTACAGGAGGAGAGCCATATGGCAAATTTGGACTCGAAAACCTCTTTTCCAGGTGACTCTTACCACAGTGTCTGGGTTTTGGCTGGGATACGCTTGAATTTCTTCTTAGTGGCTGGTACAGTGCTGTGTTTTGGATTCAGTATGAGAATAATGTTGATAACACACTGCTGTTTTAGTTGTTGCTAAGTGGTGCTTACTCAAAATTCAAGGACTTTCCAGTTTCCCATGCTCTGCCAGTGAGGAGCTGCACAAGAGCCTATGAGGGAGGACAGCCAGGACAACTGACCTGAACTGACCAAAGGGATATTCCCCACCACAGAGAGTCATGTTTAGTATACACTTGGGGGAGTCAGCCAGGAGCTGTCAATCACTGCTGGGCATCAGTCAGGGGGTGTGGAGCAACTGTGTTGTGCATCACTTGTTTCTCCTGGAGTTATTCCTCTCTCTCTCTTTCTCTTTCCATCCTTTTCATTCCAATTATCATCAGTATTCTTATTATATTTTTTTTCCAATTCTCCTCCCCTTCCTACCAGGAGATGGTGGAGGACTGAGTGCGTTCATTCATTACCTAGCTCATTGATGAAGTGAACAAATTTGTTTCCTTTGAAACAATACCTGTTGGCAGTTCTGGAAATCATTTAGTCCAGACACCATCCCAATGAGCAGTGTGAATGAGACTTCAGCAGGTTTGGCTCCTCCTGTCCTCCTTTTGCCCTGGTTTTGCATCCTTAAGCATCCTCAACCATTTTCATGTGACACAGCAACAGCTGTGAGACACCGGTTCATGCTGCAAGAGCACCACTTGGACTGGCAGTGGCACGGACTCTCACATTGCCTTGGATGCTTTGAAAGACACTTTCTACACCTTCACACAGAAAGAAAATTCTTATATTGCATTTAAGGACTCAGGGCCAAAGGCTGTGTAGGGTGGGAATGGTCCTCGTGTTCCCTAGTCCTGAGCAGAGTCAGTGTTACTGCTCTTGTCACTTGGCTTGTAGCGAGGGGCCGCTTTTTGGGTTGGATGCATTTAACTGAATGTTTCAATCTAGCCTTTTTATTCAGTAAGAATCTTGGAATAATCAAATAAATGAGTGCATGTGGGAAGATAAAAATAAGAGAATGAAATAGATGAGTGTGTATAGCAAGATAAAAATAAAATCCTGCAACTACGAACATACACGCAATTGTTTATTCGTGAAGATGATTACAAAACCCCAGGAGAAGATAAGCTGTAAGCCCACAGAGAGCCAGAGTCTAGCTGGGATGCCCACCCTACACTTGCTAGAAGCAGCCAGGAGCCTGCTGCATGCACCAGCTGGAAGGGAGCTGAAACCCTCTCCCTCCAAAGAGAGTGAAGCTGGCCAGAAACGCCTCTCACCACATGGCAGCACCCACAACCTGCCGTGAGGAAGCAGTGATCTCCCCCTGCTACCAGCACCACCTCGATGTTCATGTGCCCAAACAAGAGGAACCTGTGCCTGGTGGGTGCAGATGAATGCTGGCACTTCCTGTCTTCACTCTGGGGGTGGCTGCTAAGAAGAGGCATTTTTATCTGCAGCAGCAGTGCAGGGGGATGGAGGCAGCTCTGTGAGTATGTGTGGAGCAAAGAAATGTCATGTCATCTCTCTGACTTGTTTCCAGTCTGTCTGCACCAGCACCAGTGAGGGGTTATCCCCACAGGAGGCAGTTCAGGGTTAGTCCCTACAGGTTTGAGGCACGTCTGTAAACTTGTTTAAAATGCATAGTGGAGGGGCAAGTGTAGGAAGGCACAAAAATTACGACATCTGTGACTGTGAAACACTGGGGTGGATCATCAGAGGATAAATCCTTCTGTATTTTACAGCCTGTGCTAGGTAACGGCAGCTCAGAGCTTCGTGTCCATCCCACTGATCACTGCTCTGGTCCCACTTCACCTCAGGAGGATACACTAAAACTGATTACAGATGTCAGTTTTGGTCACAGAGCTGTTGTAGCCCTTCAGGCAATCTACCCCTTCCAGAAATGAAGTCCAAGCCAAAGCGAAGCAGCTCCTTCCCCTCTGCCTGTCTGCGGTTGGGGTTGCCTCAGGCTTCATCCTACTCCACTTCGTGCTGCTCCTCACTCAGTTTAGCTTTCCTCGACTGCAGAAACCCTTCCTCGCTCTTGGCTGACAAGGATGCCTGCCAAACTCCTTCAGCCAACGGGGGCCAGCCACCGCAGCCCACTTCAGCCACTGCCACCATCTTGCATTCTACATCCATGCGCTGCTCAGCAAGAAGTGAATTTTTACAGTTCATTAAGACCTTGAAGAAGAGCTGCACAAGCAAACCTTGATTCCCTTGTGCAGTCTGGAGCGGTGGTACTGCTGCTCACGTGGGGTGGCTGACGGGTGCCTGGAGCACTTAGTTGTCCTTCCTCAGGCTGAATGGTGTCAGAGGCACAGATGGACATGTGGAATAGGAGTAATTGGGAGAAACAAGGATTAAGTAGTACCTATCAATGCTGAGAGACATTATTTCATTTGTCTCTTCCTCCTTCGAAGGCCGTGTATATCTGGGTGCCTCCATCCACCTAGAAGGCAGACATTGCATCCAGCATCTAGCATTTTAATCAATGCAAAACAGGAATAGCACTAGCTTGCTAGAGACATTATCTTTTGCTATTTTGATTTCAAAAATTAAAGCTACCGAACCATTATTATTACAGATAATAGGAATTTCTGCATTATTGCTCTGTCCTGCCATTCGCATTAGTCGCTAGCTTATTGCCTCTAAAGAACACCTCTATCATGTAACTGTGCCCATCTTGTATTCACACGGCTTAAGAGAGCTATTACTAACCTGAACTCCCTCTCTGGGCTGGCTGGGGAGGTGAACAATCACCTGCTCAGGAAATTATGCTTGGCTAAAAGGCTCTATAGCATCCAAATTTTCCTGTTTAAAAGGAGCAGCAAAGGTATCTCAGAGATAATACATGCTCTTAGCTGAAAATTGGCCACACACTTTTCCTTTCTTAACAGAATACCTGTATTTCACTATGAGATGCCCGTTTTCTCCAGAGGAGATAAAGAACTACGCTTCCTCCACTCATCTTTGAACTGATAGAGGATTTGAGGTAAAATCCCTCTTGAGCAGCCTTAAGTTTTAAGTTGGAGGAGACAGCATCAGGTAGCTGAGACACTTGAAAGGAACTTCAACGTTACCAGTATTGACTATTAACTTGGAAGCATCAGGATGTGCTATTTCCACATGCTGTTAATAGGACCCCACATACCTTTGGGTTTGCACTGAGCCCAGGTATGTTTCATTACAAGTAAGTCCCAGGTTTTCTTCCCCTCACTGTGACCCAGGAGTGTGCCACACACTTTAATCTGCTTCACCAGCACTGTCTCTGCAGCCTCTTTGGCTAGAGGATGCCCTCTGCTACCTCTGACCAAGGGAAGACCAGCAATGCCCAGGTGAAGGCAAAGGGGCAATATCCCTAACAGCACACTGTGAATGGCACCAGGATACACAGAGCTGTACCACAGTTGTTGAAGCCACGAGACAGTGTCTCTGATTCAGCGATTAGTGGCAGTGAATTTCACAGATTGTCTAAATCCAGCTGGATGCCGCTTCTCAACAGCAAATTGCTTCAGCCGGCAGGCCCAGGCGTCCTGCTTTTCTCCAATGGCAGCTGATGGGTGAGAGTGCCCTGGAATACACTTTCCCACTCCCAAAAGCTCTGAATGATGTGGCACTGGTACCGGCATTTGTAAACCGCCTCTCATATCTAACCTTATGCCTACGTGATAAAGCACAGGGCATCCTAAAGATGCTCCCTCAGAGCTGCCCACCGTGAAGCCCCTTTCTGAGAGGAAAACGACCAGAAACCACCAGCGGCGAAGCCTTAACTTCGCCTCCCTCTGCCCTTGGAAGTGTTGGGGCGCCCCCCGGAGCGGGGCAGCGAGTGCCCCGGCGGCCCGGGCAGTGCCGCTGCGGGACACGGCGCGGTGCGGGCGCGGCGGGGCGCCGCAGCCCTGCCCGCGGCTGCCATGCGTGTGCGCCGCGGCGGGGCTGCCCGCGGTCCCGCAGCGCAGGGCTCCCCGCGGCAGCGCTCCGCTCCGCTCAGCTCCGCTCCGCTCCGCGGCCGGCCGGGCGGGCGGGCGGGCCGGGCAGGTGCGCGCTGCGGCTCCCGCTGCCCACCCTGCAGGTAGGGCCGGCCGTGCCCGCCCGTGCCGGGGTGCGTGTCGGTGTGTGCGTGTCTCGGGGTGTGTGTGCGTGTCTCGGTGCGTGGGTGTGTGTGTGTGGGGGTGCGTGTGCG
>JAWWEW010000112.1:6917277-6965555 GCA_035583185.1 Anabacerthia variegaticeps | reverse complement strand
TCCCTTTCCCTTTCCCTTTCCCTTTCCCTTTCCCTTTCCCTTTCCCTTTCCCTTTCCCTTTCCCCTTCCCTTTCCTTTTCCCTTTCCCTTCCCCAGATATTAATGAAACAATCTCTCACCCTAAAAATGGAATCAGTAATTTTGTTCCTTTTAAAAATAATAATTAAAAAATATGCCCAGTATTAGATTTGTCACATTACCACACATTGATGCTGTAAACTGGAAGAAAACATCCCAACTATCAAACTGCCCAGCTGATAAAACCAAAAAGATAAATCAGGCTTGTTCTATGCAATATGAACAGAAAAGGGATTGTTACACTTTGGGGTGAAATAAATATGGTATGACTCCAGAAACACAAATAAAATATAGAAGTGATCTTTAGATTAAAAAGATCATGTTAATAATCCTTTCCCCATGCAGGGTAAAAAAATGATTTTGTGACCGAGTCTGCAATTGCAGGAGCAGATACCACTGATGCACTCATTCATTCCGGCAGGGCTCTCCGGAAAGGTCTGCCGGCGGGATGAATAGGGATTGTTAGCATTCATGAAAGTGCCTCCGTGCTTTGTTGCCAGGAAACAGTAATGAAAGTATAGCGATGCCAGCTTGATGATGGGGATACAGGGCAGTGGCATTAATCCCGTGCTTTGCAGACACGAGATCTCTATCATTTGCAAACATGAATGAGCCTGTCGGAAATTTCCGAAGATTCTTGCCTAATGGTTTTGTAGAAACGCGGAATGTTTTAAGAGCTTAAGCATCGTGTTAGAGCTCTGAAAATCCTCCCCTACCTTGTAGAATACAGTTTTATGGGATATTATACTCATTTGTGAGATATTTGTGCTGTTTGATTTTTTTGGTACAGCTGAGGTGACTTCCACCTGCGAGGATCAGGGCCCATCAGGTGTTGTCATTAGTTCTTAAGCCAAGAAATGCTCACATTTTCACTGCAAAAGGCAAAGAAATGAAGATGAGGCTTTTCTAGATAGGCTTGCCTGTGAACAGAATTAAGACCTTTTGTACATCCCAAGGGTGGGGGTGCTGTGGTCAAGATTTTACATGAATTAGAGGGCTTTTATTTTTGTTTCTTGCATGCAATATCTTCTAGTGTTTGCTCAGTGGGGAAGACATAATGTTGATATTTATGCATTCATAAAATGGTAGAATTTTTAAATGGTTCATCCCATATAGAGCACTTTATGTTGTCCTGCTTACTTTCAAGGGATTAGCATCAGTTCCTTGTGAGGGTAATGAAACCTTGAAAAGTCTTATGATTCTGCTGCTCTGGTTTTTACCACTCCTTCAGAATAATTTGTTCAAATGTGTGTGTTAGGCATATAGTGAACTATAGCAAAGACTTCAGAGAAGTTAAGATTTTTTTACTTCTTTCAAGTCAGGGGGCTGAGTATAATGAAAGTCCAAATCTGCTTTTAGTCCCTCCGTTCTTTAATCTTCAAGAAAAGCAATCTTTCTGTATATAGCTCTTCTAAAATGACCCCATATATGCTTCCTTAATGCTCAGTGAAAAGTATAGCTCAGCTGAAACAACACTGGGCATTAGGACATAGGCAGCAGCAGCAGCTGCACATCTCCTTGCCATTACCAGTGCCTGTTACCCTGGAAAACTCTCTCTTTTTCTGATACCCAGGCTGCCATTTATGTCTCTTCAATTGCAATCATCCTGAAAGCAGCAAATCTATATCTTGTTCTTAATTATTCAAATAGCACTTCTTGAGAAATATTTAAATTTGTAATAATGCCCGCGACGGAAAGCGCTGCAGAACTCCCCGTGCGCTGCTCTGGGCTTGCATGCAGAAGAGGCTGTTTTGGAAATTAGATACTGTGAGATGACATTTCCTTTTAGCAATCTTGGGGAGCTCTTCCAGTGCTGATAGCAATCATCTCCAAAGAAAAAAGGTGCACTAACCTCTGGTAAATGTCTCTTGAGAGAAGCAAAAACAATCTTGGGGAAGGTATTACCTGGCTTCTGAAGGAAGAGCCCTGGTAAACACGCTGGTTGTTTGACCTTTCCAGATGATGGGACTTGAAAATGGGGAGATTAAAGAGGCAGAGCTTGTTCCTCGGAGGGGAGCTCCTGAAAGAGGACAAAACAGAACAAAAGGGAGATGTGATGGATGCAGCTGCTTCCCTCTAAGGCAAGTGCCAGCTGCCCTGCCTTTGTGGAGACGCCTTTCCTCAGCAGATGAATGCCAACTTTACAGTGCCTTGGTGCTGGGTGGGCACCTGGAAAATGTCCGTGATGGAGTTACCAAGCAAGTTACCCTTAGTCAAAGGAATGTCTTTTGGGACTCTGTTAGTTGACAGATGCTGTAGGGCTACATTCCAAACATAATGGCTGAGAACTGTGATCTGTATTTAGCCTTCAAGGACCTTCCCTGCTCAGGGCTGCTTCTTCACTACCAGCGTGTAGGAACATACCGATTAATTGCTGCTTTTCCATGTGGGATTAGCAACGTGTCTTCTGACTAAACACTGTTATGAGGTGTTTCATTTCAGCCTTTGAATGGTAAATGCACCTTAAAATTGCACTGACTTAAATTGCAGGGCTTTATTGATTTACTAGACTCAATTTCATACACGAGCAGGCTGGTTTTTGTTTGGGGGCAGAGCTCATTTCTCTGTGACATGCCAGGTTGGGCAGGTACACAGAATAAACTGCAGTCATGACGCCGTATTGTTAGTCTTTTGCTTCTCTGGAAGAAGCACAAAGGTGAGATGAGGGGATGCTGGGGCTTGTTCCTTGGTGTTCTAACACAATATACCCTGAGCTCTGGCTGGGCTCTTTCCATCAAGTCCATGTGATCCAGGTGGTGGTTCATAAAACCTCTGTTCTCTGTGTACCTCCTTTCTCTTCTTTCTTCCCATGGTCTTTACCTATCTTCCCTATTCAGGCTGCAGAGCCCTGGCACAGAAGGAGCTGTGCTGCAGCATATCTGCCACCATGGGCTTTCTGGCTTGACTGAGTGGATACTCCAGACATTTTACATAGCAATATAAATTGTTATTGGCAATAATAATATTACCACATTTATCCCAAGGCAAGGAGGGGAAACATAAATTCTCTCTGGGAATGCTCATCATCTGAAAGGATGGATGCAACAATATCCCATGTAAATTTTGTAAATGTGCCATCATCATTATAGCAGCAATGATGCTTCTCAGAGCCAACATAATGCTATTGGGTTATTTATGCAGTCAACTATTAGTGCAACACTCTATTAGAGCTTTATGTGTTGATACACACAATTTTTTGCCAATAAGCAAGTGATTTTTAAATAATTGTAATAGTTGTTGTACTTCATATCAACTCTAGGAAACTATCAATTGAAATAATGAGCAAAATTACATTTGTATCTTAGTGTTTCTTCTATTTTGAACTTGCAAGGAGCGGTGACTTTTTAATGTAATCATCATATGGGAGATCAGAAATGGCTTTTGTACTTTTTTTTGCAATTTTTTTGCTGGATCAGTAATTCAGCAGCTGAAAGGCAGCTGGCCCCCCTCCAACAGAATAATTTTGGCTCTGGTTTGAAACCGGATGATTCTCCCTCGCTTCAGGCAGGAGGATGTGCAGGATCACAGTGTGCTACCTTTGACCAGCAATGACCTGTTAGTAGGACATCACAGAAAAGTAGGCACTTGAAAATAAAAGCTGTTTCAGGTCTTCTTCACTCTTTCTTTTCCAGCGCGGTATGATTTAATCTCCATGTCAGAGTATTCTTTTTAATGAGGAGCACTGGCCACTAGAGGGAGAATAGGATATGCGTTAGTTCGGGACATGCATTCTTTTATTCACATTAAATACATCTTCTATATGCAGTCACTGACACATAAAACCTGTTTTTCTTGTTCTGCTTTGTGTGATCCTAATCTAATTTTATCTCATTGAAGAAACACAATGAGGTGAGAATGACAAGCTGTAGTTTTATTAAAATGCTTCACTTGGCTGGATTTAAGTGTAAATTGCAGCAAGTATTGCCTAATGTCTTTTGCAGATGTTATTAAAAAAGAAATCATAGATTCATAGAATTGTTTAAGTTATAAAAACCCTTTAGGATCGAGTTCAACCGTTAACCCAGCACTGCCAAGTCCACCACTAAACCCTGTCCTGCGTTACAAGTTGAAAGATTTCTTAATAATTAATCATTGATGTCTTATCAGTGAGGGTTATTTCTGAAAGAAACTAGGGCCAGCTAACACTGGTAGCTTGGAATAAAAAAAAATCTTTCTGATGATGTTTAGCTTCTTGCTAAAATGTCCCAAAAATATTTTTTAAAAATACACAATTTCCCAAATCTGGATGGCTTTTTTGGGTGGCCTGTTCAATGACCTTTCCTCAACATCCCTTTTCCTCTCATGAACAGTATATTTTGCATCACAGAATGAAGACTCATCTCTGACCTAAAGCCAGCTTCCAAGGGCCTTGTGTGGGAAGGGCTTGGTACCCTGGCATGCTGAAAAGGGATGCCCCCGTCCTCGAGGCTGCTTTGCAGCTGGAGCAACGCTGACAATGATTTTGGAGAGCACACCAGCTCTACCCATCCAGCTGCCTTTTAAAACAGGCCAAGTCCTGTGGTTCTTACTCCTTATTCAGGCAAAAGCCAGTCTTTGAAGCCAATGATGAAGCTTATTTTATCTTTTAGACAACAAAAGTGGAGTTGGTTCAGTAGAGCTCCAGGGAATAGGCAGGAACTGCAGGGATGGATGTCAGCAGTCTGGCGTTCCCCCTATGGGCTGAATCCTCCCTTGTTCACCCCGTGCAGAAACAGAGCTTGTATTCATCAAACAGGGATTTGCTTTGCCCCAATGCTTCCCACGGGCTCCTTTTTCCATCAGGAGCCTGCCTGCCCTCCCCAGCCCCAGCAGCAATGTCTTACCCCACCCTTGCTTCTCTTTGCTGTTTCTTTCCTCAACTTTGTCTCTTTTGCCCCTTGAAATTCGCAGCGGGACTCGCACACTGGCTCGCTGGGTGGTAGACTTGGCTTACTGGCCTGAATAGAAAGATAGTTATGTTTATTTTAATGAGCTACTGTCAGGAAAATGGCTTTCCAGACTGTCTAAATATTTCATTCCAGTCAAGAGGAATCTGTAGATCCTTTGAAGATGTGTGTGCTGCCTTTCAAGTGCCTCCTAAAATAGTTTTCCTATGGCTATTACCATATTCAGCAGCTCAGTCCTCCACCATCCCCTTCCCTAAGGATTACACATAAAGCCCTATCTTATTAAGATAGCTGACCCGTGCTTCAGTCTGTTTTTCTGCTGATCCTAATCTTAGCATTAAATACAACAAGATTTCATGTAGAAGCAGTGTATTAGGACATAAAAGTGCTCTGTAGTAACTCAGAGTAATCTCTTTATTTCTCTCCAAATTTGCCTTATCCAAATCCTCTAAGTGTTTCCTCAGGAAACTTATTCCAAGAATATATTTGTCTGCTTTTCCCTGTGGATATTGATCAAATTGCACTGGAGTCTGTACAAGATTTCTCAATGATTTTCAATGTTTTACCTTTGGCTTTGCATTAATGTGTATTTTCCCAGGATCTTCTTATTTTATTCTGAGCTTGGCTATATCACTGGCCTTCACTCCATTGAAAAAAAATGGAAAAAAAAAATAAAGGAAAAAATATGAGGGAACAAACTGGGTGTAAAAATACATGCAATGATAGTTTTTCTGCCCACAATCTGCCAGTGTCCAGACTCAAAACAGTCATTCCTTACCCAGTACCCTAATTCCACAGTGCAAATAATTCACCATTTCCCACTCTGAACCTCTTTAGTCAAAGGGAAAGGGAATTTCTGCCATGAGGAGGAAAAAAAGTAACACTGACAATACAGAAAGGAAGGTAAATTATTATTCCTTGTCCACATACCATCAACAAAACCTTCTCTGGCCTCCAGGAAAACTTGCCCTGTGTTTTAATTTCTTTCATGCCACTCATGGCCTCGCTCTGCCTGATGTCCTCCAAGGAGGATACCTGAAAGACACTTTCCTGCCTTAAATCTTGATACCCTGACAGCAACCACGGCAGAGTACCTGGGTTTAACATGCCAGATGCCCTTCACAGCCTTTATCTCTTGCCTGGTGAGGATGTAGGCATCAGCATCATCTGTTCTGCTTCTCTGGGTGCAGAGTGAAGAAGTGTTTCTCAGTGCTAAATTCCATTCCATTCAGCACTGTAGCTTGTAGAGGGATGAGCTATGGCAATGTACAGGTGCTCAGAGTCATGTCTCACTGGAAAGTCTGGAAGAGAATTCTCTAGAAGAGGCTTTGTGACCTTCTCTGTCTTTAATGCCACTAAAGGTGATAAAAAGGGGTGCTGGGATGAGGAGTAAAATGCAGTGCCTGTGTTTTAAAAAGCCAGGAGTAAATGGCAGTGCTGTGTACAAGGCATTTCCTTGGCCTTGTGGATAAAACTACACTGGCATACCCAAGAGTTGGCCCTGAAATACATGGAAATGCATGGCTATTCTTGATCCCAAGCAGTGACACATTGATGTGTTGTGTAAATCCCACGGTGCTGCCAAGAGAACATCTCCAAACGCAGCACTGCAGTAATTCATTAAACATTATTAGATCTTTCTGCAACTTCCTTGCTTATCAGGTCCTGTCATGTTACCTTTTGGACATAACAGATTGCCTCAGTATTAATTGAATGATACACCAAAAACCGGAGCAAACTAGAGAGCTCAGAGACTGCCACTGTCCATGAATTGCAAATAATAAGAACTTGATAAGGAAAAATTATCATAACATCTCCCTATTATATTTAATAACGAAACAACAAATTGCTGTGTTTTTGGATGGCTGGGAGAAATAATGAGTCAAACAATAGACAATCTCATTTCTCTTTCCAACTGTGCAGAAATTAAATGTCAACTACAACCACTTATTCTTCATTTCCACTTCTCTGTACCATACTTTTCCTTGTCAGGCTCCTTAAGTGAAAGTGAAGCAGGAGAGGGGACAAAAACAACCTCACTTCTCAGAAGCCAGCAACACGTTTAAAATGCTAGAGCATACTCTGTGAAACTCATGAGTGCTTTTTGTAATGAGAAAAGTTTCTGTGTAGGGCAAACTTCTGTTGTGCAATGCCATCTCCTGTGAATATTTTGAAACACAAATGTGGTGGCTGTGTTTTCACAGTCAGAGTTCTAGGGGACAATTGTGTGTCAGAGGAGAAAGTCGTCTCCTATAGAATATATACACAAATGTGAGCAGTACATTTGCTTCTCTGTTATGTAACTTATTTGCTTATTCCCACATGAAGTATGTTTAAAATGCTTTGGAACTGAAGGGAGATGGAAAGCACATGGAAAGGAAAATCAGCTAACAGAAGAATGAATTAAGAAATTTGCAGGAGATCAAAGCAACAGAGTCAGACCAGTGACTCTGTGATTCTGTTCTAACTAAACTTTGGCTGATTTGTTCTGATTCAGTTCTGGATCGAGCTCAGCTTTGAAATGGTGATTGTACCCAGTGGTTTGAATCTTTGCTTGGTTAATTCCCCCTGATGATGAAGCTCAAAGGCTGTTTACAAACTCTTTCTTCTTTTGTGTGGTCTAGCAGACCACAGGAAACTTTTAGTGAGAACTTTGGTGGTTTTCCATCCTGCCACTGCTGCACCACAGCAGCTTCTCAGGTCCACAGCAAGGAGCTCCGTTTGCTTCCCCATCCCAACATGAAAGGCAGCATGGCTGTAAAACATTTTCACCCTCTCTCATGGCTCAAAGGACAGTCTGTGTAAGGGAGTGCCAGTGAGGACACCCTTCAGCCCAGCTAGCCATTTCCCTATACCTGCAGCCAGGAATTTCAAGGATACCTGCACAAGTGCTGTCTGCACTGGAAACTGGCCACTGTCTCCTGTACCAGCCTCTCAACAGTGCAGCCTCCAGACATTTGTGTTGGGCACAGGGTTCTCCAAGAAGGGATTCACCTGGAAGGGCAGGCAGCGTTCACTGACCATGACATCCAGCTGCTGCATGAACTGTGGATGGTCCCTCTGCCAAGAGCAGGAGGAACGGTCATTCTGGATTTTATTATCACCATTATAATTGTGAAGGTCAACAAGAGGGCTGGATGCAGCTGACAAAGAGGAGAGGGAAACAGACCTACTACAATTTAGTTTAAGCTAGTCTCCCAAATTGTTGCAAGCAGAGCGCTGGCACACAGCCTGGCACAGCAGTGGTTGCTGCTGCTGCTGCTGCCAAAGGCACTAAAGTCCTGCCTTGTCTCTGTAATTGTCACTGCTGCATTCCCTGTGCTGCTCCTGAGGATGGTGGTGGCAGTGCCAGCTCCAGGAAACACTCCTGGGTTGCCCCACATTCATTACTTTTACCCACAGCCACCAGCAGCACCTTGGCAGGTGGATTGGCTCGATGTCCATGGCATTTCATTAAAAAGGCAAGTTCAGGGAAGAGCAAAGGGGGAAACACCAAACTTCAGCACTGATGGCACCTCATTAAAACCACACATCTCCCAAGGAGAATTTCAGGCTGACAGTTTGATGCTTATTTATTTGAAAGTGCATGCTGAGACCTGCTGGAAATGAGATAATTCTCCTTGTTTAATGTGGAGTCATGCAGCACTTGGTTTATTTCTTAATACAATTACATCCTTTACTTTTTAGCCATCAGGTGGTTCTGTTTGGACTTTCCATTGGGAAGCTGTAGTGAAGCCCTGGCTTCACTATGCCTAACAGAAGGGCACTCATCCCCTTGAGAAGTTATCCATGGCAAGCTCCTCCATTGCAATACAAGTGTGAGTTCAAAAGGGGAATGAGCAAATGTGATTCATGCAAAGTGGGTATAAATACAGACCTGAAACTTGGCTTGGGAATGAGCTCAGGAAAGCAGACTCTGTGTGTGTGTGTGTGTGTGTGTGTGTGTGCTGCTGGGAATGGGCAATGCTGTTTATTCCTCCTGATTATGACAGATTGCAAAATCAGAGCAGCCCAAGGAGGGAGGAGGATTCCCCTGGCTGAGCTAAAGGAGTTCACAATATGTTTCATCAGGGGCAGCAGAAATGACATCTGAGTGTGTGCCACCTCAGGTGTGAAAAACCCTGCAGCAGGAGGTTGGAGGACAATGCTGAGCAAGTGTTTTCTCCAAAGGATTCCCAGGAGTGGAGAGAAGAATACCTTTCCTGATGAATTGATCCATGACAAGATATTACCTTCTTCCAAATACTGGCCACGGAGGAGCCTCTTCATCTCTTTAACAGTGAGCATTGACCTTTCTACATCAAATTAGCAAATGCTAATTTGCTAATCAGCAAATTGAACGGGGGCTGATGACAACCTCCAGCCTGATGGTGAGTCCCACGGGGTGGGGAGATGCCTGTCCATCTGTCCCCTCCATCGTCTGCCAACTGGAAGGGTATCTCTGCACACTCAAGTAGAGGTGCTGGTCTTTCCTTCTTGGAAATGTAATTCAAACTGTGATGGAAAAGAGTATTTTAACAGTTAAGAGGTAACCACTGGCAAAATCATTAATTACTGCACTTCCAGGCTTTTTGCACATGAATGCAAGGAAAGGCAACTGGTCATTGTCACCGGAAAGGCCTGAATAAAAGACTTTGCACGACTCACTTGTTATTAGTAAGGTCCAGCCTGTCATTTCCTGGGCTTGGGACCTGTTTTGCAACCCCAGAAAAGGAGGGTATCTGCCTGAAGGTGTTTCTGTATGAGCAGGTCCATTGCAAGTGCTCAGTTGGGAGCAGGGAGGAAGGGCAGGAGGTGGTGGTCAAGAGTCAGTGATGTGCAGTGCTGCTTGTGTTCTTACCAGGAGGCTGGAGACTTGCAGAAGCTCTGGAGATCCCACCTCTGAGCCCAAGGATCATTTCTACTACAGGTGGAACTGGCTTTCTCAACTCTAAGTGGAGGGTGGCAGAGAGACTGTTTGTGACAACACAAAGAAACCCCTTGGAAATGCTTCATTCACCATATCTGAACCTGTGTTTATTAAAGACAGTTATACCAGAGAAGTAGAGGAGTATTTGGGAATGTGTGTGCCTTTGGTTTGGTTAGGATTTGGGTTTGTAAACTCTAACAGGTGTTTCAGGGTGTAAAATATTTTCTGTTTAGAAACTGACAGCTATATTTTCCACCAGATTTTTAAGGACAGAAAATTGAAGCACTTTGTGTGGGTACACATATTTACATACATTTATACTGTTTGTTTGGGTTTTTTTTTTGAGGAGGGGCATGTGGAATTAATGTCTACAAACTGTCACCTATGTATAGAAATCTCAAGAATATCCCTTTCTGTCAGTTTTGTAGAAGCCAGGCTGAGAACAGAGTGACTTTCCTGCAGCCTCAATCCTCTGAACATCCGCAGAGCAGCTGAACTACAGGACACAGCCCTGGGAAAGCAGCATTCCTCCTGGGCCCTCCTCTTGTAAAACTTACTTGTCCTTTACTGAAATTGCAGGAGACATTACATGCAGTGTGTAATAATTTCATGGGACAGACTGAACAGATGACAGCTTCATGCAAAGTATGAACTCGTTGCTGAACCAAGGGGCAGGAGAGA
Organism: Anabacerthia variegaticeps; assembly: GCA_035583185.1. Lineage (NCBI taxonomy): Eukaryota > Metazoa > Chordata > Aves > Passeriformes > Furnariidae > Anabacerthia > Anabacerthia variegaticeps. Next base: position 6,955,001 of record JAWWEW010000112.1, on the reverse strand, counting down.
GTGGGACACAAAAATGGACCAGAGGAGTGAACCTGTGCTGCCTATGGATGTACATAAAAGCCAGGCAAATAGTGCTGATGCTGAATATGTGTAAATCCAGCAATAAGTTCTGCTTAGTCTTACTGAGTGAACTAATTTACCCCACTTTCCTGGCTATAATTTGTGTTGTATTGAATTACAATCTGAGTGGATCCAACCCCTCTAACCCCGCTGCTGGGTCGTACTCCAAGCACCAAGCACTCGATGCTGGTTGTAGCCCATGGACAAGGGTTCAGCAGTGCTGCTGGACAAAACCAGGCTGGGCTTTACTCTTCAAAGACTGCCCACAGCATTTGTGTCCTGGGCCAGTGAAGGAAAGAAATCTCTGAAAGAGCAAGCCAAGGAGAATTTTAGGAAGAGGGGAGAGCCTGGGGATGTTTTGCTGCTTCATGCCAGGCGTGCTGCAGGTGTCTTGGCTGGCCCTGCTCCCACCTGCAATGGGGGCTCACTGTGGAGAGTGGAAACGTGTTTTCCATGATGCAGAAGGATCTGTGAGGGTGGAGAAGCTCATATCCTGATGGCTGGATGTCTGGGAACACAGTATGTGAGGATGCTCTTACTGAACCAGGTGTATTGCAATAGTTTTGCTAAGCAGAGAGAAGGGAAGCACAACTGAGAGCAGTTAGATGCTCTACAAATCAGGCTAAATACTGGTTTGCTTTCTTAGGAGTCCTAATTCTTGCAAAATCTTTCCATTTTCTCATCTTTTTTTACCACTGCTTTTATTGTTTTTATCCCATTATGCATGTGCATACATGTCTATTTTTTCTTATACAGTTTTTAGCTTATTCTTGTCTTTCTAACGTGCTAGTGCAATTGCTTGTCAGTTTGTTGCACATCTCTCAGGTCCTCTATAAAGCTTTCAATAAAAAGCTTTAACCAGTTTGCCAGGTGCCTTGGTGGGGGTCCCCCTGCCTAAATGTTTGACTGCTAAGGTGTGTCAGCTCTCATGCTCATCAGACTGACCTGGTCCTTGGCTGATTTTTAAGCAAATCTTGCTCCTCCTGTGATTTCCCAACATCCTGGTTCTTCTTCTCCCACTGTAACAAATCTCTGGCACAGCACAGCTGATCCATTCCCTTTTTCAGTGCTTCTGTGACCTCTGGTACGTGATACTCTGACACTGGTGCTGCAACTTCACATGATTCTTACCCTTGAGTTTGTCTCAGCACCAAAACTCTCCCTCCTTGCATGTTTCCCCTCTTCTTGTCCTCTCACATCACTGAAAAACTCAGGAAAAATCCACATTATAGATCCACTACTTTCTTTTCCATCTCCAAACCTTCAAAACTGTTTTTAATCTCTGACTCCCAGGCCAAAGGTCCTGTCTGGGTGTTGAAAGTCTCCTGGATCTCCAACAATGTGCTCTTCTCTCTTTCTCTGTATATTGTTCTTTTCTCCATCTTTCCTATTACCAGCCCTATATTTCTTTCTCTTTCTTCTCTTTTAAGCCGCTGCACCAGTGGCTTTCTAACCCCATGACCTGGCCCCCTCTTGTTCTCATCCCTCCTCTTCTCTTTCTCGAGCAAATTGAACACATAATAGTTTTTCTTTTGCTATAAAACCACCCCCTGAACCTGACCTCTCCCTTCAAACGTCATCTCATCTCTCAGCTGATCTGGTGTACTGCTGGGGCCATCATTTTTATGTCTTCTTTCTTCATCCTCTCCTTTCTCCACTCCGTGGCATCTCTTTTTGTCCTGGTTTTCAGCTGTCATTCAATGTCTGTTGGGCTTTCACTTCATCCCCTTTGACCACCTCCAGGAGTCAATCATCCTCTGAATTTCTTCTGTGCTGGCTGTTCGTCTGACCCTGGTGCTTCCCCCACACCTCTGAGGTGTAAACATGCGGTCCTTCTCTCTCTCACTTTCCCTTCTCTGTTCTCCTCCTTTTCCCAGGTCAGCTCATTCATCTATGTGATCCCATTTGCCATCGATGCTAATTGCTCATCAGTGGATGATTTTCCTGCCACTTCCCCAACTTTATTCCTTCCCCTTTTTGGAGATGATAAGTTGTCAGTAGGAGTCACTGCTAAAGTTCAGGTATTTGGGTCTGAAACCTTCTGTGTCTTGGCAACTGTTTTTGGTTTTGGCTTGCCAAGCCAGTAATACCTTAGTGACTTGAATGAAATTATGTTCATACACATATATATGTGTGTGTGTGTATGTGTGCGCATATGGGTGTATATATACGTAGGGAGAGATATATATGTGATGTGTATAGGGATATAAATAGGTGTGTATATATAGATGCCCCTATGTATAATCTTTTATACAGATTTCTCTCTATGTATAATGGGGAATTATATATTTGGAGGGCTGGGTGTGTATATATATACATATGCACACACACGTGTATATATCCTTATATATACATCATAATCTATAAAATACTTAAATAGATATAAATTTTAATGTGTGTGTGTGTATATACCTATATGTACATATGCCAGGTGGTTCCCTGACAGGAGGGTGTATCCAGGTGGGGATCAGCCTCTTCTCCCAGATGACCACAGACAGGATGAGAGGTCTAAACCTGGGCCAGGGAGGTTCAGGTTGGACATCAGGGGGAATTTCTTCACATGAAGGGCGATAAGACATTGGAAAGGGCTGCCCAGGGAGGTGGCGGAGTCACCATCCCTGGAGGTGTTTAAGAAAAGACGGAACGTGGCCCTCAGTGCCAGGGCCTGGCTGGCAGTGGTGTTCTTAAGTTGGGCTGGATGATCTCAGAGGTATTTTCCAGCCTAATTGATTCTGTAGTCCTGTGAGCTATATGCATATGTATTTGTATAGGCACATACCTGGCAGTGGATGACCCTATGGAGACGCTCCCACACACTCACCGTATCTCTCGCTAACCCCAATGCCCTCTTCTTGAAGCTCCTCTTCTCAGCCTTCCTCCTCCTCCTCCCCTCCCCCCCCCCACCCCCGCCGCCCCCGCCGCTCCCGCCGCCGAACGCGAGCGGCGCTGTTTGTCCGTGCGCGGCCGCCGTCCCCCCTGGGCAGGGCGGCGGTTGCCATAGCGACATGGCCTAGGCCGGGGGCGGCCTCGCTCGGCCCCGGGGCGGGCGGGGACGGGGACGGGGACACCGACACGGACAGGGACAGGGACACGGACACGGACACAGACACGGACAGGGCGGGTCGGCGGGGATGAGCCATGGCCTCGGTGAAGGTGGCCGTGCGAGTGCGGCCCATGAACCGCAGGTGAGTGAGGTGCGGGGCCGGTGCCGCTCGCAGGGGGCTGCGGGGAGCGCTCCTCCGGCCCGGCATGCTGCGAAGGGATCCCCCGCGGAGAAGGGCTTTGCCTGGGACGTTCAGTCTGGGGCGGGGTGAAGCGCTGGTTTGTCTCATGCCGACATCGGGGATGACGGAAAAGTTTGTTGGAGGTGGGAAACTCTTGAGAGGAGGGAGGACCTGCCAAGGGTGCGCAGCCAGGCTTCTGGCATGGGAAAGAAACTTACATAGTGTACAAACAGCAGCCCCTTCTGCGAGAGAGATTGTTGTCTAGTTCGCTTGGAGCCATTAAAGTGGAGACTCAAAATATATAAATATACGTTCAAAGTATACAAATAGATATAAGTACTTAAGCTCAAAGTATATAAATATATAGTCTGCCCTTTTTGCTGTATGGGCAAGAGTTCTTCATTCTCTTCCCGAGATATGTCTGGGGAATAAACACTCTTTTCTTTAATGAAAGAAGTGTGTGATATGCACAATAGAGTCAATGGTATAATTCAAGAACCGTATGTAGAAAACTCTCAGATTCTGCTGGCAGTGCTCCTCCTTCTTCCCTTGTTCTGAAGTGCTGTAGCCAGTCCAAAAGAAAAGTGGTTTAAAAGCACAGGCAGCCAATGAGGCTCCCCCCATTCCTCTCCCTGGATCTGATTCAGGTGTTTAAAAAATACGATTTATTATGAAATAAATACGATTTAATATGAAAGTCAGTATCTTGTTTTCAGTGAGGGGAGGACAAGTCTTGCTAAAACAAAGTTAATGATCGTGTAGGAAGGGGAAGGGGAAAATGTTGCAGGTTGGTTTCAAGTAGTTCAGGCAGTTGGTGGGAGGTCAGGGTTGGTGAATAGTCTTATCACACCCTCCTGCTTCCCCATGCTCTCTCCCCCATGTCTAACCATATGGTTCTTAACATTTTTTAAGATTATTCTATAAATGCACTCCACTTTTCCTTCAAGAATCTCAGACACCTGGTAGCACAGGTCTTGAAAGTATTAAGACTTGTTATGTGCAGTGTTTTGGTAACATGGAGGAGTTTTGTCTGTGGACTATAACAGTGATCTGCTAATGGACAAAAGAGGGGGAAAGCACATGGCAGAGGAGAAAAGGGCTGGTCATGGTGATGGGCAGTGGAAACACCGACTGGAAATGTGTGAGTGGAAGTTTGGAAGTGTTGTGGTAAGGGAATATCAGACAATGACTGGACCTGGCATCTGTGTTGCACATGGGAGGGTAACTTGGATGGGGCTGGATCAGAGACTGCCTAGAAAGTGATGAAAATGGTTTGTGATATGTTGGAAAAGTGCAAGCCTGAGAGCAGGGCAAACAAAGTTCTGGTGTGGTGCAAGGGACAAGCCAAGAAAATGGTCTTGTTACAGCTGTGTGGCAACGAGCAGGCTGTGGAAAATCGCTGGGTGTCTGACCATGCAAACTGTGAGGAGCTTTCCAGTTTGGGTTGCTAAACCCTTGCTGTTTGTGGGATGGTGTTTGATGCTTATGAAGCGTTATCAAGAAGCTGGATTCAGTGTCATGGGGTGTTACTTCTAAGTATTGATTTTTGCAGGGGCACGATGGCTGTTTGGTGTGGGACCCAGTGCTGGAGTTGGTGGTCATTCTCTCCTTCAGTCAGTGCTGGACTTGTGTTCTGTTTTGTAAAACTGAGATCTTAAGCCTTAGAGGATCCAACTTTTCCTGTTGCAGTAGTGAAGGTGTGGTGACCCCTAAGCCAGGAGCAGTAACTATATTTTGCTTATTGGTTTCATGGAATCACAGAATTGTTAGGGTTCGAAGGAACCTCTGGAGATCACCTAGTCCACTCCCCTGCCAAGGCAGGGTCACCTTGGCAGGTGTTCCCTTGTACGTGTGTCTTCTCTCAGCTGTGCTCCCTTCACGTTTTTGGGTCCCTGGAGCATTTTGCAGAGGAAGGGCCTTTCTGCCCTTTCAAAGGGACTTTACAACCAGGTATTCATTCTCCAGCACTTACTTTCAAAATGGTTAACATGGTACTGTATAGAGTTAAATTTAATTCAGTTAAATTTCCTTTGGTTTGTTTGAAGCTTAATCATATAATGCAATTTATTTCATGAGTCATTTTTAATTAGAGAAGACACAGCTAATGAATGGTTATTGGTAAGACTCCTGCATTATGGAGCAGTTGCACCGTGTGGTGTCATAGCACTGCTAATTGTGTAATAAGTCATGAACATGGATTTTGGAATGAATCATGTGATGGGGAGAGGGTTGTTATTTAAGGATTACTTGCTCTTCCATTGCTTAGATGACAGATTTTAGTATTTTTTTTTTCTTCTGCTGTGATTTGTTTTCAGTCTTCTTCTTCTCTTGACCTGGAAGGGATTTATTTATTTCAGTACTGTTGTCAAAGCTCTTGACCATTCTTCTCAGAGCAGTGAACATCCCAAATTATGTTACACAGAGGTTACACTACAGTCTTTTGACTCTATCTCTGCATAATGTAACAAAAGTATGTCTCCTGGCTTTGCTGCTACTACTTTGAAACCAGTTGTGAGCATGAGCTTAGAAAGTTCATTTACTTGGAGATTCACCATATCCCCTTTGGTTTCCCTCATTCAGTACTGAATTGCCATGACAGCCTTTCAATCAGTGCTTATAGCTATCTGTTTCTGTAAAGGAGCAAAACCCTGCCAGCTGGAAGAACCCTTGGTTTTTCTCACTGGATAGAAATCTGCAGGGAGGTGAGGTTTGGTGGTTGATGTGTTTTGCTGTGGCAAGTTAATGCTTTTGGACACCATTATTTCTAAGGTTCATTTTCCAACATAGTCACTAGAAGCATGCATTTGTTGTCTTATACTTTGGAGGACTTGACTGAAGAACCCCATGTCTGGTGCTGCAAAATGTAGTTTCTCATCAAGATCCTGTCCTTCCTCAGAAAGGCCTTTTCCTGAGCAAAATGATGGGATTATAGACAAGTGTAATCAGTTTTGAGGCACTTTTCTGTTCATATACTGAACGGATGACTTTGGGTTACTGGTTACTATTTGCTGTCTCCTGCATAGTGTGAGATACTTGGGATCCTGTTAAGCCTCACCTAATTCTGGCTCTCTGTTTTGTATCATGCATTGCATCTGCACAGTTCCAATAAACACATTGCTTTAAGTTCATCTGCTCAGAGTCTTTTAAGAAGAAAGGGGAGTAAATATTGAAAACTATTTGTCAGTTAAATAAAACCATCTAAAATATGCTACTTAAGAAAAAAATATTTCAGTATTTAATAAAGAAAATATTGAATTGATTCTGGCAAATATAGTAACAGGCACAAATATTGTGCCTGTCAATTTCTTACACCCGATAGCTCTGTTTGGCTTTTAATTCATGAAGTAATAGAGGAGAGAAGCCTTTTTGGATTTTTAGGCTTTTTCATCTGTTTCTTGCATTTGCTTAAACTAACTCCAGTATTTAACTGGCTGAACAAACTAAATGAGAGTCACGTGCTGTCCTTATCTGCTGTCAGATTTTGCATGGCAGGAAGTTCTTCCCTGAGCTTACCCAGTGCTCTTGGTGTTCTTAAATGTTTACTTAAATGAGCTGCGTAGACTTTTTCACAGCTCTGTTTTATTTCCAATAAAATAAAAGAGAAACTGCAATTTGATTTCATCTTTAAATGATCAGTTTTTACTCCTGCATGCACACACTCTTTGGATTTGCTCTCCAGACAGAAGAGACTGGTGGGGATGGCAGAAGTGCCTGTCAGAGGCTGTAGTGCTCTATGTGGTCATTCACAATTACTGCATGAAGGTTAACAGTTTTTATGGTTGATAGTGAGGAGACAGAGAAAATACATTTTATTGCTTGGAGAAGGCTTTTGTGTGGCTCTAGGATTTGTATGGATTAAAAGCCGTGTTGATGCCAATACTTTAATCCACAAATATATTCTGTGTGATTATTCATTAGATGTAAGATAGGCCCTCTTGGATTTACATTATTACACCTCTTGGTTATGCATATAAGTCTAAGCAACTCCTCTGCGTGCAGAGCTGGAGTTGGAGTACCTTGGGAAATTTAGGACCAACATTTTATTATCTTTAAAAATAACTCCTTGCACAATCCCAGCCTCAGTATCAATGGCAGAGTTTTCAACTGCTCAAATTAATATGGCAAAGGACAGAGATATAAAAGGAGCTGTTTCGTTGTACAAGGAACATGTGACTGGAGTGTTTTTGTAGCAGCAAAAAGAGTAAACAGTGAAGAGCCAGCTGAAATCTTTAATTTCCATTTTAAATGTTGACAAATGATTTAGGTAGGAATTTACTGGGAGTATGGAATTTATAATTAACTATGCATGCTTTTTGGAATTGAGAAGAGAAGCAGAAAACATGCAGGGAAAATACAGAGCTTTCAATGTAGGGAAGTGGGAGTAGCTTGGTGTCTGTGATAAATTGCAGTGTCTAAAGTACAAGTTACTGTGTATATTTTTCATTTTCATGAATTTGTAGACTGTTTTGACAAAGTGTGTATAACATCAGTGTAACACAGGTAGAGTGAGAAAAGGAGGTGATTACAAGCAAGGACACTCAGCTAAATATCATGTTTGTGTCTGAAGTACATGGTGAAATTTTTGCTGCGTCTGTTTCTGAGCAGTGAATGCTGGTTGTTGCTCTTAAGAGGCGTCCAGAGTGATCCCAGAAACATAACTCAGAGCTTAAATACGGCCAAGGGTTGCAATACTGTCACTTTCTGAACTACTGTACTGATGAGGATAAGCTGTTTATCAGCAAGCTGAGCTTGCTGTTTCTTGTGTTAACTGTTTGAACTTCCATTTTAATACTGGTGCTTGTGATTTATAATCGTGTACAATTTCTCTACTATAAAAAGAAGTTGGGAGATCTGTAAAGACAGGGTGAGGCTCTGGTGTGCCTGGGGTGAATGCACACCTCTCTCTTGCCTCTGCTTTTTTATGTGGGTGAATCTGAATCCAATAAAAATCTACTTTGATGCTGAGTTGGCAAGGTGAACTAACTGTTCTGAATGTGGCTTTTTGACCTTGCCACATTTGGTGTCTAAAACCTTGAACCCATTTAATGAGCTCTGGCAGATTTTTTCTCTTTGAAAAAGTGTTCAAGGAAGATACAGTTCTCTCCCTGAAAGTAAGCTATGCATGTATGTGTAAACAAGGACCTTCATGAGTGTGCTGCTTCTGTTGTTAGCATTGGATCAGTGCGTAACAGTGTAGACTCTGATCCAAGTTCAAGGGTCATGTGGAGTTGATAGGATGAGAACTTGAAATGTGAAAGTAAAAGTGTTCTTGGTTTTCGAAGATACATGAAGAAATGGTTTTTAGGAAGAGTTTTGCTCTACCATATGGTCCTGCACACCTTCTCAGGACAGATCCTGTACTACAGGGGGAACCAGAGGAGTGAGCATCAGCATGACAGTGTACACGTCATATTTCCTTAATAATCACTACCTAGTACTTGTTCAGCTGTGAGTAAGAAGTGTACAATCTGATCTGTGGTTCCCTATAAGTGAAATGAAATGATTGTTGTATAGTCACATGTTTAGAATGTGGGACTTGGGAGAAAAGGGAGGTAGGTGGGACATGCAGGTGTACCTGCTCTGCAGGAGCTGCTGGTCCCTGTTTTTGCTGGTATTTGACGTCAAATGTGGCAAGAACATGTGTTCTTCAAGCATAGGTATCAGCAATAAATGACATCAGCACTTGTGATTAGGTAAAAATACCCTCAAGGGTTATCAAAGTCTCAGTGATGGTAGTTTGTGGCTGTTATCTCTGCCTGTAGTTCCGGAATAAAGGTGCAACAGAAGTAGCAGTGTTTGCTAGGAAGCATGGGTGCTGTGTATTGTGAGGCTCCTCTAAATGGTATCAACACGGATCATATATATGAGAAAGGGATGTAATAAGCTGTGCTACAAGGCTGCAAGCAGACCATTAAAAATTGAGCAAAGGCTGGAGAACCTGCTGTTGAAGCAAATGAAGTAGAAGCAACAGCTTGCCCAGAGCAGAGCGCTGACTCAAACTTGTAAGGACTAGAAAAGAAAAAAAAACGGAGAGGAGCCTAATGGGCTTGCAGAAAAATCTTGGTTGTCAGAGGCAAATATAAGAGGTGACAGAACCTTATGATCAATATAGTAGCACAGGAGATTGTTGATTTTAAAGTATTAAAGCTTTTCTTTTGGTATAAGAGTAATAATTAGTAGATAAATAGTTCAGTCCTGTTAATGTAGGAATGGAAGAAGCAGCAGTCGGGAGGTGTGGGAGGCAAATGCCAAAATTCTTTTACTCAGGAGTTGAAGCAGAGCATTGCAAATGTAAAGCAGAAGAGCTGCTCTCCTGAAGAAGTTAAGTTGCAAGTGGTCTGGCCATGTGTTTGCTAAGGGGTGGTAAAATGCAATACTGCGCAGCTGTGTAAAGGAGCAGAGTCTGAGGAGAGTGACTCAAGTAACAAGTTAAAGTCAAATAGAGAAGCCATGAGCAAGGATGAGAGTTGGCTGGGAATTTGGATGCTACAGGTCAGGATATTCTAGAAAAACTAGTTGTATTCTCCTTAGGCTTTTCCACAATAGCAAGTGTCAGCAGTGCTGAAGTGAGCTAAAACTTAGAGGTACAACAGGTAGAGAATGCCAGCACTGGTTTGTTTCTCTAGACTTTCTCACCTGTGCTAAAGTACATGATCTTTGAACGTCAGTGGCTTGTTTTCCTCTTCCTTCTATGCCCTTTCCCTCCGTAGTTAATCTTTGAAGCTTTTCTGCTTAGAAGTGATGGGTTTGAGTTTAGGAGAGTCCAGCAATCTCAGTGCAGTTCTTGTCTGCAAATACATCACAGAGCCAAACACTGAAGCTGTGGTTGGTGCTTCTCCCAGCAAGTCGCTGGGTCAATATCTCATAAAGTCCTGTTTCTGGAACCTCATTATCTGAATTAGGTTGGAAAAGATCAACAAAAATGATGGGAGTCATTGATTCAAAGAATATCCAGCTACATGTGTACTCTGTGTTATGACTACTGGAATAGATTAGGAGATGCAAATCTAGAAATATTTGCAGGGCTTAAATATTGAAAAGAGGAATTAAATACTTAGTTATGGCTTCTTCATAATATCTCGAGAGTAATGGAATGAAGCTAATAATGGATCAGCTTAAACAGTATCTAAGGAATTACTGCTAATGAGATAGTGCAGGTTGTGGAAGGGTCTCCGGAGAGGAATGAAAGCCTGGGCAGTTGGGTAGAGATAATTCCTTTTAAGAAAGTCATTACAGGAAATGATCTTGCTTGAATGGGAAGGTGAGACTGGACCTGGGTGACTTTTAAGTAGCTCCTGTGCTTGGCATTCTACCTCCAACCTCCTTTGCAGTGGTTTTCACACAGCTGTGTACACAGGAGAGAGAATAAATGCAGTCTTTACAACAAGATCTTGCTCTTTTCATGTTCAAGGAAGATGGATTAGGAGGGATAGTCCCAAGTGGAGAGCTTTATCCTTGTGCTGGTGAGCAGCAAAACTGGAGCAGACTTGCTTAGTGCAGAAGGAGCTCCAAGGAGCAACTACTGGGTTCCCATTAACTGTGGAGTTAATCTTGCATAAACCATCAGAGGTCAGGAAGCCCACATATAGCCTCTGCTTACGTGTGCTTATTTTTCTGTCCTTTCCAGTGCTTTAATGCAAATGCTTTTCAAGCCAGTGGGATTTGTCACAATCACTACCTTGTTTTGTCTGTCCCCCTCTGAAGCGCTGAAGAACAAAGACCTTCCAGTGCCAGTGGGGCCAGAGCACAGTGGCAGTATTGATACATATGGGGCAATGTAGTTAACCTGCCTTCATTTACAGTTTGAAATCCCCAAAACTTTATGGTCTTAGGCATTTTGAACTTAACCCCCTAGTTTTAGGATAGCAGTTCCCAGTTAATTTATTTCAGTATTAGCAGACACGTTGCCAGGTTACCTAAGCATGTTAGATCACTGAAATGATGAACGATAAAATACAGTCAAACCATGCTTTTTGTTGAGAGCTCCGTGAGACCAACAGAGGTAATGAGTCTCTCTGAATTGTGGCTTTCCTGATGAAATGAAGCAAGAGAAAGGTGAGTCAGTTTGTTTCTCAGACGTTGTTTATTTGAAATTAAGACCAGTTTTGAAATAAATGGGATTAGCACTCAGCTGTTTTAACCTGAGTGAGCTCTTGGACTTGAAGACTCTTAGAAGTCTGAGTGTCTGAAAGGCAGGTATTGTTGGTAAGAACAGCTGACTGAATTGAAGAGCAAAGTCCTCTATTTTGCAGCAGCTGTGAGTACAAAGGCAGGGTTATTTACTGAGAGAGGGTTTTTCAGAGGTATCTAACAGAAAGAGCATGTACATGGCAATCGGCATCTTAATTGCTGATGGGCTGAAGTTCTTATTGTGGAAGAGTCAGACACTTCAAATACCGGCTTTATGGAGACTCTTCAAAGAGTTTGTATTGTGAATACAAAGCAACAGTGAGCTGCAGAAGCTTGGAGTACACCCATCATTTTTCTGTGTGCTTATACATTTGGCAGATATTTGTACTCAGATAACTGAAGTTACTTGTTCATTCCAGCTTGCTTCTCTGTGTCTCAGTAGAGGAGAAGAACAACATAACAGCCTTATGGATTACTTGAGGGTCTAGTAGATCAGTAAGGTCAGGCACCATTTACTTCTTTCTTGAACTTCTAATTTGAGGGCTTGCTGCCCCCAAAAGAAAAGGGCACTGCAGGGAAACAAGGGGTTAAGTGAATAATGTCTTTATAACTTAGGATAGCAGGGATAAAAGAACAGATTGGAAGAAACAAGATGGACTGAAATCCAGGAAAAACTTCATAGTGTTGTAATAGTTACAACAAAATTTCAGGATGTCAGTCATATCAGCTTGGTTGTGTCTGAGGTTACATTTCATGTTGCTTCTGCCAAAGATGGGTACTTGCTACATTTTCTTAAAGGCTGATACCAGAAATGTGTAAGAAGGGAGTTAATGTGTGGCTGTCTGAAACTTTAGCTGTGCAGGACTAGTTCCTGCTGGTGAGACCATTACTGAGCCTGGTCAGTAGGCAGGCAAAGCAGAAAAGTCACTGTTGAGGTAGCCTGTTAATTGAATCTTTTCCAGGTTATTAGGAAGTCACTAACCATGTGAATACAGTAAGTTTAAGTTAGCTGTTGCTGATTATTTAAAAATTTGCTTATGTGCCTACCTGCCTGACATGATCCCAGTCGCTGGGAGGTGAAGCTACCTATAATATTATTAAAAATACAAATATTAAAAGCAGGTCAGGTACCTGATTTAATGTAGTCACCAATCTGTATGTGTTACTATGAGTGTGCATAGTGTTCCCAAGGAAGCTGGATATCGTTTGACAGAAGACAGCACAAGGACACCTGTGTGTTCATTTTCTGTGAGAGCCTTACTGCTGTAGATTAAACTGCTGGCTTCCAGTGTTATTGGTAAAATTTATTCTTATGGCAAAAGTCATTTAATCTGGGCTGTCCTTCATACAAGAACTGATATGTGTGTACTAGTATATAAACTTAGGGATTATTTCTGTTTCATGAGATGTACAAGATTTCCCCTGTGTCTGTATTCTCTGTCACTGGATTTACTGTTCTGGTTTCAGCTGCACTGTGGGGAAAGTCCTGGGACTAGCAGAACTCTCTTTTGTAATTATTTGCAAAATTTGCCAATTTTTATTTTTTTTAAACTGGCATCACAGAAGACTTTCATAATGAATCTGCACTAGTAAGATTTTCTTGATCACAGAAAACCTTATGCCCAAATCACAAAATGTGATTTACAACAAAATTCTCTTTTAAAGTACTGAGTAGGTGCACATTTCATCTCTAACTGAGACACAAATGCACTCTGATCCATAGGAAGCTGTTTCTTCTACCTTCAGTCCCCAGGAGTTTCACCTGCTCTTGTCTTGTCTGGCTGAAAGCGAGGTGAAAGCTGAGAGCTGGCACAGCCTGTCTGTCAGCCAGCCCTGGCTCATCCACAGCCTTTGAGTCTGCTGGCCAATGTCAGCCAGGTTTGACAGCTTGGTGGAGGTCTGGGAGATAATGAAGATGTGCTGTCAGAGACAACAGGCAGCTGTCAAAGACCCTGCAGAGCCCTCTTGAATGCTGCAGCCCTTGTCAGCCATCCCTGGATCCATCTAGAATTCCCCTCAAACCGAGTCCAAACGACGTCTGATTGCAGTTGTGCTGCTTGATGTACAACGTGTAGTTGTTAACTTTTACACTATCTTAGTGTAAACTTGGCTTTAGCCATTTATTTATGGGCTTGTAACCCTATCAGTCAGCACTGTGCGGTCACTTGGAGCTCAGGATATGCTGGGTTATTGCCCTGCCATGGAGACAACTGTGATTTTTATACGGTGTATTCAGGTAGCACCAGTAACCCAAACCACAGTGGATTCTCAGAATCTTGGTGTTAGATCAGATTGCTAGACTCATTCTGGTTTGTTGACTGGTTGACTTATTCAGCCAACATTGCATTCAAACTACTTGTTTATGTTTCTAGAAAAAAATTAACCCAAAGAGTGATGAAGATATTACCAGATTTATGTTTTTAACTGCACCTAGATATGGAATCACATTTTTTAAAAATGTACTTTCTGCAAAATAATTTAATAAGTATTGAAGAAGTTAAAAAAACCCCACCAAACCCAGACAAAATCCTCTGGATGGGAAAGAGAAATGGGAAAGAGAAATTGTGTGATACTTCAGATTGCAACAACTTTACTTTTCCTGTTATAGAAAGTAACAAAGAATTTCTTGTGTAGGAGGGTTTTTGTTTGACCTTTTAAAGCATACCGTTGTATTGATGTTCTCCTCTTGAGACTTACTCAGACAAAGCAAAGTGCTTTTGGTGTGTGTAATTCAATGGGAGATCAGGGCAAATGTACACTTACTATGTTACCCAGCTACCAGAAAATGCAGGGTTCTTTCTGTGCCACACTTTGTGTTTGTTTTTCAGTTACATTTACCTTGAATTCTCCTGGTCATTAAGCAGTCCCCATTCTTTCACTTCGTAACCTCAGAAATACATCTGGATAGTGAAAAAGCAGAGTGATAGAGCAGGAAGTATCTAACATTGTGCCTAAAATGTGAACATAGGAAGTAGGAGACACTTTGCTGAAAAGAAAAGCCTTTGAGCATGAGTTGCATTTATGAACACTCACACTATGTTTTGGAGTGGTTGAAAAACCAAATTGCACAGCTGGTCTTCAATATAATCCTCTTCCAGTAGATTTTTCATTAAATGTCTCCAGTGTAGCAAACTTCCAAGAATGTATTTTGCAGACCGTCTTTCTGTTTTGACACAGAGGTGCTCTGCAGTTGCCTGTCCTTGGCTGTGCAGCCTTGGAGGTTTGCTGAAGTGATCTTTTGAAACAATATTTGGGAAAACTGACACTTTCAGTCCTGTGCTTTTTGGTTTTCCCCTCCCACACCCTGGATGAAATGCATCTCCTCCTTTCTGTTCTCTTCTCAGAGTCTGACAGGTAACCACAGCTGATTCCCATAGTGTCAATTCAATGGAAATTATAATATCATGACTATTTAGTGGTTCAAACTATAGTAAATGCTCTAGTGTCTGAGTAATAGTGAAAGGGTTCATAAAAAACCCCAACTGAGCTTTCCATTGAGGGACCTTAAAGGAAGGAACTTAAAGATGAACTTGGAAAAAGACCAAATAGATTTTGTATGTCAGTAATAGAGCTTTTTCTAAAACTGCCTGTGTTGATTTATATTTGAGGTCACAGTGCTTTTTAATGCTCTTCTCCCTTCTCTCTGTGAGAGTATCTTCAAAAAGTCTTGGGGTGGGGAAGTGATTTAATGAACAGGGATCACTGAATGTTGCCTTGAAATCTGAAGATACTGCTAATACTTGGCTGGCTGTGGTAGGATTTCAACTAGATGCCCATGGAGATGCAAAAACTGCTCTGGTCTTTGCCCTCAAAATAAACAGGGAATGTAAGGGAAGGAGAGAAAGAAACCTGACACAGAGTTATCCCTTTTGGAGCTTCTTCCATGAAGCTGTTTTGATACAGCTGTTGAATCATCTTCAGCTTGGGGCAGTTCTTCACAACCCACGTGCCCTTGTGAGGAATTATTAAAACTTGGCCCGAGTAAGCCATTTAGCATGTCAATTACAAGACAAGGATACTAGTTCTTTTAATCTTACCTTGGTAATAACATTGACACTGTTTTATATCAAAGTGTCAGTATTATCTGAAGTAGTTTTTCTGTGTGTTTTTTTTTTCCTTTTTTTTTTTCTTTCTTTTATTTCTTTTTACCTTGCTTTTTCCTACCTTGCAATAAATTGTTGGATGACTTGCTGAATTGAGCAATAGTAGAGTTAATAACAGCACTGGACTGATATATTTCCTGGTGTCAGTGCCAAGAAACTTGCCTGCATGATCACTTTGTCATTTGGTTAAGGGCCATGGGATCACGGGTTAGAAGTTCCCTTCCCTTGTGATCCTGGAACTCCACGTGGTGTGTGTGAAACAGCAGCGGGAAGAGCCAGGAGGCCAACCCTCAGTGCTGCTCTGTGAACAGATTGGGCTTGGGGGAAAGCTGGATTTCTTAAATCATGAAAGCATTAATTGTGAACCGTTTTTGGCAGCCAGACCCTTTATGTTGCATTGTGATGGGGGCTTGAATTTGGAGGGGCAGAGTCTTTGGTTTAGTGGCTGGGTGAGGTAGGAGTGGTGGGTCCTGTGGGTGCTGGAGCAGCAGCTGGTGCCAGAGGGTTCTTCCAGCTCTGGAGGTTCTCAAGTTCCCCAACACTGCAAGTCACTGTTTACAGCCTGAACCTTTAATTAAAGTCTAACTTGCAATCAAAAGCTTTTGAAAGCAGCATGGCCCCTGCTGAACTGCATTAAGTGAGTGCCTGGAAATAACTGGCATCACGCAAGCAATTGTTTTTTATGGGATGCTCTCAAATGCTTTTATGTGCACAATAAATTATACTCAGCTGTCTCATATTAAAATGAAGCTTTGGCATTTGATTCTTGTTAATTCTTTTTCACATCTCTCAGGTTGGCTTATTCATTCTGATCATACTATTCCTGTTTTAGGTTGTCTTCTCCCTATCCCTTCTCCTACAAAAATGCAAATTCTGTTTATGAACTGTATTACTGGCTAATGCTTTACAAGGCCTTTTTTTTTTCCCTTTGAAATCCTCATTCTTTAATAATGTTTAGTAATATTATCAGTGGTATCACAAAATTAATTACTGTAGGCTTCTTAGAATTTTGTGCAGTTCATGTGTGTGTGTTAGACTTGAAATATTTTGTATCAGTATACCATTATTGAGTATCTTTAGGTGAGTAATAGGGAGAGCTGGCTAGAAAAACACTGACATACTTTATTATTTCCCTTTGCACACCTCAAGCATGAAGAAATTGAGATAAAAAAAGCAATCATTCTGGCCTAAACTTCTTCCTGCCTGGAGTCCTTACAGAATTCCTAGAGGAAGCAGGGGACAGTTTATATTTGAAACAGATTTTCATAGTAGGATTGACCATTTAATTAGGCCAGATTACTTACTGCACCTCTGCAGAGCAAATAGCTACAGCCAGGTAGAGACTCTGGAGGAAGCAGGATGAATGGCAGCCATCCACAGGCCACGTTACTGCAGTGCCAAAATCTGTGTCCTACAAAAAACCCACCATTGGAAACTTCTCCATTTTCCTGTTTATTATCTACCGCTGCATTTTGGTATTTCAATATCCTAAGTGTAGATCTAGTAATCATAAGGCATGCCTCAAATTTCCCTATGCTAGATCTAAATTCAGTTGTATAATTAATGCTGTAATTATAACAATTATCTCTTGTATTAGCTTAGAAAATAACTTAATGTGTTGATATTTAATTAAGCGCTTTTATTTGCCTAATCTTTATTCATTAATCTAGATTTTAAAATGGGCTTTGCTTTTCTTTGCTGTTGAAAAAACTGAATATGAAGAGAGGGTAGCTGCAGGGTCAGCTGGAGGAACACAGGCTTTGGGTGATCCAAGAAAATGTCACACTAAAATCCTGAACTCTAGTCTCTTGTTAGTGGGACAAAGTTTGTCTTTTGCATTTTGAACTGGAGCAAGTGAATACCATGTAGTTGCTGAGATATTGTGTGATATGGTAAAACAGCACTTTATTGCTTTAATTGTTTTTTTTAGAAATAAATTGCCTTTATTTTTTGATGTTTTCCTCTGCTCCAGTCAGGTATACCAGTTGGTCAGATGGTTTTGGGCCAGGTGTATCTATTGGCATTTGGGGAGTGCGGTTTCGTGTGGGGTATATCTTCCTCTTTTGGCACTTTTTCCATCTGATGGTTTTTATTAGCACAAGAGGTGTTTTGTCATTCAGGAGCACCTGTATTGCTCTTATAACCAACGATAATGAAATCCCATCTCTAGCAAGCAGGCTGGTATGTGTAAGCTCACAGTTTTTTATGGCAAAATGTTTTGAAAACAGTCAGAAACAGCTGATGTGAAACAGATCCGAGTCCATGAAAATGCTGCTGCACAACTTGATCTTTTTCTCCTGGAATGCTTTTGCTCTGGGAATCAACAAACCTGGTAACACTGTTCATAGCAGAGGTTCTACCCTGATGCATCACAGCTCAAAAAAGAGGTTTGGTACCTTATTTCTAAGAGAGTTTTAAAATACTAGGCTTTTGTGGTTTAAACACTTAGTCCCTGTTCCCTAGGCTATATGGGGAAGTGGGAACTGCTGCTACTGGTATGGTGGTGAGAGGCAAATGCTTATCTTGCAGTGTTCTGTTTCACCCTTCCTTACAGCCACCTAATTCACTTCACTGGGCTTTGGATCAGAGTACCTCAAATGAAGAACAAACCACTTAATTGGTTTGCAGAGTTAAATTTCTGAAGCAGGTTTCCCCAAGCTTCTGCTTTGTTTCTAGATGAAGGGATTTGGAGGCAAGCCCAAGCACTTCAAATATATGCCATAGGAATAAGTAAACATTGGTCACAGCAATTAAAAAATGCAATAAAAATGAATTCACTTGATAATTGACTGTGACAAGCAACCCGATGGGTGGAAATATGAATGTGATGTTTTATTTAACGTACTCAAGTCTTTTATTTTTTAATTTCTTTTTCAGGGAGAAAGACCTTAATGCAAAGTTTATTATTTCAATGGAAAAAAATAAAACAACAATCACAAACTTAAAGGTGAGTCAACACAATTTAAAAAAGGAAAGTTTAACTGAATAGCTGCCAAAATATGATTGGACAAAACGGTGGTGCCTGCTGCACCGTGGTGAACAGCTCTTAGTTTTGAAACCCAGTGTTAAAGTGATTATTTGAGGAAACAGGCTACGCTGTTAACTTGCTGCACTGTGGTTTTCTGAAATCCCATCAGTTTTTCAAAGGTTTATCCGTCTGGGCATTACTTATCTTGAAGATGAAAACCAACAATAGAAGAGAGGTGTGTGCCTGGTAGTTTTTAAACCTTTGCTTCCTCTCTAGAAAAAGTCTTCTGGAATTCCTGTGAAAATGAGCCAAACCCAAAGTATCCATCACTTGCTATAACGTTTTGATGGTATATTTTAACAACATACTCTCAGCAAGAGAAGTCACGCACAGCAAATTGGTTTTTGCAAGACAGTTTGCAGTGACAAATATCTGAAAAGGAATTTCGGTGTGTGGGAGTTTCAGTGTGTAGTTTTTCAGACTGATTTGGATCAGTGAAAATTGCAGGAGTGTAGTGCCAGCTGTCATGTCTTGAGCATGAGGGTTGCTTTAAGCAACAGGTACGTAACACCATTTTAATTATGACTCCCATTTGAAGTGCTGTTCACAGTGCAAAGGTCTCTCTGTGTCTTATATGCGTGGAATAATCCCTGATTATAATAAAGTAATATACAGGACTGGTTTAACTAAATGTAAGTATTGTGATAAAAATGTACTGTGTTGTTTGGAGTAGAAAGCTAAACCCCAAATAATTCCTCCTGTGCTGGTTTGTGATGTGTCTATCCTTCTTGCTGAAGGGCATGTCTGTTGCTAATTTTGTTAGTGCTATTGGAGTAATAGTCTAACCTGTCATTATAAATTTCTAAATGTGTACAGCCTCATGTTAAACTTGCATTCTGATTATTTATTGTCCTATGTTTTTAATTACTTCATCAGGATGTATTGTACTATTGTAGCAACTCTTTTTTTTTTCTTTTTGTATAGGTGCCAGAGGGTGCTTCTGGAGACACAGGACGAGAAAGAACAAAGACATTTACCTACGACTTTTCCTATTTCTCAGCAGACAGTAAAAGTCCCAGCTTTGTTTGTCAAGAAATGGTAGGATTTCTGAATGCTAATACTTGATGGTTTTCCTTTCCCTTTTCTTTGATTTGAAATCATTCCATGAAACTTCTCTCCGTTGTGTAATTTAGAAATTCCCTGGGCACCTGAGAGTTTGAAGTTTGCTTTGTTGTTTTTTTTTTAAACTTACCTAACAATGTAAGTGCTGTGTTTTCTTATAGAGCAGGCTAAATGCCTTCTTTCAAGTTCTCTTGTCTGGTTTCTCTGGTAAGGTCAAGTTAGAAAACATCTCTGAGCACTGAATTTGGTTTTGAAAAGCTTTTTAGAAAAAAAATCACTTTTATGAAACAAGCATATCTCTTTAATTCACTTGGAAAGAAACATTCTTCTTATCTGGTTGAAGTGTTTTTATTTTTTTTCTGTCCAAAACTCCTGTTACACATTGAAGGAGATTCTTTTTCTCTCCTCCCTTGAGTATTCAGCTTGGGGAAGGACAAAACTGTCTTTCTTCCTGCACACTCAGAAAATCAAACTCAGAGCTATAGGAATTATTCACATGAACAGATAGACCCTCCCTGACCTCTCATTTCATGTGAACATTGAACCTTTCTGCTATTTGATATTCCCTAATAAATTCGTGAAGTGAAATTCATGATTGCTGTCTTCTCTTTTGGTTTTGATGCTGTAAGCTTCAAGGGAGAGTATTTCTCTTCCCTTAAAATAATGCAAGGATTTAGAGAATATCCTGTAAGTCAGTTGGGTACCTACCTTTTTGGTATCTATTCTCTAAGCCCTGAAATCAGGGATACTGTAATGTCAAATCCTAAAAAGCCTCACAATTTAAACTGATATTAAAAACCAGTAAGTTGAAGCCATTTTTAATTATTGATGAGAATGATAAGCTTTGCCATTTTGTACATCATGACTATAATTGATAGGGAATATATACATGAAATTTCTCTTTTAACCATCAGTGTAAGTGGTGGGTCCTCTTATTTTCTGAAAGCTTCTTATTTATTTCACTGAGTTATTAGTTGGTTTCATTCAAGCATTTGATCATGTATATTCTTAAACCTTCTGGATTGTTATTTCTTGATGATGTTCTTTTCAGGAACAGATTTTTTTTGCTGTATTTTCTGAAATACCGAGAGGTATCCATGTATTTGACCACTGATGTAAAAATACCCTGATTACTTCAGCACTGTGGCAAATTGAAGTAGTAGTGTAATTTGAAGGCAATAATTAGAACTCAGGTTTCTAGTGGATGTTTTTAAGCAGCCATTTCAGGCCATGTGGCTTTGCCAGAATTTCAGCATATGCTGTAAGTTGAGCATGCAGAGAGGTATTTATTTATTCTAATTTGATCATGTATTCTTCTGCCCTGATTCTACCTGGAGCTTGAGATTTTATTTGTGGCTCTACAGATTCAACAAATATTTGCCTTAAGTTTGCTCATAGAAATTGATGAGGGTCTCAGTTTAATATGACTTAGTTTCATGCAAATGCATATAATTCTCAGTGAAAGTTGTTCAGCATATTCTCAGCTGTTTCTGACATAGAGGAGCACATCTTCATCAAACAGTATTAATCCTGTATCAAGGCATATTTGGAAAAGTCTGCAAAATGTACTCTAAATGTAGTGACAGAAAATCTTCTTAAGCAGTGATTGTGGCTTAGGGTTATTTAATTCTTGGATCCTTCAGGCAGCTGTTTCTTTACCTGTCTTTAGATACTTTGGGAAAGTTATGTTAGACAAAACCTCCTTAGAGGAACCCCAGGAAGAGAGTCATTGTTTTGTTTGGCTCTTGCTGTTACAATGCAGTTTATTTCCAGAATCTATGAAGCAATGAAATTAATTCTTGTTAAAACAGCAAAGGAAAACTGAATGCATGCAAACAGATCCAAGTTGTATCCTGTGCTGGTGTCCAATTTTCACATATATGTGGTAAATTAAGTTTCCCTTTCCAATGTTTTTCCTTTTGGTGACATTTTGGTTTTACTTCAGAGGGGTCAGGTTGAGGCAAGACCAGTATAACTTGCCAGTGTCAAGAGTCCATAGAAAAAACAAATTAAAATGCCCATATAGGGATGGCTGCAGCAGCCTTGAGCAATGATTTTTTTAAACCTGATTTGTAGTGATAGAGTGATAACAATAAATCCTAAACATGGCTTAGATGTCAGTGTCCAATATTCTGCTGTTAGTGTGTTCCACAGCCCTGGACCACCTCCTTCATCCTTGCTGGCAAGAGTGTGAACTTCTCCTGCTCAGCCACATAAATATTGTTGTTCTAGTATTGTGTTAATTACAATGTGTGCAGCACATTGAAAACAAAAGGAGCTTTTAAACCATAGGAGTGCAGTTCCTAAACAAATGCTGCACAAGCTATTGTTTTGCCTGTTATTAATTTCATATTTAATTGGAAGAGTTTGTAGTTAAGGTCTTATCAAGTTGCTGCAGAATTTCCAGTTTACTGCACCAGTGGCGTAGGAGAAGGGCATCTTTCATTCACATTCATCTTGCCATGGGGTAAAACTGATCTTGATTGTTGGTAGTTCGGTTGCCTGGTGCCCTTTGTTCATGATTGTTGCATTTTTTCCATTTGAAAGGCAGAAAAATAAATGGAAATCTGTCTAATACAACAGACCCCATTAATATGCCTTGTAGATGTGAACTATGCCTTATTATTTAAAAATTAGAATGGAGGTGGCAATTTACCATCAAGCTTCTTAGTTTGTATTCCTGACAGGGAAACAAAGACAATTTTGATGTTCACTGCCCTTTTGTGACAAACCAGTGTCCCATCCTAACAGCATCTTTTCTTGTAACCTGTGTGCTAAGCCTTTTGTGTTCAGACAATACTGACTGTAACTATCCTGTGTACTGCCTCACTTCGTAAGGTATACACAAACTTCTAAAAGGGAAAATTCAGTCAAAACAGTGGTGCATAAAGACTTGGTCCAGATGGTGAGGTAACAACGTGGATATAGTGAAAAAGAGGGGAAAGAATAAAGGAGCTTTGGCTGATCTTTCTTTCTCTTTGAGAAGTGTAACTGGTTACAGCATTGTAACTCCTTTGCTCAAGGGAAGGTCAAGTGAAGAATTCCAAAGACATGTTTGCAATTGAGGATTAGTGCTTAAGGAAATTAGCCAGCACTCCTTCCAGGGAGAAGCAGTGTGATTATACTGTGTGTGTGCCATTCACTATTAATAATGGCTTGTACTCCTTGGCTAATTTAAACCACATAGAGTGCAGATGAGTAGCCAAACTATGTGAAGCATCTGTGAGATTTTTGAAAATCAGGTCTAGATGGGGAGACACAGATTTATCTTTTAATTGAGGGAAATGCTGCACCAAGTGTTAGTCCTTGCTCAGTGGACCAGGGAGGGGTATGGATCGAAAGGAGGAGTAATGATAATGAAAGGTCAGGAATCTGTAAGGGATAGTGGAGCCAGTATTGCAGAGGAAGGGGGTGAAGGCATCTGGTGGGAGCTGAATTTATTAGGTGAGCACAGAGTCCCATATTATGGGTTGTGGAGGAGGGATCTTTACTAGTTTGTACATGTTGAGGGGAAAAAAGGTGATGCAAGAGGGTCACTTCTCACATAGAAAACAAGTTTCTATGTTTGCAGCCTAAAAAGTATTGGCCTGGACAAGCCAGTTAGGGAGGAAATACAGAGAAAATTATGGGTCGTTCTTACACTCAATTAGAGCAAAAAACCAAACCAACGAACCAAAGCTCTCCAAAAAGAGAAACCAAGGAACTGACAGGATCACTGAAATGTTCCCCTGGGAGAAGGGACTGGATAAGTGCAGAACATGGAGAGTTGGCAAAGATACAAACCATGAGTAGATATCAACAATAATGGAGAATGAGTGAAGTAGCTGAGGTTGCTGGAAGAAATCAGAGCTACAGAAAAAGCATTTTTTCTTTGACGTGTCAGGTAGATCTCTGACAGAAAAAGAAGCAAAAAATTTACCCCTGTAGTGCTGTAAATTAAATGTGGCAGTAAGATTTAATATTTTATTTGAAGTATTAATTTCCTCTCCAATGGTAAGTATCACTGAGTTTTACCGTTGTATTGTGGCATTGTTTAATATTTATCATGCTGGACTGATGACAATTTTTTTTCTCCAAGTTTGTGTTGACTTAAAAAACTTTCTTTGTTTTTAGGTTTTCAAAAATCTTGGTACAGATGTGCTTAAATCTGCTTTTGAAGGCTATAACGCTTGTGTTTTTGCATATGGACAGACTGGATCTGGGAAGTCCTACACCATGATGGGAAATGCGGTACGTTGTATTTTCAGAGAATCCTGGAATACCTTTTTTTCTCAAGGCTGACCAAACCCAGCTCTCTCAGCGTTTCCTCATGTTAGCTTCCCAGTCCTTAGAAGACTAAAATAAGTCCTTGACCCCTGTTTAGTGACGGCTTTCAGGTGAGAAGCAGAAACTGAGGATGAGAGTAGTTCAGCACACTCTTATGAGATGATACAATAAATTTAATTTTAAAGATTAAGGCCTGTTGAGCACTGCAGTGAAGACCCTGGAAGAGGAAGGTGTGATAGGAAGAGCATTTGGCAGTTCGTGAGTAAAGGATGGGAGTGGCTTCTTGCAGTTGCCTCCATAACTCTCCAAGGAGAGAGAACCCACTCGACTGTTGGGAGTGGAGCAGTTTAAAAAGGCTGACTGATAAAGCCTGTTTGCCAGGCAGCCTCTGCAGGTTTCATTATTTAATCCTTGGGAAAACAAATATGTTATCTCTTTTCCCAGTAGAAATGAAAAGGAGAATATTGCCACTTGTCCTTCCTTAGATAGATCACTCTTCTGAAATGTAGTAGGATTGGGCACTTTGCACCTCCTCCAGCTTAGGAGAGTAAATTAGCTGTAAATCTTTTTCTTTCAGTTGTCACAAAATAAGTAGCTTTATATTTAGCTTCAATATCGTAAGCAGAATAGACTTTTGTAACCAGAAAAGATCTTATGAGCTAGATGTGGATTTCTATTTCAAAAATTCATAAAAGTGACATTTTTATGAGACTACCTCACTATATGTAATGACTGTAATCATCAAGACATTTTGCAAATGAATAGGTGCTGAAGTTTGTTTGACACTATTCAATAATAAAGGTCTAATCTTCTTGCCATGATACATAAATACTTTAATCTGGCTTTGTACAGAGCGCACATAAAATATACTCAGTTGGCAAGTTAAATGCTTGAAAATTGATGGCCCTGTCAGAGAGACTACAGTGCTATAAGAAAACTTGAATTGGAAATAAATATTCTTTTTTCCCTACTTCTCTTTAAAAAGTCTGGGTTCTATTCTCATTTTGCTTTCAGTATCTGCCGGTTTTGGCACTGCAAGGCTTCTTCTGCAGTTCTATGTGCAACAATCACTTCAAGAAATACGTGGGCCAGTTAGACTAAGTCTTGAGAGATACGAAAATGAGCAGAGATCTATAAAATATAATCTATCAGGAGAGTCAGACAGGGGACACACTATGAGGGATTAAAAGTCTTCCAAGACAGGAAAGGCAGCTGCAGAAAGAAGGGAATATGTTCCCTACAGTCCAGGTAGATGGGGAATAAACAGTACATTTAAATTGCAATAAGAGTTTTCTGATTAGGTAGCACAGGAGGAGAACAGGCTTTTAATGACAAAATTCAGCTCTGGAGTGAACTACCTCTTTTGTTTCTCCCAGTTTCCATGTCTGGAAACTCTGTAGCCCAGAAAGAAAAAAAAGTCAAAGAAGTAGTTGATCCTGCCCTGGAGATGTAGGGGGTGAAAATGGAGAAAATGTTTAAATATAGTTTCTAATAAAGAATGTACATTCTCTAAAATGCACATTTTACTGATGTAATATTCTGGGAACTGTGTGTTCTTCTTTTTTCATCACTATATTGCCATGGTTGAAGTTACTCAATTAGAGCTGGTACTTGGTATTTTAAGCCTCTCCTTCCAGTTGCTAAACTATGTCAGACACTAATGATTTGGCTAAAACTTTGTGATAGATCTTTCATGTATTTTTCCTTAAGCTTTAATTAAAACTATTCAGGTGTTTCCAAGCATGAGATGAAAGAAAAGTCTTTTTCTCCTTCCTCTGTTTAAAAAAAAATTAAAATAAAATGTATGTGGGAATTTCCAGTGCTGAGCCCCGAAACTTTACCTGGAGTAGAGATTGATAATTGATACTTATTGAGAAAGGCTGCTCCTCTGTTGCCAGAGGCAAATGTCTCAAAAGAAAAGCCTGATTAATCTGCAAGTTTCTCCCTTTATCTAGGAGTTGTGGGGTTTTTTTATTTTAACCCAAGGTACTGTCATCTGAACAGCCAGATATGATAGGAGGAGAGAATAGATTATTATTTCAAAGAATGAAGCCTGGTTTGAGAAGGACAGAGAGGCTCTGATTAAAGGCGGAAGAACCTGGAAAAGGGCAAAGTGGAGGTGCAGAATATGGTTTAAAAAAAAAAAAAAGTGACTGGATGATGAATTGGGAATTATATCTGGGCAAAGGAAAGAGGAAGAGGAGCTCAAAGGTGGCACCTGGAAGAAGATTGCTGGAACAGAGAATGAGGAAAGAGGGACTAGTGAGGGAGCAGACTGGAGTGAGCTTTGCAAAAAGGGTTGGATTTTGAGGGGGGAGTCCAAGTAGAAGAGAAATCTTTGCCCATGGAACACACTCGCCCTGCCAGAGGAGTCCACTGGCTTCATGTTGTCCTGCTGCCAGTTATCTGCAGAATCCCACCAGGCAAACTCCTAAATGCCTGGAGTGCCTGGGCTATGTTCACGTTGGATGTTTGGTCTGGTTTATCCTAATTTGCCTCTCGCTTAATTACAAGGCCCCTGACTCTAAGCACAGGAGCATTTCTTGCCTCAGCAGTGAATAGAATGAAAATTAGCCCATCGCATCGAATCTCTTACGCGTTTTCAGACTGCAGGCAAATTGTAGCTGACAGACTGTTTTGTAAGCTGCTTCTGAGCCTGCAGCTCTGAGCCCAAAGCTCAGCTCTATGTGTATGTCCTCTCCCTTTATTCCTGGCAGCCGTGGCTCTGAAGGAATGTTAGCTGCTGTCTTCCTGAAGCACAGTGGGGAGGAGATGTGCTCAGCAGGTAGTTGGTCATCTACCACATCATACGTGGTGGGAATGGGGCAACTGGGAGTATTGACCTCTTGGCAGATGGGAGCAGAGCTGCGTGGCCCTCTGCTGCTGGGGAGAAGCCTTGTGGCTTGCTGTTTTCCCTGGAGCAATGGGTAGAGGAGAGGAGAGCTCCATGCTGAGTCTCTCACGGGTAGCTGCTGCCTCGCAGTCTGACACATGTGTGACATGAGTGGTGGAGCAGCAGCCTCACTGGGAGGAAGCTCGATTCTCAAGTGCCAGCTTAACCAAGGAGATGACAGCCTGCTGGCTGTCGTGCTAGCTGAGATGGCAAGGACCCCGTAATGGATAGTTGCAGCCCTGCTAGTAAACCACAGTCTGTAGGCATCTGGGAGAAGGAATAGGTTGTTTCAGATTGCTTTATTAAACCGACTGCGTACTTCATGCATAAAAAAACCCTCTTTAACTGTAGAGTCGAACATGCAGAAGTTAAATACCAAATTTAATTTGGCAGCATCGTGGGATACAGTGAATGTCCGTTTAATTTTGTTGTTGTGTGCTAATTTATCCAGAGGATTAGCTGCATCTTTCAAGACAGAAAGGACTTTGAGCTGGGAATGGGCAATTTGAATGAGAATGCCTCATATATATAGCTCTTGTCCCATTCTCTGCAGTTGTTGCCAAGTCCACAGTGAAATGACAGAGAAGCAGTTAGATAAGATACTGGTGCAATGAGGCAGTTCATGTGTCCCTATGAGGAGTCAGTTTCTGCCTTAAGCTGGTTTTGGATTCATCAACCTGTAGGAGAGGGACAAAACATATACCAATAGCAAAGAACTGGAGCTAATGTATACATTCTACACACACAAGTGTTAAAGTGGCAAGCTGACTGCAGTTAAATAAGAGAGTATTTGCTGAAAAGTTTTTTGATTTCCCCCCTTTTTCTGGATGCTGAAACTTTCAACTAGTGACCTTGGGTTGTATTTTTCCAAAATATATTGTGCATGCACACGTAACCTTGGAAATAAGAATCGTTGTTGTTGCAGGGTGATGCAGGTTTGATACCTCGAATCTGTGAAGGATTATTCAGCAAAATAAGTGAAAAAACAAAGCGGAATGAGGCATCCTTTCGAACTGAAGTCAGGTAGGTCTTGATATGTTAACAGTTCACAGATTATCGAACTGGTTTCAGTTACAACCATCCTGTTTCACTCTATCTCTGAGAAAAGTGTGTGTTTTTCAAAACAACTTTCTACGCTTGGCTTCAGTCCTATAATTGATTTTTGTTGGCAGTCGTAGCCAAAATGTGCAGCACTTGTAACTTCAACCCAAGAGCTGTGCATTTTGCTTCATTTAAATGACAGTGAAAATGCCTTTGCTGCTGGACAGCATCTTCCCTATTTTTACCCATTAGGAGATCTTGATCTTGCTGATGTATGCTTCCTTTCCCCTTGCTTCTTGCCTTTTTGGCTTTTTTCCGTGTGATACTGTACATTGTAGTAATTTCTATCTTAAACCAACGTTGGCTCTGTTTTCTTTCTCCAAGCATCGTACCTTCAGACACAGTGTTCACACGAGTTTCTTTTGTTCAAGGCTCTTGAATCAGTCAGTGGCTTTTTATTCTTTTTCTTTCAGTTATCTGGAAATTTATAATGAGCGTGTGAGAGATCTTCTCAGAAGGAAGTCATCGAAAACAAATAACTTACGAATACGAGAACATCCAAAAGAAGGGCCTTATGTGGAGGGTAAAAACACTTTCAGTGTTCTGCACTGGATATTTTATTGCCTTTATATATTCTAAAGTGTAATGTCTAATTGCATAGGGCATTTTATCTTTTACAGTGTATATGATGATGGGTACAGTGCTTTGGCTTTGGTAAAAAGCATTAAGGGAATAGCCTCTATTTTTCATCTCTTCTTGCTTTCCCAATTCTTAGATTACTGGACAGGTTTTTTAATCTGTAAATTTATAACACGTTTTTAAATAATGTTAAGAGATGCAATTGGATTTAATAGTTTGTTGAATATAATTTCTAAATTTTAAATGTTTAGATGAAAAGAACCTATTAGGATCTAATTGTCTTGATCTGTTTTCTACCAAGTCTCCAGTGGGATTGTGTTCATGTGATTGCACTAGATAATTTAGTAAGATTGTATATTTTTTCTTATTTACTGTAAATGTGTAAGTTGTCTGTTGTTCACGAGGCCACATTCCTTTCCTCAAGTGACAAGCAAGTATGACAGTAAACACTAATTGCAGCAACACTTTGCAGTAGTGAGGGTAATTTGAATCTTTTTGTGAAGAACATCAGTGCATGTATGAGCATACTGTAACACTCTGCTTTTCTTTAGACTTGTCTAAACATTTAGTGCAGAATTACACGGATGTAGAGGAACTTATGGAGGCAGGAAATATAAATAGGACCACGGCCGCAACTGGAATGAATGATGTCAGTAGCAGGTCTCATGCCATTTTCACAATCAACTTCACTCAGGTAACAAAACAAAATGAAACTCCCTGGAGAGATTTGACATGTTTCCTCGGAGCACAGTGATCTTTTTGTTTGTGTGTAATAAACTCCTTTTCGAATGACTCCTGCTCTTCATGGTTGTTTTTGAATGTGCTTTTTAGACAGCCCATGGATAACCTGCTGGATGCAGAGAAAGCAGCACAGAGGGGGTTCCCTCTCCTGTCAGGACTTTGCATGACTCCCCCCAAAAACACACACACATTCCCATGAACCCTTTGTTCACTAATCATGAGTTGCTTATTGCAAAGTTTTCAGAAGAGGATGAGAGTTAGGTAGCTAAAAGTTTTGTTCTATTGTTGTTCTATGAAAGTAGAAGGAGGTTTGAAGCAGAGCAATCTAAGTTGTTTTATCTGAAATAGGATAAAAAATTGGGAGGAAGCCTCAGTTAAAATCATAAAATTATAATTGTGACTTGAACTTGAAGGTGGGGAAGAAATTGAGTGTAAATGTCTGTGCATGCTATAACTTGTTGAAAGCTGAATATGGATATAAATGTTGCGAGCTTGATAAAATGAATGCAGCACATACTCACTGTGCAGCATGTAAATTCCAACTCACAGTGTCACTGTTTGTCCATAAGTGGCTAGAAAGTTGCAAATATTACAATTTAAAGAAATAATATGGGAGTTGTGCAGCAACTCATTACCAAATGTCTTTCTGTGGCACCTTTAATACACCTGTCTTCTGAAGCTCTGCTGTTGTTAACAAGTTAAATTCAGTTGTGCCATGAAAAAGTCACTAAATTTGATTCAGTAAAATTGCAGCATTTCATAGCTTAATGTACTTCTCTTTGTTTTTATTTTTCTGTAGGCTAAATTTGATTCTGAAATGCCTTGTGAAACTGTTAGCAAGATTCATTTGGTGGATCTTGCTGGAAGTGAGAGAGCAGATGCCACTGGTGCCACAGGGGTTAGATTAAAGGAAGGAGGGAATATTAACAAATCTCTAGTTACTCTGGGAAACGTAATTTCTGCCTTAGGTGAGTCTCCAGTTTTTGTACTTGTCTGTCTTGAGATTTCTTTAGTCATTAAATACCTTTCTGTTTATTTACTTACATGAATAGTGGCCTAACACATACTGATTTTGAAAATGAATGAAAATACATAATTGCTTTTTTTTTTCCTACCTTCACATCACAGCTGATTTATCTCAGGATGCAACAAATCCTCTTTCAAAGAAGAAACAAGTATTTGTGCCTTACAGGGACTCTGTGTTGACTTGGCTGTTAAAAGATAGCCTAGGAGGAAACTCTAAAACTATAATGATTGCCAGTAAGTGTTTTTAAATTACATTTTTTGCATTCTAAATAGTTTGTGCTTAATAGAAGTGGCTGTAAATATTTAGATTCCAGATGTTTTGTTAAGGCAGAACATTGCTTACACATATTAATGATTTCTTTCTTTCTCAGCTTTCTAGTAACACTCTGTCATTACGCTCTTTAGAGTGTAAGTAAAGCTTTGTGCATCCAGTCAGTACTAATTTGGGAATCAGTTTGCTGTTCCAAACTGTGTTGGTTTTTGTTGCATTAGTCACAGAAACAACCTGTTCTCTTTTGACATTCTGTGGGTAAGGCTGTCATTTTTATTTACCCTACTGAATGCACACAGTGTTTTAACTTTTTGTCTGAATTTAGTTATTTATGATCAGTTGTCTTGCAAACTTGTCTTAAGGTTTCCTTTTTCTCTGTAGGACACTCTGTAAGAATCACTTGGTTTAAAACCCTACCTATGGCATGTATGTTACAGGTTTGTCAACAAATTGGAATGGGAATTCCATTCCCAAAAAACCCAAGTGAAGCCAGGAAGATGTTGAAGGGCTGGACGGGATTTTGGATGTTGGAGATCATGGAATCATAGAATGGTTTGAGTTGGATGGGACATTAAAGATCATTTAGTTCCACCTCTCCCTCAGTGGGCAGGGACACCTTTCACTAGACCAGGGTGCTCAAAGCCCCATCCAACCTGACCTTGAACACTTCCAGGGTGGGGCATCCACAGCTTCTCGGGGAAACCTCTTTTGGCTTAAAACTGTTCCCTCTTGTCCTAACACTATCTCCTTGTGTAAGAAGTCACTCTTCCACTTTTTTATAAGCCCCTGTTAAGTACTGAAAAGTTGCAGTGAAGTCTTCCTGGAGCCTTCTTTTCTCCAGGCTGAACAACCCCAGCTCTCTCAGCCTGTCTCTGTAGCAGAGGTGCTCCAGCCCTCTGATCAACTCCGTGGCCCTTGTCTGCACCCATCCAAGAGGTCCACATGTTTGCTGTGCTGAGAACCCCAGAGGTGGGTGCAGCACAGCAGGAGGGGCCTCACAAGAGCGGAGTAAAGGGAAACAAACATCTCCCTTGACCTGCTGTCCATGCTGTTTTTGACGTAGCCCAGGATACAGTTGGCTTTCTGGACTGCAAGTGCAGAATGACAGCTCCTGTCCAGCTTTTCATTCACCAAACTCAAACCCCAGAGTCCTTCTCCAAAGGGCTGCTCCTAGTGAGTTCTTCTCCCAGTCTGTACTCATGTCTGGGACTGACCCAGGTGCAGCACCTTGCACTTGGGCTTGTATCTCATTAGGTTCCAGTGGCACCACTTGTCAAGCTTGTCCTGGTCCCCCTGGGTATGAAGAGATGAGCAGTTCTGGAATTTCTCTCACTCTTTCCTGCTCAAGTGAAACATGGTCTCAGCTGATGCAATCCTCTTTTGAGGAATGGTGGGAGAGCAGAATTAAGGGAATAAAATAAAAGAAATAAATGCATGACATCAAATTCTGGTTGTTCAGTCACTTTGTTACAGTCAAATTCTCTTGATAGCAGTTCCTTGTTGCATGACTTTGGGGATGTTTTTGGAATCCATGCTACTTCTTTTCCTCAGGCTAATCATAGTAGTGCCAACAGAAGACCTGGACCAGATTCTTCTTTGCCTTTCTGGCTGTTTAAGTAGTGCTGTGCTGGCACCTTTCTTCTTGATGCTTTTTTGCAGTTACATGGTTGAGTAACTGTTTTTTGGTGGGGTTTTTTTTGACAGAGGGATTGCGAAAAGAAGTTTTAGAAACATAGTGAGCTTTCAGTGCCTATACTAATGACTACAGTGCCTGGTTTCCTTTTCAGCTACTTGCTCATCTATTAGTGATGCCTCTGCTAGGCAGAGCCCTGGTGGTTGATCTTTTTTCTCCAACAGTAACTCCACTGGTAACGTGGCTGAATTGCCCAACAGAGCCTGACAAGCTGTCTGGATATGTTTGGCCTGCCTTTTCAGTAACTAAGCACAAAAACATGCAGGGAGATCATTTCAAACTGTAGGAGAGGCTGTTATAAAAATACATCTGATTTTGATTTGTCATATTTCTATAACGTATTGTAACATCCTTCCAGAAAGAGAATAATTGAGTAGTGGAGAGGAGACAGTAGATAAAGCAGGGAAGTATAGTGTGAGCTAGGGGAAGTGTAGTGTGTTGCCAAGTGCATATCCTATAATTCAGGGAGTCTCTATGACAAAAAGAATATATATTATTGTTGAGAGAATGAGACAGGAGAGAATATTTTAGTTACTTGGTAGTTTTTTCAGATGGTTTCATTGTCAGATTCTCTGGGTCTCTTGTTCAGTTTGATCATTAAGATTTCTGGTCCCTCATCATTTCTGGGTGGTGTTCTCTTTTCATGGTGTTTTTTGCTGATCTGTTTGGATGCAGTCATTATCTTTTTAATTTGGAACACCTTATATATTGTTAGGAAAACTAAGGATAGCATTAACACTTTCATTGTTTTTCCTGGTTAGGTTACTTGTGAAAATAGTACTGGTTTCTCTTGATGCATAAGATAGTTAATAGTTCTGTGTGCTGCCCGATACCTGCAACTCAGCAGAACAGCACGGCTTGTAAATTACAGAAGCTCTTGTTGTTTTCGTTTTCATATCTGTTTTCTGTTGAATTTCCCTTTAAAAGGACTGAACCTACTGTGTTTTACCTGAAATGTCTTTTTCACTCAGTGATTCTATGGGTACTTACAAAATCCACAACGTTTTCCCCATTGTTAGTGGAAAACAAAAATTGCAAGAAAGCCTGTGAAGTATTCATATAGGACATTGCTGCGTACCAGGGAAATGTAAATGTTAAATAGATCGACAGCAAGATTCCTTTGCAACATTTGATTGTTAGACTTGATTATTCTAGCACGCTATTCTCATGCAGTGTTTACATATGCAGAGTTATAGTGACATGAGAGCAGTGGAGTTGGGTGAAGAGCTGGAACAGATTGTAGCCATACTGGTTAATCGTCTATTTCTGTCTCTTCATCCACATTAAGTTTATCTGACTTTTAAAATATAAACTAACTTTAGTAAATGAAACATATGGTGCTGGATAAACTGTTTCTGATTTTGTCTCCTTAGCTATTTCACCTGCTGATGTCAATTACGGTGAAACTTTAAGTACACTTCGCTATGCAAATAGAGCCAAAAACATCATCAACAAGCCTACTATTAATGAGGATCCCAACGTCAAACTGATCCGTGAGCTGAGAGCTGAAATAGCCCGATTAAAAGCCCTGCTTGCTCAGGGGAATCAGGTTAGCTTTACTTGGAATTTATGTGTAATTTTCCTTGAGTTATAACATCTATTTCTAGAATGTAATGAGATAATTATCTTTCATTATATTGATTTGAGTAAACAAGCTCTATGAGGCTATGAATGAATATTATTTTCCTGATTGAATCAGTTTCCATATGGCCAGCAGATTACCTCTTTTAATGTAAGGGGGGGAAAATTGTCATCCCAAGGCTTTTAGGTTTCTCTTAATATAATCAGAGCTTGATTGCAGCATGCTGTAGAACAGGTAGTCACCACAGCATGAGGAGAACTGAGCTGGGACATAGTTCCTGGATCTAACTTGGTGGACTGAAGAGGTACTTTATGTAGTATCTTAAAAGAAATAGCTTAAAGTATTTAAGATGCATAAATTTAAAAATGTAGTAGTATGAATGAATTTGAACAATGTATTTTATTTGTTTGGCTACAGAGTCCATTAGAAGGCACATAACATGCTAAATATGTAAAAACAGTGTAAGAAAACAAATCGTTCTGTGCTTCCCTTTTGCATGATTATCTTTCTTGCTCTGTCAGTATGAGCTGTATAAACATTTGCTGCACAAACTCGATTAGGTTTAGTTTTTCCTGTGTTCCCAGGGTGGTGAAACTAAGGTAACAATAAGGAATATGCAGTTGGCTCAGGAGAGTTGTCTTTTCTACATAATGCCACTCAGGACTGCCAGATTTCATACTTGAGCAAATACAGTTTGCAAGTATCTGAAATTCAGATTTATTTCTAGAACTATCTAATTCCATTTTAGAGGGCTGTGCAATGTGAAATGTCAGTTCAGCATGGATGTTTTTTAATAAAGGCTAATGCCTCAGCTGGATTTCATGCTATAGAACATTTGCTGAAGGAGAGGATGGGACCACAGTTGGAAGCAGAAATAGGTATTGTAGATGATTGAATAAGAGAGCTCTGCTATGTTATAAACAATCAGAAAATTCTTTATGGAGCTGAATTACTTGATTGTACTTGTGTTTCTCCAATATTTTTAGGAGAGGAAAGTTAATTTATTTTCAAATTACAGTTTGATTTAGAGTTAGCAAAGTAGATGTGACTTGGACCCCTTTGAAGATCTAATGCATTGACCTAGTTTCAAGCTGTAAAACTTTGTAGATATCACAAAATAAATCTGGTTCAGTGGTAGAATATGATAGATGGCTGTGTGGGAGACAACAGAGAACTTGCTTAACTTAATTGAATTTGTGATGGTTGGTAAAACAGCAGGTGGTGTGTTATGTATGCACAGTAGAATATAAATCTCTGTATAATTTCTTTGGTGGTTTTCCTTTGTGTTCCCAGAATACTGTATTGCTAATGCTTCTGTAGATCTGAAGATACTGATTACCAAACTATAGTGCTGGATTCAGTGTAGAAGGTCATGTCACAACGAGTGCTGCTTCTGTGTGTGTGCTCTAGAGTAGTTTTCCCTCTTTTAAGGCCAGTTGCCTCAATATATAGTTACTAAAGATAAGGAATATACAAATGTATTACAGCAAAATGGTTAGCTATTCATGCATAATAAATTTTCATGTTTAACAGAAATGTAAAGAAAAGTGTATCAGTAGTTACCTGTTACAAACGTGTGTCTGGTTTCGGTGTCTGCATGTGTGTGACCATGTGTGCACGCAGCGAGTGAAAGCAGTACTCTCAAACCAATTTGTGTTTGAAATATCTGCTTTGACAACATTTTGATTATTCTGTTTGCAGTATTTCAAGGTAAAATGAAGTATATTAAAATTTAAAAGACTTTATGCTAAAGAATCAAAGAGGTTGAACGATTGCATTTCCCTTGATTCCACCAGAAATTGTTATTTTTCTTTCTTTTTGACTTGATGTTGATTTTTTACGATTTTAGATTGCACTCTTGGATTCCCCAACAGCTTTAAGTATGGAAGAAAAGCTTCAGCAGAATGAAGCAAGGGTGAGTTATAATTTCATAAACCAGCTTTTAAACAACAAAAAAAAGGAAAGGCTGTCAGTCTGGAGGCAGGAGTGTTGGTCATTCTCAGCTTTTTTTTTTAATTCACGACTAAGTTTTGTCCTACCAAATAGCATTGCCTTCATGCTTTAAAAAATAAAAAGTGTGTGAACTTGTAATTTTGTTATCCTACTAATACAAGATAACATTAGAGCCAAGAACAAAGTATATCTTTGATGTTTATATATCGGTTCTATTTGTTGAAAAGATTTGTTCCCAGGCCAGCCTGTCTTACTAAACAACTATGTTTGTAAATAGACTAGAGAGGGAAAAGCCACTAAATCACAGTAATAAGTAGCAAGTAATCACAGTAACAAAATATTCAGTGGGTAGAAAAACTAGTAAAAGATATGTGGGGAAAATAGTCAACTCTTCAGTGCTTTCAAGTAATTAATTTGTGTTGTGGGGTAGCTTTTTGAATAATGTAGTGTTGCTCAGACTTTGGAAGAGGCAAGAGGGAGATATTTGGAATTATTCAGCTACATGGCAGCAGCAGATACTTAATTGTGAATATTGTCAACAAGATGCCAATCAGATGTAGATATCATGCCTTTAAAAAATAGTGGCTTTTCAGCTGGTTGAAATGGTAGGGTTTACAGTGGTGCTCCTTGGACCTTTAGAATTAGAGAATGAATGCCTTGCCTGGGGAATCCTGTTTTATTTATATCCTTAGCTTTATTTTTGAGTACAAATCAAAAGCTTTTATCTAAGACTAGCTGAGTAATATAAACTGCTGACTATATGCTAATTAGAGTATGTTATTCATGCTCTGACAGTAATCACAGCTTGTCCTGCTCACAAGTGTTGGCCTCTCTGTG
The DNA here is from genome assembly GCA_035583185.1 of Anabacerthia variegaticeps. Taxonomy (NCBI): domain Eukaryota; kingdom Metazoa; phylum Chordata; class Aves; order Passeriformes; family Furnariidae; genus Anabacerthia; species Anabacerthia variegaticeps. The sequence goes on along the minus strand of JAWWEW010000112.1, from coordinate 6,918,452 downwards.
TGGGGAGTATATCGAGCATATTTTGTTATCTTTTGTCAACCTCATTAAAAGGTTATGTGATTACTATTTGTGATAATTAGAATAGACATAATTACTGAAAATTCTTAGCAGATATTGCAGTGGTTATAGCTTTTTATAATTGAATGAGTGCAATAATTAATTTGTTTATACAGATCTAAGGACTCTATCACCATATTTAAATTATCTGACAAGTGTATGGTGGCTTTCTTTAATGAGGTGATTTTTGTTATACAAGAATAATTTCAAATTATTTAATTTAAAAATGTTTCCTTTTTTTAATGAAGTAAAAAATGAAATATTTCTGAGCAACACTAATTGGTCTGATATAGTGAATAGACCTATGACAGACCTTCATGTTTTTCTTTAATCTTACCAAATTTATTTTGTTTTAACATTCTAATTAGCAGCACTAGGAATGATAATAATATGTGGAAAGGTGTGCTTACTTGTCTTTGCTGAAGTCTTCAGATACAGGTAGACATGAGTGAAGTTTCTGCAGTTCTCATGGATTAATTTGACCTGCAAAGACAATGAGGAAAGTAGAGAGGTGGCAAGTGTGGAGATGTTTGGAGCAACTGCGCTGAAGATTTCTTTTTGCTACAGTGGTTTTATATGGAAGTTAGCTTACCAGGTAGACAGCTGGATGAGTAGGAAAGGAAGGACTGACCCTAAGCGCTCTGTCAGCCTGACTTCAGTTCTGGGGAAAGTCAAGGAGCAGCTCATTTCGAGTGCCATCACTCAGCATGTACAGAACAACAGGGTAATCAGGCCCAGGGAATCAGCAGGGTTTAGGAAAGGAGTTCCATCTCCCTCTATGACAGGGTGGCCTGCCTGGATGAGGGAAAGGTGTGGATATTCTTTACCTGGACTTCAGTAAAGCCTTTGACACTGTATCCCACAGCATTCTCCTGGAGGAACTGTCTGCTCAGGGCTTGGCTGGGTGCACTGTTTGCTGGAGTGGTGGTGAATGGAGTTAAATCCAGCTGGCAGCCACTCACCAGGGATGTTTCCCAGGACTCAGTTTTGGGCCCAGCCCTGTTTAGTATCTTTATCAATGACCCGGACAAGGGGATCGAATGCACCCTCAGCTTGCAGACTGCACTGAGTTGTGTGGGACTGTTGATCTGCTGGAGGCTCTGCAGAGGAATCTGGAC